>JASPKZ010000849.1:0-72236 GCA_030220185.1 Diploptera punctata | reverse complement strand
TTGTGCGGCTTCCTCCCATTGTGCGAAAGGTCCGACTTCCTCATTATTTTCATCTTGATCCATAGATACACAAATATCAGGCATAGAAGCCATGCTTGGTAAACGAAGACTTAGTTCACTTTTTACACTTGATTAAATGAAACCACTTACCACTTAAGTAGGGTTACACTGTACATTTAATTAGTGAATGAACCACAACACTATTTCGTTATTCACTTCACACGTGAATTTAATTTTACACTTGAAAAAACACAAAATATTATGCACTTGGACCGGGCCGGTAAGCCCGGTCTGGAGCTAGGCTGCTGTACCGTACAGGCGGTGAATGGAGAATATTCAATAACAGTGATCTACCACAGAGACACGAACAGATAGGTAAATGGAGAAGATTCCATATGAGTGTGCTATATATCTTCATGGGAAACCAGATGTAATAAGAAAAGTTATGCCTCTTAGATTACTATGTGCAGGATGTATGGCACAAAACAGTGAATGAAAGAGAGGCATGGACATTTCTTATAGAAAAACTAGAGAGAAAGCGCCCAGCAGTTAGGATGAGAATAAAATTGAATAACAACATTGAGAGGTGGATCATGCAGGGAAAACATTAGCTCAAGATCGGTATAAATGGAAAACGTATGTCCGCGTGGTCAGTGAATAAATTAGTTAGGTCGAATTTAAATTTAAAAAAATAATAATAGTATATTACCATGTAAGGTTGGGAAGTGGTTTTCACAGAACCTAGGAAAATGTTTAAGAACCGAGCGATAGCAACGTTTTTAATTTCCGAGATTCTGTAAAACACTTCACAAACGTGCGTTGTACATTATTTTTTTGCTCGATGGTGTTTTCAAAATAATAAATAATATTAAAATAATAACACCTTTGTTTGAAATATTTGCGTTCATTATAAGCAATTGACTCACGTTAAGTATGGGCAATGTTTATTAATTGAAACAGGAGGCCGTGTGACCAATTTACTGATAACATGGCGGCAAGTACGTATTTATAGTTTTATATTGTTTCAATTAAAGTTTAGTTCATTTAAAATGCAGAGATTTGTTTCGTATAATGTATAGTAACAAACTTTTAGATATTTTTTGTATATGCATTGTATGTAGTATACATAGAGGACAGTGGTTTTACTTGCCACACACGTGTTTGTAATGTGTAATATTACAGTACAGTTATTTTATTACTGTATAGTTATTTAGGTTGGCAACCCCGAAATGTAGGAATTTGAACTTTCAATCATTGCTGTAAGTACCACAAAACGCACTATCGCGCTAAAATATATCATAGGATACACAACCTACACAACAACTGATACAAACTGACACATCTAAATATGCAAACAATATTGAGAATAATGGGGATATTTAAAGGTAGAATAAAAATAAAAGTAATATATCCATAATACATTCAACAAAACATTAGCAATTA
This sequence comes from Diploptera punctata, assembly GCA_030220185.1. Taxonomy (NCBI): domain Eukaryota; kingdom Metazoa; phylum Arthropoda; class Insecta; order Blattodea; family Blaberidae; genus Diploptera; species Diploptera punctata. The sequence continues at coordinate 70,793 of JASPKZ010000849.1, read as the reverse complement.
TATAAACTACAGTTCTGAATGTGTATTCAGCCATTTGCATTAATACTTGTAACAAAAAAAAAACAATTGAAAATCGTTTCAATTAGTACTCCCAATTGATAAAACGAAATGCATTTAGTGTTACATATATGCCAATACCATTTTGTAAAGTGAAATATTTTATGTTTATTTAGCACTATAAAGAAATAAGTACTGATAAGAACTATTTTTGCCGATACGTTTTCTACTGAATATCCTTTCTTGTTCACCTGTAAAATTATTAATTAGATTTGTCATTACTTATTCAGTTGTAACCATTCAATTCTATAGTAATTCTGCCCGAGGGAAGGTCTTTCACTGCAATCAGAGCATTTCCATGCTATGCTTTGCAGCTTTACTAAGGAATTATAGGTGTGGTAGCTTCCCGTTGCTTTCCACACCGGTGATGGGTGATAATGATAAGGTTGATGATGTAGGCCGGATGATTTTCGGGGAACGTTGGGCCCTACGCTTCCTGACATTTGTCTTACAGGTGAGGAAAAACCCCAAATAACCCTCACCCAAGAGCCTGTCCCGACTGGGAATCGAGCCCGGGCCCGCTGCGTAGCAAGGCAGCACGCTACCTCGAGACCATAGCGGTGTAACCATAATGCTCTATTTTCCAAAACTTTTGTAAATGAATGAATTTCACAGCTGTGGTTTAGGAGTAGCTTCGCTGCCTCTTTCACAACGGGTTCGGGTTCAATTGCCGGTCGGTTCCTGGTTGATTGTTTTTTTTCGGTGTTTTTTCCTCACCTGTAAGATATATCTTAAGAAACTTTTAGGCCAAGACGGTCTCCGAGCGTCAATGACTTTCATAATCACCTGTATCATATTCGCCAAGCTTCAGTATAAATATGTGTGTGAATAGTGTTCTTAATCCTAATGTGATGTCATTGAGAAGACTGGGTTGAGTTGACCATTGATTACGTGAGGCCTTCTATATCTTTATGTGGTCACAAACTATGTGTATGATCTAAAGTTTAAAACCCCTCTCCTGACATGTACGGCCAACGTATGGCCCGTACGGCGTGGGATGTTTAAAAGTAACTATAAGGCGAGAGGTCAAAGTACGATAGAAAAGTAAATAAAAGAAATCTGAAATAAAAACATGAACATAACAGGAATCAGAGTTAAAATACATTTCAAAATGAAACACAAATCTCCATCCATAGTAATTCTGCCCGAAGGCAGGTCCTTCACTTCAATCATAGCATTTTCATACTATGCTTGCATCTTTACTAGGGAATTGTAGGTGTGGCAGCTTCCCGTTGCTTTCCACACCGGTGAAGGATGATGATGATAAAAACCTCACCCAGAAAAACTGCCCCGACCGGGGATCGAACCCTGGCCCGCTGCGTGACAAGGCAACACAAATCTAATGTAATATATAAAATGAATGTTTGTTTGTTTGTTCGTACTTTATGCGCGGCCATATCATTGATCCGATTGTGATGGGGCTTTTTGCAAAATGTTCTGGAGATTCCCGGAATGGACATAAGCTATAAGACAGTTGTGATACTCAACTCCTACACTCTTAAAAATTACCCTTTGTAGTGGAAAACGTGATAAAAGTAGCTCTTTGGACCGTAAATGGCTTACGCTGCCTAAACCATAACAAACACAAAATTAATGTACACAGAATTGAACATCTTAAAAACCTCTACAAAAACGTCCGCGACAGCATATGTTATCTCTTAAGGATAACTCACAATAACCATTTGATGCCAAGAAGATCGAGACAAGTATGTAGATTCCTGTGAAAGCATAGCATAACGAATTTTGTCTTTTAGCTCATTTATGCCAAGAAGATCAAGATAAGTAGATTCCCGGGCAACACCGGGTAATCAGCACGGATAATCTTAAAATAATCACGATATAAATTTATAATTTTTAATTTTACTTATTCAACTAATCATAAGAAGTACATTAATGTTCGTCTTTCAGCTCATTTATACCAAGATGATCCGGATGAGAGGATTCCTGGAGAACGCCGGGTAAACAACGTGGGGTATCTAAAAATAATTTCGATATGAATGTTTCCCTTCGTTTATTGAACTGAACATAAAACACATTAATTTTCGTATTTCAACTCATGTATGTGAAGAAGTTTGGGATAAGTAAATTCCCGGACAACGCCGGGTAATCAGCACGGAGTATCTTAAAAAAAATTATAATTATTTTTCCTCTCATTCAACTAAACATAAAAACACATTAATTTTCGTTCATTTAGGTGTAACAGCGCATGCCGGGTATTAGCTAGTGTGAAATATAAATATTATTATATCATCCATACAAAATGACATGTTCTCTCTGTAGTGCATGTTAATAAAACTTTTTTTTTCAGAGGCACACACATTTTAATCTCTCCAGTATTACTTAACTTAAAGTTTAATGGCCTATAAAACTTTCAGGATATCATATTTCAGAGTAGATTTAATGTCATAGCAGCATGTAATATTATTTCTTTACTCATAAAAAGAACATTTCAAATTAATTGAGAACCTAGTCGAGGAAAATTAAGTTTTACCCCAGGGTCTAACCTTTATTTCGCAATGTAATTATATTATGTTCATTTATTAATTTATTTAGCCATGTGGGTGTAGTGCATCAAGTGCCAGAGGTTATTTAACGGGTATTATTACAATGCGTACCCTCTCATTTAGGAATGGGGGTAATGAGCTACTATATCCCTTGTCAACGAAAATAACTAAAATATACCGCCGTCACAAAGCTGTTCCATTCAGACATACCAAAACATGCTCCATTCAGACATACCACACATGTTCCATTCAGACATACCAAACATGATATAAAAATTATGGAAACACTCAAACCAGGTTTATCAAAAGTAAATAGGCCTATAGATAAACGGAATCTACATAGATTCTTCAAACGCAAATAACGAAATGAATAAATAGGTAATTTAAAGCAAATCATAGTATATGGTTGCTTGTGAATGCCGTTAACAAGATAGTAATATTTAAACTAGCATTACACTATTGCTAATATGAATTAAACATATTTTTAGGTTGTCACATTTTAGATATAATATTTCAAATACATGATAATTATGTAAATTATGTTGGAAATTTCGAAGTTGTTATATAAAATTATTATTATTATTATTATTATTATATTCATTAAATAAAAATAAAACTTAGTTTTATTTGCTTTTCATATTTATGAAGATATAATTCAGTGTACCGTAACAACTGTCACTGAATTATATCTTAATAAATATGAAAATCAAATAAAACTAAGTTTTATTTTTATTTAATTAATACATATGGATTTTCATCAAGTAAACACCAACTCAATTGATTATTATTTTTTTGTCCAATGTTACCAGATTGTCTTTTAAGACATATCTGGCTTTCTCCCCTGACATTGGCGTAATTGTAATTAATACCTTAGGTGGTACGCCTGGAAGGCGGACGATTATATGATGGGTGATAAATGATAATGAATGAGAGACCTTAACATAAACTTAACCCCTAAATTCCAGACCATGGGCAACCACAGGAATAATTTTCTTTTAAGAAAAAAATCTGTGACCTGACCGGGATTCGAACCTGAGAACTTACGTAGTCAGAACGGTGATCACTAGCCCATGAGGTTGATTCAAGTTATGATGATAAAGAATAAATTTTAGTTATATAAATTATTTACTTTATTCGGTTCAGTACTTACTGCCAATTTAGTTTCAGTAGGCTTAATTAATACTATTTTCTGAATTTATAAATGAGATGTTTTGTCTACCAGTGAAAGGTTACATTTACTTTTTTCGTTCTGTACTTACTGTCAATTTAGTTCGTGTAATTAGTGTTCTTTTCCGAATTCACAAATAACGAGGTGTTCATATGTATAGGGTTAAATTCCATTTAAACCATATTTTACAACATACGTTCAATAGTATTATTTTGATTTAAAAGAAAAATATATATTAACCGTGTACTCGGATCATACGCTCTAGATATAGCCAAAGAAAATAATGTGAAAGCACGCAACATGTTGTTTCTCTGAGTACAGTACTTAGAATTATATCAAACCTCGCGTCATTACTGACAACCGTCTTCCATTGGGATTGTAATCAGTATTTACTCCTTTTTCTATAATTTAATAGTTTTAATAGTTGCCCTGAAAAGAGATCTAACCCACAAACCACAAATCGTTGGGAAAACAAAAAAAAAGTGTAATGTACATTTTGAGGCTATTGCCTTTATTATATCATATAAATTTTAATCTCTAATCCTATTGGAATCATATACAGTCAATTTGAACGCAGAATAACATGCTAATAACTAAATATTAACAATTTAATACAGAATTGAGTGCAAAAGTGATACATCTCTATAGAGTGGAAAAATGATCTAACACATATTTAACTAAAATGCTATAATAAGAAATAGAAAATACATATTGAGCACTGATACAGTTAAAAAAATCTAATTTAATCCGTTTTCAGTATTTATTTCCCATTTAATATTATTCTTCGTGTCTTTCTTATTTTTCACCCATTTGTTTTAAGATCCTGGTTAGAATTCACGGAACTGTGATGGAATGAATTTGCACATGTGCAATAATTGCTTTTCTGCACTGCTACTCTTGAGTTGACTAACTGCTTCCGACATTTTGTTACAGATAGATCACTATTCGTTTGAAAGCCAACTTTTAAAAATAAATACATCGGGTCTGGAAGAGAGTATGGATAATGGTACATGCCCCATACCGTGACATTCTTCGGATCCATACATCCATAGTAATTCTGCCCCGAGGGCAGGTCCTTCACTGCAATCATAGCATTTTCATGTTATGCTTTGCGCTTTACTAGGGAATTGTAGGTGTGCTTTCCACATCGGTGAAGGATGATGATGGCCATATTTTTTTTCGGGTACCGTTTGGGCCTTAAAGTTTTCCTGACATTTGTCTTACAGGTGAGGAAAAACCCCGATAAAAACCTCACCCAGAAAAACTGCCCCGACCGGGGATCGAACCCGGGCCCGCTGCGTGACAAAGCGGCACGCTACCTCAAGACCACAGTGGTGGACAGTCTTCGGATATATCACTAAATTCACTGAAAACTCAACTCTCGAATTTTGTGGATTCGATTTCTTTTCGGGACAACTATTCAATTTATTAGCGATGTTCTAAATAAGAGTGGCTATGTTCAGGTGTTTGTCTAATTGAAGTCAAAGTCATTGCATAAATAAGCACTTGTGCGCCGTGACAGTCTGACAACTCCTGTGAGGGGAAAAGCTCGAACTTGAGGACTCACATCAGTGGATGAACGGTCTAAAGTATATAACCATGAAATTTCAAAGCCCAGTGAAGGTGAATCTTTTCTAATCGTTCCTCTTTGTTAACCTAAATAATACAGTGCTTTCAGTATAAGTCGCAACCCTAAGCGCCTGACAACCAGCCGGCAGGGCAAGCGGTCAGAACACCCACATTTTCCGGCCAGTGAACCGGCGGGAGGACGGGCAAAGCGGGTTCCATTCACGTTCTCTCTACCTCTATTTAGTGTTATTTGTGTAACGGTAAGGTACAGAAGTGTTTTCCTTCCGAAGTTTTTTAACCATCTTGTGAATTTGTGAAGTTGTGTCATGGTGATTTCAGTTTAACATGGTGTATATCAATGCTCAGAGGGTATTTTTACTTTGACAAATTCAAAGAAGAAATCTTACAATCGTTGTCGCTAATTTTTGCCGTCAATTCTCTAACGCAACTATCCCAAATAAAGCCACGATTTCAAATTCTCGAACATTAGAGGAACCTAAAGAAAATATTCAAACTGTGAACTCAAACATTTCAACGCAGGAATTAGATGGCGTGTTTCAAAATCTTCTTCGCCGGTTTAGACGTTGTATTGATGCTGAATGAGATAATTTTGAAAATCTGTTGTCGTAAAGTAAGGAATAAACAGCACAAAAAATCGATTTTATTCCATTGCAATCTCTAATCAATTTCACAGCTACTTAGATTTTTTTTGGTGAGATTACCATATGAGATCCGTGCGACGAGCGGTTGCCAGGGCTAAGGTTACGTCTTAAAATGAAGACCCTGTATGTTAACATCAAATTGAATTAATAAACATTCACTTGTTAGAAGGTAGACTATAGACAAATATTTTAAAGAATATCTGAAACGCCAGGATTAAAACATGGGTAGCCGCATACCTAGCCACGCGTATACCGAAACAACCCTACCACTCCTACAGATTTACAATCTCTTATCATTCTTCAATACAAGTCTACCACATTAAGGAAAAGTGTTTCATTCATGAAAAAGAATGGAAGGTAAGCGTACTAACCATTTCACCAAAGAAGAAGTAACTGTAAAGCGTAATTGAAGTTAATATTATGTAAATGTAATGTTTATTCAGACAAATTGTTTGCCATAGTCTCGTATAATTATTTTATTTTACTAGGGCATTCTATAAGTATGGGCAACATTGTTGTAAATCAGTGATCCTAGTTTGGCCATTGTAATCTCGTAATATGTAGACTTTGTTATAAAAGTATGTAATATTCAAAGTCTTGAAGTAGCAATATTTGCTGAATACATTCAGTGTTTCTCACATATAATAAGTAATACCACCCTAAGAAGATATTCCATAGAATTCGTTTAGAGGGTGTAACTGGGAAGTACTCGAATATCCACCAAATTCACTAGAAAGTAGCCCTTGTCACTAAACATATTCTCAAAGTTCAAAGAACTTCTACGAAACATTTGATTTCAATCAAGTTCTAGATCGATTAGATGAAAGCGGTATCCAGAAATGGTGCTGCAGATGTAGTACTCTATCTTCGAAGAATTTGGTAACATATAGTTGACTTGGCAAGATACCATAAGTGAAGTTTGTAATGTTAAATGTAAAATAAATATTTTTTGTTATGTTATAGCAGTGTTGTCATTACTTATGAATGCCCTTGTATGTTTCTGTCTAAAACAATTTACTTACTTGGAACTCCAAAAAATGCTAATGCGATTCATTATGGAAATTTACTTCCTGTGGAAAAAAATCTTCTCTCCTTAAATATTCCATAGTGAAGATAAACAGCTGAAGTAATAAAATTGCATGCGGAAGAAAAGACGCCCCCATAATAATGCGCTTTATCATTAGTCTTTATTAGGGTCTCATGAAGTTACGGCGTACACAGAAGCGAACTATAGTAGAAAACTTTACCACCAGAGTTTAACTTATACGATAGAATATATGTCTTCCTGTAGAGATCGGAACGCTCATACCTTCCGTATGAGTCTGGAAATCGATATGAGTTTTCATTCGATATTAAATTCTTCAAAATCCTCGTATTCTCTTTATATGCGTATTTATCCTGATTTAAAATCAGAATTGCATGATTGCCAACCCTGCGTTCGCGGAATATTAGAGGGGCTATATTTTTTCTTATTTTCTCGAAACTAAAATGAAAAGAAAAAAATAAGAAAAAAAAAAAGAAAAAAAAAGATTGATAAAGCCTACATTTAGTCTCGTGTATGGTATGTGTGTGTGTGTGCGCATGTATGTATGTGTATGTATATATGTGCGTACGGCAGAGATACGCATATGGAGATTATATTTATGACCATTTTATTGACATCTGTAATCTGTATTTAGGTTTAAACGTAAAGTATTTAATTTGTATGTGTTATCTTTCAAGTCCACGATATTTAACTATTCTTATTTTATCAAGTTTCATGCAATAGCGATCGTATGTAAATATTGAAATTATACTGCTTATATGCTATTAACAGAACTACCGCTACAAGTAGGACTACCAGTATTAGGCCAACTGATTCTTCTACCGCACCACCTCTATTTCTACTACAATTACTACTTATACCATCACCACTACTACTACTAATACCAATGCAGCCGCCACAAGCACCACTGTCATTCCTTCTGATACACTGCGATCAATATAGCACTGGACAGCAGACGCGGGGATTTCACTATACACTGCTGATGCACTCGCGGCGGGGAATGGACAGCGTAGAATCGCGGTGATAGAACCACACACATTTTATTAACTATTTTACAAATTGTTGTACTTTTGAAATTGAAACAGATGCTGGAGCTGTTCATCTTCGTTGTCCGTACACTTTTTGACACCTCTTTATAAAATTTGTTGTATAGGTTACGGACGGAATTTTTACATCCAGGAACGTGTTTCTAAAAGTCTTCGTACTTGGCTGGCAGACTGAGTTAACAAACATTGATCATAAATAAATACGCGTTGTTCAGTAGAAAAATTATTAGCCATTATACAGTTTACACTTATACACACATCATTCAGTTTACACTTATACACGTCTGTTTTATGAGATATACATTTTAAAATTGAAACAACTTATACATACGCCATTCAGTACACAAGGAAAAGCGAGCGAGCACCTTATCCACTCGAAGCATACAATCTGATTGCCACTGTGAATGCGTGGGATGTGCTTGTATACCGCTGAGTCTGCGCACATTTCAAGTCCCGTTTTTGCACTTGTAAGCCTTCGTCACGGCACAGCACAAACCCCGCGTCTGCTGTTCATTGCTATGCTGGTCGCAATGTATCATTATTATAACTACTCTTACAATATGTCGGCCGCGGTGGACTAATGGTTATATTCCTTGTCTCTAGTCACGAGAGTCGCGGGCTCGAACCTGGGTGAGGTGGATGGATTTTTTAGGATGGAAAAGTCCTTCAGGAGGGGGTTAAAGCCGGGGGTCCCGAGTGTAAAGATTTTCAGGCTCGTAAAATATCCTTAAGCTGGAGTAAGGAGGCATCTAAACATTTACCTATCTCCTTCACCCTAGTAATACCTGAGTTGCCTACTAGATACTTCAATGGGTCGGTATGTTGACCGCATTATACCATTTTTGACATATTTTGGGAAATAAGTGTACGGTAATTAAATTAACTTGGTCTAGTAACTCCTAGCAAAGGAGAGACTAAAGCGCCATTTTATATGAATATGAGACACTTATTATATAACAAATGAAATATTTTAAACGTTAGAGAAGTAGACATATAGAATTTTAATTAACCTTTCAAACATTTCAGGTGACTATTTAACACATGCCCCAAATGGTAGTCAATGACCAATCATGTTTCAATGAATTTTGTTTTACAACCAAACACAGTCTTGTTTCACATCTCTCTTTATCGAATTCCCTTTACTACCTGCTGCTATTGTGATAAAGAAAGCTCCTACTTTTTAATATTCTGAATAGGTTAGAGCATTACTTTGCAGTGACTGACTGACTCTATAACAAATACATTGAATAATAGCAATATAATGAACATATTTATTGACTTTACTGAGTTGTTCACTAAAAAAATTAATTATTAACCTATAATGTTGGTTATAATATATCGTTTGATGTTTAATTTTTTATCCACCAGGGTTCATTCTTACAATATTGTGATCCTATTTGGCAATAAACTTCTATGAACCTCGGTTCCCTAAGGCAATAAAAATTACGATCAAGTTGCAGTAAATTAACAAATGAAACATAACTACACATTTCTGATTTATTTTCAAACAACGCCGTTTATATTAAAAATATAAATATTTTAAAATGAATATAATTAAATAAAGTATTTTGAATAAACAGCTTAATTGTATTCGTTAAATAGTCCTAACAAATATCACTCTTGATTTCCAAATCCTCTAGACAAATGGAACCACTTGTGGCATTACTTATGATAAATGTCGATGCTTAAAGTGTTGGTATAGAAAGGACTCTTATTTTGCTCACACCACTTTAATTCAGGTTTTATTTTATTCCAGATGTTTTAAATCTGAGGAATGAGATAACCTCATTTTCATTGGAGGAAAAAATGATCATTTGTGTATCCTGTAAAACGTCAACCTACACAGACGAAGTTTGAATATATAAACTTCGAACACTCAGTGAGAAAGATAGTTACTAGATCACTGAACCGACGTGCATGAGACAGAGAAAATCTTTTCCCTGAATACAATTTTATACTTTGTTGTTTTCGATCTTTCTTCACTTTTATTTGATCTATTCCCTTTTCACACAGCGTTGAAGTGATTATTAGAGCAATTGCATGAATAAAACAGGTTGGTCGTTACCCAATCTCCTGAATTGGAAAGATGATGCTGAAAATTTCGTGAATGAATTCTTAGAATTTCTATTTTTTATAAAATAATGAAGCACGTTGAAAAGATAGTCTTAGCATGGATCATAAACACGCATTTTTAACGGAATCTAAAAAAGCAAGAAAAACACATTATGACCTTAATAAAATACGAGTTTCGAATCTTCAAAGTAAGGTTACTCTTTATTACTTTTGCCAAGTCTTCTGAACTGAGCATGAAAGTTCTGTGCAAAGAGAGAGTTGGGGAAGAAACTGCATTTGAAAGCATGTTAAAGGCGAGAGCCTCTTTTCCCTCAACAGAAACTTGTATAATGATGCAAATCCAACAATCTATACTTCCTTCAGGACATCATCTATTTACGATATAATACCTGTTCAGATTGCATTTTCACTATTAATCAAATCATTGAGAAACGTAGAGAATATAATCTACTAACTTTTATTGCATTTATAGATCTTGAAAAGCGTTTGATTAAGTCAGCAGAAATTAATTATGGAATATAATGAAATAGAAAGGTGTGCCTCGGCACTTATTAACTGCAATAAAAAGTCTGTATATATAATATAAAATAACAATAAAAACTGGAGTAAAAATTAAAAGAATAATATAAGAGCAACAATATATAGCGGTGTAAGACAGAGATGCCCGCTTTCATCCTCCTTCTTTTAATATTTATATTAACGATATCATTATATAATTGGCTGATAAATTTGGACCCGCATTTCAGAATAAGAAATAAGATCTTGGACACCTTACTTTTTGCAGACGACCAAGTTCCAATATCTAGCTCAGAAGATGGTCTACAGAAATCACTCTTTCAATTAAATAACATTATACAGAATTATAATTTCAAAATATCAAAACGTAAAACGAAAAATTTAGCATTTAAGGGATCAGATACCATAAGAGCTAAAATAATTCTGGAGGGAAAATCTATTAAATAAGTGTACCATTTTATATACCTGGGTTATGAAATCTAATTTAAAAATGAAGATATTTTTAACAAACTTAATACATTTAATTATATATATGGCACAATTAAGAGGATATTTAAAAATACAAGAACGGGAACAAAAACAAAATTTTATAAAGCAGTGGCAGTCCCCTTACTGTTGTATCGTAGTGAATTTTGGGTTTTAACTAAGAGAAGCCCGTGAGGGGTTGCTGATCCCCCATCGGGCGCCTCCCCAGGTGGTGGATAGGGGAATGCCTCCTAAATATAGGTGGTACCGGGGAAATGAAATACCCGGGGTGAACCAAAATCAGCATAGCGTTTGTTCCAGATTGGACGGCTATAATGGGCAGGTAGAGCTCAGAGCCGAAGAGAAGGCAATCTACCTAAGGGAAAGCACCATAAAAACAAAGCTGAAGCAGGTTGGGAGGCTGTAAGGTGGCAATCCCACCACCCTACTATATCTGCGCAGCCCTTGTAAGGCGGCCAGATGAATTTTCTATTACTAAAAAGCGAAGGAGAAAGCCGGACGGAAACACTGATGATGGACCAGGCAAGAAAAGGTAATGGCATTTATTGGTAAATATGGAATTAGATCAAAAATTGTACTGGATAACAAAATAATAGAACAAATATCACATTTCCAATATTTAGGATGTGATATAACTTACAGAGAAAATAAAGATATAGAAAATAAAGTAAATAAATTCCAGGCTATTTGTGGAACCATAAAAAGAACCTTAGGTCGAAAACAAGGAAAGATACGAAACTTAAATTATATAAAACAATGGCTGTTCCTTTGTTGTTGTATGAAAGTGAAAATTGGATAATGAAATCAAGGGATAAAAGCAGGATACAGACTGCGGAAATGCTGTTTTTACGTAATGTGAAAGGATGCACAAGAGCGGATAGAATAAGGAATGGAACTATACGAGAAGAATTAAATATATATAAAATTGAAGATAAAATCAGCGAAAATAATAAGAAATGGACAGAACACTTAATGAGAATGAACAACGAAAGAATACCAAAAAGAACCTTCCTGTATAATCCCAGAGGAACAAGAGATGTTGGCCAACCACGTAGAAGATGGACTCCACTTTTAACTTCGCCGGAACAGGCTGCATAGCCTAAACCTTGTAGTAGAAGAAGAAGAAGAAGAAGAACTAAGAGAAGAGAAGATTGTAGAAGCAGCTGAAATGGGATTTCTAAGAAGTGTAGCTGGCTGCAAACGTCTAGAGAAAAGAAGTGAAGATATTAGAAATGAGCTAAATATTTTTAAACTTTGAGATAAAATAAAATAATCTAGAAAAAAACTGGAAAGACTATGTTCGAAGAATGAAAGATGAACTCATTCCTAAAATTATACTTAATTACAAGCCAAGAGGAGACAGGAATGTTGGTAGACCGAAAAAGAGGTGAATTAAACTTTTCGAATTGGAGTCTATGAGACCGGAACAAGCCACATGAGCTTAATCCGTGATTGTTGTTGATGATGATGATGATGATGATGACGAAATAGAACTTGTTACAAAGATTAAATTATAATAGTTAACAAATTAGGTGAATAAACAAGTTATTTTTCTTATATACAATTTTGATTTTATGAATGAAAAAAATATATTTTTTACTTTAAAATGTCCTTACATTGTCTTCACGCTTACGTGTAATGTGTATACTAGGCGATTTTCGGCAATATTGGCATTTAGGCTGCTCTATGTTGTTCTTCATACCACTCATTTTGTAGTGGCTGCTTGCAGCTTTCATTTATTTGCATCTTACATTTAGAGAAAATGTCATTATAGGCCTAGGTGGGAGCGTTCCAGGTTGTTTTTCTTAGTCTTCTTCTCCTTCTTCTTCTTCTTCACGGTTTAGGCTTATTTACTAGCCTGTTCCGGCTCCAAATTGCTGCTCTTTCCATATTTTCTTTGGTCTTCCCAAACATCTTCTTCCTCGTGGTGAACAGCTGTATGCTGCTTTTGGTATTCTATTCTCAGTCATCCTTGCCAAGTGTTCTTTCCAGTCTGTTCTGTATTTTTCTGTTGTTGTGTTTAATTCCTCTACTTTTAGTTGTCTTATTTGTGTTGTGTTTTTTGTCTGTTCTTTGATATCCTGCTATTGGTCTGAGGAATCTCATTTCAGCAGCTTGTATTCTGATTGATTGTTGTGTTTCGGATATTTTTCTTAGTTCTTGGATAATAGCTGGAGAGTAATGTACAACCTTCTGCTGATGATGGGATTGATTCCCAAAGATGAAAGATGAAATGATGTAATCGTGTTATCAGTTGAGTAGACTGAAAAAAGTAGGCTACCTAATTTTATATCGTAATTTGTAATATTCACATAATTATAAATGTATATTGTACTTATTTTCGAAATACCCCGTGCGTTCTAGAATTATGTATATTTTTTGCGCGATAGTGCGTTTGTTCTACTTACCAGCAATGGCGACCAATTATTGAAAGTTCAACTTCCTACATTTCGGGGTTGCCAACCTAAATAACTATACTGCACTATTAAATTTACACCCACGTGCGGGAGGTAAAATCACTGCCCTCTATGTACACTACGTACAATGTATGTAAGAAAATATCCAAAAGGTAGTGTTAATATACATAATACGAAACAAATCACAGCACTTTAAAAATGAATTGAACTTTATTTGAAACAATATAAAACAATAAATACGTACTTGTTATCAAGGCCTCCTGTTGTTTCAACTAATAAACATTGCCCACACTGGTAACGTCAGTCTGTTGTTTATAAAGAACGCAAATATTTCCAACAAAGATGCTATTGTTTTACTATTATTTATTATTTCGAAAACACCATCGCGCAAAAATGATGTACAACGCACGTTTGTGAAGTGTTTTAGAGAATCTAGGAAAAAAAATTGCTATCTCTCGGTTTTTAAACATTATTCCTCGATTCTCTGAAAACCACTTCCCAACCTTGCATCGTAATATACTGTATAAGTATATTTTTATGAAATTTTAACTTAATGCAAGTGGATAAACAATATATTTTGTTTTTCCATCCGGTCCATGATGATTTTTTTTAATGTTTCCACTCTGAAACAAGCAACGCGTTGTTGATCATAAGAGAAACGTGACTTGACGATTGTCCTTGAGCTTTTTTTTAATTTCGATTGTAAAACCAAGGCACACTGCAAAGTTTTAAATGTAATAGCAAATCTGTGGAAACTGAAATGTGCGGAATCAGCACATCTTCTTTACTTGTGCCATTTAAAATTGTTCCTTCAGTTACATTCACTATTAGTTTTTTAACGGCAAGTCTGGTTCCATTGCACAATTTTGGCGGCTCTAAATTTCGAAGGAGTATTATTGGTGAACCAACTTGCAAAGATGGCATGCCAGATGGCTCCAATGAATTCAGTAATGTACCTGTAAACCTGTTTGTGCAAAGATACACATTGCGAGGAACCAAACATGGCGATTGCTAGATTTATTTTGGGATTTCAGGTACACCCTCGCTACTAATGGCCGGATGGATAATACCTATATTTATTATAGTGCCATGTACTGGGTTTCGTTGTGAAATATCGAAAATTGAGATCACTAGGCCGATTTTTAAATTCTCGTTTCATGTTAATTGCTACACCTTATGGTTTTAGAGCATAGTAGTAGCGACTAAACACTCGCCGTATCCGTAAACCTGTATGCATAAAGTTTCATGAATTTCTTCAACGGTTTAGAAGTTTATAAATCACAAACATACATACATTCGTTTTTATGTACAAAGTGTCTAAATTATGTATAGGGCTATTCAAAAAGAAGGAACAGACTTCAAACATTTAATTCTTCCTAACTACGAAAAATAGAAACACAATTCCAACGATGTTAGAAAGAGAAAAGTTGGAAGTTCCGATCATGTCCTCTTTAGGGCTGTTGCTTGAAGTTGGGATCATTGTTGTATTGGCGCTGTTAGATTGGAAGAGGAGAAGCAGAAGACCAATTTCATCGTCGGTGGCCTCCCAGGTCACCAGATCTAACCCCGTGTGATTTTTATCTGTGGGGTTACGTAAAAGATCGTGTTTTTATCCCCCCCTATGCCTAAAAATCTTGAAAATCTGCGACATCGAATTGTTGAAGCTGTGAATTCGATAATTAGAGACCAATGGATTCGTGTGTCGAATTGTTGAAGCTGTGAATTGGATAATTAGAGACCAACTGATTCATGTGTGGCAAGAAATGAGCAACCGTTTTGGACTACTATTTGTTGTGTAACATATGGTTCTCATATTGAATGCATAAAATAGTGAAATATGCACTTTTCTCTTTCCAGGAACTTCAGAATTGTGTTTATATTTTTTGTAGTTGGAAGAAATAAATGTTTGAAGTGTGTTCCTTCTTTTGAATAGTCCTGTATATATTTATAGAAATAATTACGGTCTTGAAATATTTGTTATGGTATCGATTTATTAAAGATCACTTTCAACATGTCAATTATGGTGTCCCAAGACATAAAGGGTTTTTTTTTTGCAAAATCAAATACACATACTCTGTATTGTTTTCTGTTTGACCTTAAGCACTCACATAAAAATTATTGCGATTGGATCATGGCACCCGTGCCGACTTCATGCCAATCATATGACACGAAAATTGGAACTGGGTAAGTATAGAAGTTCATTTAGTAAATAAAACATCAATATGTGCAAAACAGGTAACTATTTACTAGTTTACAATAAAAAAACATTATCGTTACAATTTTCGTATCAAAGTTTGCAAGTTCTGATATGTTTCGAAGCAAGTCGGCACGGGTTGCTGTGGGAAAATTGTACTTGCAATTGTTTTAACATTTACTAATAAATTAAGAGGGTATGCGTTAAAAATAAAATACTTCGATTTTCTTGGACGCCCTATTGTCTATTAATATCACGGTATTTTTTAATATGTCTACAGTGGCGCGAAATACATTCCGAAGCATCTCCGGCGTTAATGGCACAACAAATTTTCTAATGCGGTTCTCGAGCTCCTACAATATGGTGATGCGTCTTTCTTCATGCAGATGGTGTAGAACTAGCAGGTACGGCTACTTCTTTAGAGTAAACTGCTACTCCTTATATACTGTCGAACGCGAAATGTCCAATTCCACTGTCAAATATTGTACCAATTTAGGTATTATTTCAACGGGTATTTTTATGATTTCAATCCTTTCATTGGAGGTTGATGGTCGACCTTAACCGGGCTCCGTTGCCACCGATCTTGAGCTCTTGAACGTGTTACCAATGTGAGGCTTGTTTTATCTGTGGTACCGTCGTGATGAAATCATCATCAGCTGCAGTATCAAAGATTATATCTTAGTCTGTTCCGACCTCATATTAGAATTGATCTGTTCATCTATTACTGGGTCTTACTATATTTCTTCGTTCTGGTGGTTTGTAGTTAAGAATCTATTTCGGATTTGTTTTCTTATCCATTCTGCTGATGTGGTCAATCCATTAGTCTCTGTATTGTGTAATCCTATTTAATAGCTTGAATATATTTAGTTCTCTTTGTATATTTTCATTTAGTTTCCGATCAGCTAATGTATAGCTACCCACATTCCTCAACAACCTAATTTCTGAAGTTTGTGCTCTGCGTTCCTGCTTTTTGGTTAAGATCCAGCGTCCCGATCCATATGCCAGTGTTGGAGCCGCCTTTGTTAATTAAAATTTTTAGTGTCTCGCTTCTAGAATGATACATTTAAATACAGTAAATATTTTTAGAACTTTTACTTGATTGGAACAAGAATAAAAATCGCCAGAATGGTGAAGAAATCTGCGATTAAATTTCTTCCGAATGGCAATCTCTGTATCCTGTACGTCACAGTAGCCTCCTTCTCTTGTACTGTAAACATTATGCAGAGTCAATCTATAAACAATGAAACACTTGTTATTGTTAGCAAGGTATCAGCAACAAATTACACAGAAAACATGTTAAATATACCCTAATTACCTTCCATATACAAATTGTTCATAAAGTATTTTATTCTAAGAAATATATGCTTAATTTCTAGATAGTGAAGTTTATATCAATTTATCTAAAATTTATTTATTTAATAATATAAAACTTCACTGTTTTTGAGTATTTATTTTATTATAAATTAATTAGTTTATTCTATATGAATGGACATCCTACAGATAAATGACATTTTTAGGACATACGAGAACAATCTCAACATCAGTAAAATAACAGTAAGCCTAAATTATTATACAAGCTTAACGTATGTATAAAACACTGAACACAGTATTTAATGTAAGATAATGATCGAAATTTTCCCTATCTTGACTTAGTGAAACTCTATACAACTTGTGAGATGCATCAGAATTCAGAATTTGATACGCTCTGTAGTGTCATTCAAGATGCTGAACATTTTGTATTACAATACACCCTGACAACAGTAGGTGTCCCCGAGAGGTATTCTGTAAGAATACTCTTTTGGTCGTGTAAGGAAATACGGCCGTTTAATATTTTCTAAGCTTCAAGATAGATTAAAGTGAAATGCAGGAAAGGGAAGCAACAAATGATGTACAGTGTATGTACGTTCAAGAATAACTCCTAGCACTTAATGTCCAAATGTTATTCAGCACTCTTATCGCTGTAGAATAACAAAATACACAATATAGCTTTTGACATAAACCTCGCGAATATACAATGTGTATATACATTATCTATAAAACACATATGTAGTATTTATGTTGTAATCTGTACCTCCACTGGTGTTACAAAAAGTGATCCATCTAAACTCTTATCACTTTAATGAGCTGATACCTGAGTTTATAATAGCAAATGAGATCGTGGAAACAAAATGAAAAAAAAATTCATATTTACATAGATATAGTATGCAACAAAACAGAATTATCTTTCCCGTAACATATCGCTCACTTGCTGCAACAACGTCATAACTCAAAAATTGTCGATTTTGAGTTATTGCTACTACATGAAAGACAAAACTCAGTTCTATATTCAGGAAGAACGACATATGCTATTGTATACAATGAGTTGGTATAGTAATTTGATATTTATGACAAATGCAGGCAAAGGTATATTGATTTCAAACCTTCAATGCTTCTTTGATAAACTATGTTTTTTGAGTTATGATGCTGTTGCAGCAAATGAACGATATATTAAATGCAAACATTTACTGAAATTTCTATTTCATAGTCTACAGTATATGACAGGCATGCAAAATTTTGAAATTACTTCATCAGATTCATTATTAATTCAAATAATTATTATAGGAGTACTTGCCTGCGGAATGAATACAATCTATTAGAAATATCTTATTTGATTGTGCTATATTTGAACGGAAATTACTCTGTTAAAATTACTTGTCCACTATGAGAATACTGCGATAATTAAATTTCAGTATAAGAAGAAATCAAGGGCGAATGACATCACAAATATTCCATGGAATATCTAACATATATTGTTAATAATATTATAACTTTGTAATATATTGTACATATTAGTATGCAAGCTACAGCCTTTTGGAGAAATAGGATTTTAAATTTTCCAGGCTCGATAATAATTATAATTTATTATAATAATATTTTATTAGGAATATTCCACAATACAGTGTTTCTCCTTCAATCCAAAGCGATTTTGTCGCCAGAGATTCCTGTCTATAGCATCTTCTTCCATCAAATATCTAGCTTCCATCTTCTCCTCACTCCTTCTATCCAACGTTCTCTATATATGGCTCTTCCATTTCTTCCATTAGCATTACAATCAAAGATCTTGTTTTGGTATTCTATCTTCTTCCATTCTTATGAGGTGCCATTACTATTTGAAACGTTTTTTCTTCTATTTTTCTATTTTTTGTTCAACTTACATGATTTCCCTATTGTGCTGTTTTTGACTTTATCCTTTCTTAAAATTCTTGTCGATGGCATCCAAAATTCAATTTCTACTGCTAACAGCTTGTTGGCTTGTATTCTACTTAATATCCAGGTTTCGGACCCATTCTCATGATTTTTTGTTAGTATTAACTAGTATTAGATCACATTATCATTGTATTTTTTGTAGTCTGTATTTTAATAATATCTGAAAATTGTAATATGTATGTAATTTTTGTATTATTCTACTATTCGTTGGTTGAGTGGAAGAGAAGGCCTTATGGCTTTAACTCTTCCAGCTAAAATAAAGCATTATTATTATTGTTATTATAGTTATTGTTATTATTATATTATTATTATTAAGTCATGATTCATCTTCATGGTTTGGAGCTCCAGGTCTGTTTCGTTTCGCTGACTCAGGAACCTAAATCACCAATCCGGCATTTCCGTAGTGAATATTGAATCTTTTTTCTGAAGGCAGGTGATCACCTCGGCGTTTGTTTGGTGTTGAAATTGTCAACTCGAACCATACAGACATAAACATAGTCGTTGTGCATATTTTGAATTATAGTCTATAGAAACAATGTCAAACAAAGCGTATATTTTGACGAGAAGCGTAAGACTGCATAGTGTAAATGAATAAGAGGCAAGAGGTCAGCGCATCCAAATGTAACCAAGATCTAAATCAAGCGCCTGCACTTGTGGGCATAGAATTCTCATCCATAGCCAATTTTAACAAAATAACTCTATCTCTCTCCCTGTGAGAATTTCGCCAAGACACTAATGAGAAGTATTTATGAAAACACATATATGACATGTCCACAGCTGTGGTCTCGAGGTAGCGTGCTGCCTTGTCACGCAGCGGGCCCGGGTTCGATCCCCGTCGGGGCATTTTTTCTGGGTGAGGTTTTTATCTAGGTTTTTCCTCGCCTGTAAGATAAATGTCAGGAAAACTTTAAGGCCCAAATGGTCCCCGAAATCATATGGCCATCATCATCATCATCATCCTTCACCGGTGTGGAAAGCAACGAGAAGCTACCACACCTACAATTCCCTAGTAAAGCTGCAAGCATAGCATGGAAATGCTATGAATGCAGTGAAGGACCTGCCTTCGGCAGAATTACTATGGATGGATATATGACATATATGACTGATTGATTGACTACTCTCCACGCTTATAGTACATGGCAGGCACCAAACAAGATATTTTAATTTTTATGTCAAAAGCGACACCTTGTGTTTTGCTAATGTCTACCATGAAAATAATTCCTCTCTCCGTGCATAAATTCTGGCTTTCTACAGGCTATACAAAATATTATGTTTCAGTCGACAGAAATAAATTGGCTCACCTCTTACCCGTGGACAAGGTGCTAGAATACCTTGCGCTCTTGCAGCAGCTGAAGCAGAATTCCCTCAGCGAATGGATGCTATGATCTGTTGTCCTAGTCGTGTCTGTCAGCCAATCGGAAGCATTATATTGAAGCCGTGAACAGTATTGTAATTTATGTATTCACGTAGACTTTCACGGCCGGAGTTGCTATTATGATCTTGAAGAAGATTTTCGGGCTGTAGGCCATGGTCGTGAGGCTTGTAGTTCCCCGACGTTTCGCCAGAGACTGCGTCTGGCATCCTCAAGGGTTGTCTTGGGACTGGCAATTCTGTCCGCTGTCTGTCTTATTTATACGTTCACCGCGATGTGTTCGTAAGTTGTGTCTGCCTTCTGATTGGTCAGCGTTAGGGGACTTCCATTGCTCCAATGATATGGGCACGTAAGACGAATGCAAGAAGAAAGATTACCCAGGAAAACATTGGAACTGGTGTCCACCTGGAAGAAGGAGGAGAGGAAGACCTCGGAACTCGTGGATGTAGGAAATAAGAGCTGGAATGAGAGCAAGAGGACTGGAGGACATGGATTGGATGGAGAGAGACGAGTGGAGAAGAAAAATAAAACTTTAGGCAAAGAAAAATGTGTAAACATTACAATTCCGTATACAAATAAATAAATAGTATTATTGTTGCTATTATTATTATAGTCCACAACTGTATTCTCGGAGTAATATCGTTGCCTCATACTGAGCGGATTCGGGTTTGACCAAGTTTCCTGGGTGAAGTTTTTTTTTTTTTGCTGCTTTTTTTCTTTTTGGTTGTAAGAACGTCATCTGGGAATCAAAATAGTCTAACATATTCGTCTTATTTAGTATAAACGAACAAGTGAATGTGTGTCATGTCTTAAATGTTCGTGTTGTCTCAGAATTGCCAGACATTCAACTGTGATCACTGATACAAGGGGCGCCTCCATGTCCTTGTATGATAAAAACAGTTTGTAGGTTTTCCTCTCCCGATAGGTCGTGTCTCTGTAAGGCAGTAACGGAGAAAAAAGTTAAACTAACGTCCAAAATAGATGTATTATAGGGCGGGTATCTGATCGGTCATAGTTAGAGATCTCGCGATAGGAGCATATATAGCAAATATAGTTATGTATCCTCTATTTTCTTTTTAGACGTACTACTAGTATTCTTTCATTAATACAGCACTAACTATAGATTTCATTCTTCCACTTATTATGAATTTATAGAGCAACACCTGCTGATGCCCTTTCAATCTTGTTCTATCACCACTGTAGTAGCATACATAATAATATGTCAGCTGTTTTGAGCCTTTAAGTTTTTTCTTAGTCTCTGATATTGCTGCTATGTCCAACTTTTCTATCTTTTGGTTCTTTTTCTAATACATTTTCTTTGTGGCATATTTCTCTTACATTCCATGTAATGTAGTCCCACTACAGGCCTCAGGAGCCACGTTCCATGTAGCCAAATTAATTATTTCTGCATTTCCTACTCGTTTGTCCTGTTTGTTTGCCAAGTTCCGTTTTCCATTTAAATCGGTCCGGCTTGCAACTGTTTGGAGCTTATAAGTAATAGAAGTTTTACGTGGAAGGGGTACCAACCCTCCGCACAGTCTTTAACCACCAGGAGGGGGTTTTGTTTTCAGGGTCTCCTTCCACTAGGTTGATTGTCTACAACCACGACTCAAGGAGTATTACCTACCCCTATATTTTAATTGCCTCTGACCTCCAGTTACACCGTACCGCATTATTAATTCTCTGATGGACTCTTGCCGTTGGTGGTCATCACGCCATAACCCTGGCAAGGGACCATCACAAGGTACGATCAGCTGGGCAGGCTGAACCAAGGTTTTTTTACGAGGTATTATTCCTCCCTCTCGCCCTTTTTCAACCTGGCTTGGAACAGGCTATGGCGGGTTTGTTTCTACATTTCATTGTCCTTATTTAGGTAATTAGCATTTTCATTGAAATACTGTCTGTACATGTATTGTTCTCTCTATCCCCAACAGCTAGCGGCTCCCGACCAACTATAGATGACGTAGCAGATATGCTCTGGCGAGTGGGCCGAATTACACATGCACTTAAAGATATACATTTAAAAATAGGTGTTTACTGAGTATTTATATTTATAAAAATGTTTAAAATCTTACATTATTTTCGTTTATTTTCAGGTTCATAAAAACATATATTTTCAGAAATAAATATTGACAAAGAGTGAAAGGAAATTCAATATTAACTTTTAAAAATGAGAATCTGATATGCAATAAAATTCTATTCTGCAAAACAGACGAAAATAAAGAAGGGGACAAAGAGAATGTTTGTAAAATCTCTGTACGAAAGAAGCCTAGCTATAAGTGAAGGAAGAATATTTCAAATGAAGTTTAAATCCCACAAAGGATTCTCCTTCATGGATAGATATCAAATGTATTAATATATCTGCAGTATTTCGCGTCACTTCTTAAGAACAACTTCTCCATGATCCAGTGAAACACTTGGTTAATTATTTTCTTGTTACAATGAGATTTCAGAGATAGAAACGAACCAGAGTGCTAAGAAAAGTTTGTGATATTTTCGAAGAGCAATAAACACTTTGAAGATGAGTAATAAGGTAATAAGTTTGCTGAGTTTAGTACCTTCTGAGAAAGGAATTCTCTTGAGATGTTCTTGTTCTAACAATTTAATGAAGTTTAATGAGAATTTAGTGCGACCTCCTACATTACTAACTTTATACAGCAAAAACGCGTTCGATACCAATTCAAATATTTTCCTTGTGTGCTCGAGTTTGTTGATGGTTGATGTACAGTTACCAAAGTTTATACTCTATACTCATTGATATTCGTGTTGTACTGATATTAATAAATTGTTGCGACATTGAAGGCTTTAAAAAGAAAGCGAACTTAAATACTAAATGGAATGGCGCGATGGTAAATACCAGACAATGCGGGGGAAAAAGCAAAAGTAGGCTATATATCGGTATGAGTAAAGTAGTGTGGGAATAAACCAGAACTCACACTAGACTTTTACTTCTCCTTCACCCTAAGTCGGCGATGTAAAAACACGAGTTCCAGGAGCGCTCCACTGGACAGACAACACTACCTGGCGACTTTGTTTAGTTTCACTCGTCAAACGCAGTGATTATTATGGCTACGTCCAGTATGGCGGCCTTGCGAGAATCAAGCCTTCGTATTTGTTTGGCGTAGAATATCTCTCCCAATTCTGAAAACGGTTAGATTAGCTAATTCGATGAAGGAACAAGACAAAAACATAAAAATCACCGTTAAAACTAATAAACTCAACAACGTAGGCCTAGTATCAAACAATACTAAAGTAACAAATAAATAATAAAATAAGGGCGTTTATAAACTAAAGTACAACAATTATAAATTTTACATCGTTAAAACAACAAGAAATTTAACACAACATACTCTAAATATTAAAAAAAGATGTATTAATAACGAAGAAAAATCAAGTTTTGCCTAACGTGTACTAGAAACGGGTCATCAGTTCGTCAAAATCGATTCAAATACGTTAATATTACACAGAAAGAAAAAACACACAATAAGCTTACAATTCTAGAAGACATAGGAATTTTAAAAGTAGCTGAGAATACAGATTTGCTCAACAAGAATACGCCCGCAGACCTGAACCCGTAGTATCAGTTGAAATGCGGAAGATGAAACATGGTTTTGAAAGGACTTCATAATTTTAACTACATGACAAAGTTTTCAAACAGAACTTGATTTTAGTTGAGGACAGCTGGTTTATCATGTATTAATATTATATTTTTAATATTAAATTAGTAAAAAAATGTTAAGTATCAAGTAAGAAGAATGCCCGGGTAGTAGCATCCTGAAAAGAGGTGATTTATTTACCTGCAGTAGCAGCAATAAATTACCCACTTTTTTTTTCCTGTGTCAGGAAATATTAAATCATATTTGTGTTAAAATGGGTGTAGAAATATAGGAACAACGTTAAACGTTTTGTCATCTTTAGTTTTGTTTCTTTTTGTCATCTTAAGTTGTTATTTGTACGTATAGGCCTCTTGGTTCTGAATGTTTTGTTCGGGCAAATATTAAATATTGCAGATTAAAATATACCTCAAAATATTATTTAACACTGTAAACCAGTTAATAATATTTATTAATAAATGCTTCACTCCTGCTTGTGTGTTGTTTTATATTTCGATTCCACCTGTTATAAGAGTTCGTGACAATAATAGGCTTTCGAACATGTCCCGCCGGAGAAGTCGGAAAGAGGTACAAATACATGTTTCAGAGTTAGTACCGCCCTCCGCATAGAACTTGGAGCTCTGGACTATGACATGGCTGCCCTAAATTATTGCGTCACAGAGCTTCCTATTGATGTACACTATTTACAAACCTTAAACTTTCTTACGAAGAGGTCTTTATTGTTCAGAGCTACAATATGACCTACGATTTGTGCGATGCTGTAGTGAGAAAATCAAATACTACTATATAAGTTTGCCGATCCCACCATCTGCTGCTTTCGATTCACCAAGTAGTGTATGCAGTCGGATAGTGACGTTAGCGTCTGTGAAGCATGGATGCCACATTTCAGTGTTAACATGTGCACTAAGAAAAGTGAGCATTGGCCTACCTTGCGGAATGTAATCTAAGGCGACCTGATAGAACATTTCTCCAATGAAATTGTTAGTGTATATTATACTTCTGTCACTCCCTAACAGTGGAAAATGTTTTTTATATAATAATGATTGTGTAGTTTTGATTAAAATAGGTAACATAGAAACACCAACAATAGTAGTATCACATGTAGAAACTCTAACCATATGATATTGGTTAAGACTTTCACAGCTATCGTTATGTATTCTAAAATATATTTTCGGGATTCTTGGCCTTGTCTTGGAGTATTGTCTTCTCGATGTTTCATCACCTTCTATGGGTGAAATCCTCAGATCATCATCAGGAGATTTTGCTTGTGTAGATTTTCGAGTAAGTGATAACACTGGTCAACACGAGTTTTGTCTCATGCGTACCAACAGTTGTACTTAAATGCAGTTTTCAAATATGTATTCGGAATTTCTCCATCGCCTACAGTTTGTTCTTATTTAAATTTCTATTAATACTCGTTTTAAATAATTTTCTTTTGATAAACGTTTTTTCGTCCATTTGTCCATTGTAAATAAACCAATGAGCTAACTCAAATGATTTCAGCTATGGGAAAGATATATCAAGGCAAATGGAATCATAATATGCAGGCCGATTATTGTTGTGGACCATGAAGAGGGATACTCCACACGCGAAATATAGCAACAAATCGTCATTTCTTACTTTCTAGGTGAGGTCCGAATGTTCGAAAAATCTGTAGTAATGTAGAAAATATTGAAGTATTTGAAATTATAAATTCCTATCTCTTGGAAACCTTGCGTGATGGAGAAAAAACCGATATCATATTTGAATTCACGAGAAAAAATACTATCAGAACCATATTTTTCTTTCTGAGACAAAAATAATTAAAAAGTTTCTTTTTTGTTGCTCAGTGTAATTGTGGTTTAATTTTTGTGATTTTTCGTAAGTACGATTTTCAGTAATAATTTTAATTGATTGGGTTGAACATAGAGTATTGCCCATTTGCTCTTGTCCTGGTATATGTCATGACTTACTATATTTGTCAATAAGGTTTTATTTGACCTTTTTCTAAGGCAGACGATACCATGTTTTATTAATTTTCAAACCTTCTTATTTTCATTAAAGTTTTTGTTTGTGTTTATATATCTCAATTGCTTCTCTCTTCACTCGAATGTAATAATGTATGATATTACAAAAACCGAGTGTCATTACATATCATATTATTAGTATTATTAAAATGTGTCAGCTACAGCAGATTTTTCTGATTGACCATGTTGACAGTGTCTTACGTGTTCTTTGATCTTGGTTATATAGAAGACAGTACTACAAGATACAGCCAAGAATGCCAAAAAGTAGCTATTTTAGAATACTAACTGTAGTGCTCTTACATATAGAAACACCAACAATAGTGCTCTTACATAGGCTAGTAGCATTATCGTAGGTATATATTTTGCAGTACAGTACAATATGTAGATGAGTCTGAGGAAATAATTTTGTATCACTATTTCTTAACAATAATTCGACTAATGATTTCTTAAAATAAAATTTATTATTTTAATGTAAATGAAGACTGGTGCTTATGTTTCCTAGAAGCTTTATTGCATTTCGTTAGTCGTTGTAATTTAGTATGTTTTGTTGAACATGTTAACTGCAGTCATAATAAAATTACACTCAAGTTTTTTTAAATTATTAGTGGATGGCAATAAATGTATTTTTCCAATATAAAGCGCTAGTAATAGGCTAAATCCTAATTTCCAACTTTTCTCAATACGTTAATTGGAATATTATCTCCTTATGTTAAAAAATAATTTTCCGTAAGAAAATTATTTTACTTATTAAATTGAATTAGTAGTACTATTTCCAACACCATTTTTATTACCTCTCAGTAAGAACATAGTAATATTAAGAGATTGGGCTCGTTGATAAAGCTGTTTTATCGGTAGAAGCTGTTAGACTAGATTTTAAAGCAGTGATTTGATCGCCTTAGATGATAATGTTAGTGGAAATGGAAGCGACAAAGGGACAATTGAATTTGTGCATTAGTCTCCATGCTCTAATGCCTGTTCCTTGTCGTGTGAAATCTGTGTGTATTCTATGCAAGTGTTAGCCACTTTTTTCCACATGCTGGGAGAAGTTTTAATTCAGTAGCTATTGTAATGCATAGATTAATGTTCAGTAATTTTAATTAATGTCCATTACATAATTGACTAATGATGAACTGTTTTTTAATATGGCGAAATTGATAAGGCTAACGTTAAACCAATTGCCTTAGTGATTCTGTATACCAAATTACTTGAGCACCCTCCCGTACATGCCATTTGTGTATTATTGTCAGAACTAGTGTATAACTATATAGGGCCTAAGCCATGAAAATATTGGAGTACAAAAAATAGAACTGATATTTGGTTTTAATTAGGGTATTATGATTTTATTGTGACATTTATATGTCGGGATATGGCTTTTTGTATTTACATGTTATTTGACCTATTAGAATTATTTACAGGAAGCCATTATTTAAATGTCACGTTGGTCTCGCAGGAGCGTGCTGCCTTGCACGCAGCGGGCGTTTCGGTCCCCGGTCGGGGCAGTTTTTCTGGGTGAGGTTTTTATGGGGGTTTTTTTCCTCACCTGTACGACAAATGTCAGGAAAACTTTAAGGCCCAAAAGGTCCCCGAAATCATATGGCCATCATCTTCATCATCATCATCACCATCATCTTTCACCGGTTGGGAAAGCAACGGGAAGCTACCACACGTACACAATTCCCTAGTAAACGCTGAAAGCATAGCATGGAAAATTCTATGATTGCAGTGAAGGACTGCCTTCGAGCAGAATTCCTATGGATGGATGGATTATTTAAATATATAAAAACAATAAAAGGTTTGTAACTATGATGGCAGTTGTCCTCGACAAATTAATTTTATTTAAATAATCACTTAGGTCTGTCGTACCAAGTTCTGTTTTCCAAAGCTGTTTTCTATAGTACTGATTATGTTAGCGAGCATGTCGTATAATGGGTTGATTTGGTAGGGTGTGTTTTTCGTTCAAACCGGTTATCGTTTCTTGTTTCCTTTATTATTTTCTCATTTCCCTACAGTAAGATGTTTATTTCTCCGGTTTATTGTTTTGTATGTATTATTGAAAGGGGGTTTTTAATAGTATTAGCCAGTCCACTTCTGTGGTCTCGCGGTAGCGTGCTGCCTTGTCACCACAGCGGGCCCGATTTCGATCTGTGGTCGGGACAGTTTCCTGAGTGAGGTTTTTTTCGGGGGTTTTCCTCACCTGTAAGACAAATGTCAGAAACGTGAAGGCCCGAACACGATCTGGCCATCATTATCATCAATATCATATTCGCCTAATTAGCTTAAGTTTTCGTTTTAAGGCCTCTCCTGGCGCATCATTACCGTCATTATCAACTCTCATATCACGGGGTAGTGTAACCTGCCTTCCAAGCGCCCCATCTTCAGAAGTGGGTTACAAGTACACCATGCCAGGAGAGAACGCCAGAAACGTCCTACATGACAACCTGGGGCATTTAAAAATAAGAGATAGTATACCATTCTTTTATATAAATCCCTACAAATATTATATACTGCTAATTATTTTTTTTTTTTTTTTTTGCAAATGCGCCAGGTTGTCTTTGACATTCCCGGTGCTTTTCCTGGCATGGAGTTACTTGAACCCACTTCTGAGGTTGGGGCGCCGATATGACGGGTGATAATGATAGTGGTGCGTCAGGAGAGTTCCCTATCCTAAGCTAATCTAATATGAATATGAATGATGATTGCGATGGCCATATTGATTTCGGGGACCGTTTGGGCTGAAGTTTTCCTAATATTTGTCTTACAGGTGAGGAAGGAAACCCCTGATAAAAAACTCACCAGAAAAACTGTCCCGGACCGGGAATAGAACCGGGCCCGCTGCGTGCAAGGTCGCACGCTACCTCGAGACTACAGCGGGTGGACTACTGCTATTCTTTCTTCGTTTTAATTAACATGAGGGAAAATGTGAGTTTTGAATTTGATTATTCATGAAGCTCCAACTGTCTACTGGTGGCAATTTTATCAAGGTTTTATAAAGGTTTTGTTTAACCATATGTTGGAAATATAAATAATATGCTAACACTTTTACTTTACCAAGTTTTTTCTTTCTTTCTACAAATATCCATATGTTAGTAATCATCTTATTACACAATATATTTATTATAATATATATAATTTTAATTGGGTGAATTAGGTGATAGCATGCCTATTCCTGACTAGCGGGCCCTGGTTCGATATCCGCTGGGTTGAAATTTTAATTGTTAAATTATTCAATTTAATTAATGTCAGTTGGAATTTTTCCATCTCGTTGCCGGTGATAGGTAGTTGTTGTAGAATTTTTATTAATCGCTCGAATGAGTACCAGATTCCTGCTTTGAATTACGAACCTCTCCGCGGGTTTTATGTTTATATGTAGTAATGTTGATAGCGATTCGTCCGGTCGGAGGTGAGTTAAGCATGGCGGACCCCTTGGTGATTTTCGATAAGAGTAGGCCACGTTTTGGCCACCGGGTTCATCTTCTCCCTTATGATCATCTCTCACACTAAATGTTTTACTTGCACAAACATACATTCATCTTGCATTCCTCTCTATGCAAATACAGGAATACATTTATCTATATAAATTGTCAGCCGAAGTGGTGTAGTAAAATGAAAATAGATCACATTTCATCTATCTTACAAGCGCGGAACTCGTAGCACGTGCCGTGAAGTGGGTGGATTTAGTAAAAAAAAAAACACACACCCACACACACACATGCATGATATATTACAATATTTTACTAGCAATTTTTAACAATATATTAAAATCAATAGGCCTATGTTTATTATAATACTATATTCGCCGAAGCATTTTTCTTTTAAAGATGTTTGATGGTATGAATATAGCAATATATCAAAATTTTAAACGTCTTATAATACCATATTCTCCAAGACTCAGAATATTTTAAAAGAGTAATAGTTTATTATTTTGTGTTTTCCTATGTCCAATATCTTAATAGTGTATATATTAACTAGTTAAAATTTAAGGCAGCATGTTCTATTACTTATTCTCTAAATATCTAAGTATTAGTGACTCTTTTTTTAACCATATGTTATATTTAAATAATATAATTTTACCATTATTTGTGATTCGCAAAGCTTTTTGTCAAAAGTTTATTAAGAACTAGCTATAACCAGCGTTTGCGTTGTTACTAGTGCCTAAATAAATGAAAATTAATGTGCTTTAATGTTTAGTGGTATAAGTAAAATAAAACTACTTACCAAATTCATATTTTTTTTTAAAAATATTCCGTGCTGATTGCCCGGCGTTGCCCGGGAATCTACTTTTCCGATCTTTTGACATAAATGAACTGAAATACGATATTAATGTGTTTTATGTTTAGCTAAATAAGTAAATGAAAAATATATATCGTAATTATTTTAAGATTCCCCGTGCTGATTGCCCGGTGTGCCCGGAATCAACTTATCTCGATCTTCTTGGTATTAAATGAGTCTAAACAGACAACATTCGTTTATTGTGAGTTATCTGTAAAAGAATACCCACCATGTTCTGCTATGCTAGCACAGGAATCTACGTAATTGTCTTCTTGGCATCAATGAAAGACAAAAAAATATGCGAGTTATCCGTAAGAGATAAACATATGCTATCGCGGTCATTTTTGTAGAGGTTTTTGAGATATTCAATTCTGTGTACAATTCTGTGTGTATTTTGTTATGGTTTAGGCAGCGTAAGCCATTTAAGCTTCCGAAGAGCCACTTTTTTCACGTTTCCACTACAAAGGGCGATTTTTAAGGGTATAGGAGTAGAGTATCACAACTCTCTTATGCTTATGTTTTATTCTGCGGAATCTCCTGAATATTTGACAAAAAAGCCAATCACAATCGGATCAAACGGTATGGCCGCGCATAAATTATGAACAAAACAACAAACATTTTTATATATTAGATTAAACGCTTATCTGATGTGATCTTTCCAAAACATATGACCAAAGTGGCACTTGATTTAAATGTCAGTAAGTGGACTGAGATATGATAAGAGACGAAGTGACAAATTGTATTAGAATATTTATTATTTTATGTGTCTTATAATCATATAGTTTTATTAAAATTGTAAAAAAACCGAAAGAAGGAAATTGTTCAAATTAATATACGCGGCAGCTATTTCTCAACTTAAATATTCATCTTAACATATCTTTTAAGTAACAGGAACATTTTATGTTGAATTATATGAAAGGTATAATACACATATTAAAATTTACATTTTTAAGGTAGGAAGCCTTGGCGCAGAGCTACGGGACTTGCGCTGGTTCGAGTCTCCATGGGGAAGACATTTTTCATGATTTCGGCAGTATGGTCCGTGCCCTCCAGCTCGTGAGGCATTGGGTAGCTACATAAGTAGCGGCTTCCAGTTTGAGAACCCAGCTTAACTGCTGGGGACTCGACATTCTAACCACATTTCACCCCCTACACTGCTGTTGTCATCTACCTCTGTGATTGACCCATGTGGATGTAAGGGCCAGCAGCCGTCTGTAAAAGGGCAACCGCTGAAAAGTGAAGACCCTTCAATCGGATCGGAATGAACCCCAATTTTCGGAAATCGCTTATTAAAACCGGCATAACTTTTATGTTTTTTGCTAAATTCAGCTGCTGTCTTTGGATTCAGCCCACTTATATCTTGGCATTATAAATTATAAACTCAGATTGGGGCCAGGAGTATGGGGTGGGGGGGGTGAAAACTATCACACGAAGATATTGTAAATTACGAAATTTACATATATCGAACGTTTTCTCCAGGGACATGATATATTTCTCCTGAAATTAATACAATCTTCATCTTCACATATCTTAGCTGATGAAAACTGTATTCATCATGCGCAAAAAAATCGATGCATTGTTTCGCTCTTCACAAAGTGGAGAAAGATGAGCTAATTTTTGATACATTAACATAAGGAAGTGACGTCTGTTTATTTTTTAATCTTTGCCATGAGGTTTTCTTTTTTTTACAGGTGTAGAAGTAATATTTGTAATGCACGTCAATATTACACCTTCAAGCATTATTTTTGTTTACGTTGTTTCAGGTAAGATGATGGTTCTGTACAATAATCACAACGAAGCAGGTACACGTAAGTCCAAACATCATTACTGAAAATCAGTTTCATTTTAAGTAACTTGAAACGTGGATTTAGTCAATTTAATATCTTAATTCTAATTACCTTTGCCCTATCATGTCAGTTTAATTTGAGCGAAAATCTGGGATTGCATTAAGAATGAGAATAGCTTTATCATAAGTTATGCAACGAGTGATTTTCAAATTATCTAGAGGATTGGAAATAAAAGAGTGGCGTTTGTTAGGACTATTTAACGAATAAAATTAAGCTGTTTTACTCACAAAATTATTTAAATTAATATTTTTGAAGATATGTATATATTTATTTTGAAACGGCGATGTTTGAGAACAAAGAGAAAGTTTGGTTATGTTAATTTGTTCATCACTGCAACTTAATCATACTATTGTTTGTCATATAGGATCGCGATGTTATAAGAATGAATCCTAGTGGAGAAAAAAAATGAAACACATCAAATGGTATATTATAACCATCATTATAGTTAATTCATTTTTTCGGAAGAATTCATTTAACTTCAGTATTTTAAAACCACAGTTGTTGAACACACAATTACGAAATGTGTAGTTCGAAGGAATCTGTTAATTATTTGCTATATTAAACGTATTTGTTGGAGAGTCAGTCACTGCAAAATAATGGTCCGACCTGTTCAGAATATTAAAAAGGAGGAGCGTTCTTTATTTTGGTAATCAAATTTGGGCACTTATCGAGGTCAAACACGGCTGTGATTGGTTTTTAAAACAGAATTCATTGAACTGTGATTTGCCATTGACCACCATTTTGGGGCACGAGTTAAATAGTAAACACGTGTAAGTATAAAAACATGTTAAAAACTTTTAAAACTAATTTTCATTGGTATATTTCCCTCTGAGACTTCGGCTAGTCTTGGGACTACCCACAGAGCATCGAGAGGAATTTCGGTAACTTCCATTAGCAAATTACGCATAGTTAAGCTGGAAAGTACGATATTCTTACCACTATATTTGAATGGATGATCGGCAACCTCTATGATTGACACATGCTATATATCTAGGAGGCCTAGCATCTTTTGTTTTTTTTTCATAAAACCATAATGTGTCACATTAGACGTAATTATATCACGTTCATGATAGAACATTATGCTTCTAAATTCGACAATAGAGTAATTCCAATAGACATTGTTGAAACACTTAGTTGCAATTATATGTATAGTATCAGATATAAAGATAGTTGATACAGAGTGTTAGTTTATTGTTCTTTTAATTACGCTTTAACGGCTCAGGTCATTAGCGTCGCAATTCAAATCTGGACGTAAAAAGGCCGTTAAATGGTGAATAGAATATCTCATTTCAAATTTGTAGTTTTTTTACATGCCACGAGTCTATAAAATGGAATACTCATATATAGTATTATTTCCTATCCGAAAGAACCCATCAGGATTTTTACGCCCCTAACACGTCGACCCATCCGGACTCAAATCCATGATGTTGGGAACCAGAGACGAGTACAGTAATTAACAATCCTCCAGAAATGACAAGATATTCATGTACCTAGGGCCACAGAAAATATATTTTAGAGAAAATATTTATAACTGAAAAGTGATTGAAACCGAATTCTCTATGTTGTTTGTACATGACATTTACATTGCTACATTTATTGTATCTTTAACTGTTTATAATTAGTATAGTGTATATCTACATTTGTCGAATATTTATTTGTATTTGTGCTGGTTGAGTGGAAGGAGGGCCTTATGGCCTTAACTCTGCCAGAATAAATAAAGTATTATTATTATTGTTATTATTATTATTGTTATTATTATTGTTATTATTATTATTATTATTATTATTATTATTATTATTATTATTATATGTTTCAGATTCTATCTTGTCTACTTTTCTATAAGCTTATTCGTAATGTTTTCTTCTTCACTTCCTGGTTCGGCATATTGCCTGTTCCGTCTTCACTAATAGATCTAAGACCATTCCTTCAGAGGACGTCCGAACATCTCTTCTTCTTCTTCGAAAGTAATGTAAGATTTTATTTGGTAATCAACTTTCATCCATTCTTTCTACATGTTCTTCCCACAAAATCTTTTGTTAAAAATATTTTCTTTTGTGGAGTAGATCTGCCAAGTTCCACGGATATCCTTGTGTCTTATCTGGTCCATTCTAGTGCAGGCCTTTTACTCTTCTTAAAAATTTCATCTCGGGCTGCTTGATTTTACTTTCTTGTGTTATTGTCCGTTAAATAAAAATAAAACTGTTAAAGTTGTATGATTTTCATATTAATATGAAATATAAATATGGATTACATCAAGTAAACGCCAAATCAATTGATTAATTACTTGTATTAAGTGGAATATATTTAAGAAATTATTGGTATGAAAATAATAGTTGCACACAAACATAGAAATGCAGACATGTAGAATGTATATAAATGCTATAAAAGGAAATGAATCATATTTCCTTTTAATATAATCCATCTAAATGTTGAGATGGAATTTCAGTCAGTAAAATTGGAAAAAATTTTTGACAAATTAAACAGAAACATTTCCATTGATACATCTACAAACTATTTTAGATGTATGCTCTATTTATCCTACAAAAATGTTTTGTCATGATTGTTATAAACAAGCTTTAGTAATAATTTCAGAATAATCTTTAGCATGAACAATTAATTTGTTATATATGTTAATGAATACATGGCGACGTCGATAAATTTATGTGTGTTTAACCACCAATGGTCCAGGTTTGATTTCCGACGGACATGGGGTTTTAAATATATACATAGGGTCTGGTTGCGTGGTGTTCCGTCCTTGGCTTTTACTCTGTTCCCCGTCTTCAGATATAGACCTGGACGTATTTTCATAGCCACAGATCCATGGGTAACTACCTATGCGTACGTAACAATTTTCGTAAGTAATGCCACGATTGATTTCCTCATTTATCTAGATAAATTTGATGAATCAAGAAGGTGGGGCATATATTAAGACTATGTAACGAATCAAATTAAGCTGTTTTACGTGCCAAAATCAATTGTTGGGGAACTATAGTTATTTTAAAATATTTATATATTTAATGTAAACGGCGATGTTTGAAAACAAATCAGAAATGTGAGGTTATGTTCATTCACTGCTGCTTGATCATATTATTTTATTGCCAAATAAGATCGCAATATTGTAAGAATGTACCCAAGTGGAGAAATATGAAACACATCAAACTATATATCATGATCAACATTACGGGTTATTCATTTATTTTTTTTAGTAAACAACTCAGTAAAATCAAGGAATATTTTCATTATTTGCTATATTCAATGTATTTGTTGGAGAAATACTGCTTTGGCCTGTTCAGGACATTAAAAAGGAGGAGCTTTCTTTATCACAAGCAGGAGCTGATAAAGAGAAATCGATAAAGAGCGAGGTGAAACACGACTGTCATTGGTTGTAAAACAACATTCATTGAAACGTGATTGGTCATTGACTAACATTTGTGTCATGAGTTAAATAGTCGTTAAAAATCCCATTTCGTGACTTCAAACCACTACCCGAGAGCATTGGGTGGGATCGAAGGCATATAAAAGTCGTGGATAGAACAATTATAAAAAAGGGGAAGAGGGGATAATATTTTAATGACTATATAACTAATGAACCAGTGCCATTATCACGAAATGCAACCAATCACAATTGTATATTCTCACAATTATATCGTTTCATATTATCCCTTCCTGTTACGGCATATACTTGAATTTTTTTCAATTTATTAAGAATAGTCTTCAAGTTATTAGGAAAATTAGTTAAAATAATGGAACTGTTTATTTCATCTCGAAACCATTACGTTTCCACTCTCACTTTCCTATTGCTTATTAACATATAGGGCCTATTAATAAAACAGTCTGGATATTTAATAACCATAAATATCAATATTTTATGAGCACATTTAATGCATATACTATTAAATCCTCTTACTTTATTCAATGAATGGACAATATAAATATTCCCAACGTACATTTGGGAAAAACTACCTTTTATAAATTCATTGATAAAATCTGAAAAAAAGTTACTATTGTTGCATTTAATTGCCATATCCGATAAATGAATTAAAAATATCGAAAGATTACGGGAAGCTTAAAAAATAATTGAACATTTCCAGCAGATATTTGACTGTCATCAAACTGAGGTTATTGTTAGTGTGTGCAGGAGAGCAGAGTAAATAAAATTAATGGCTGAAGAATTTAATTAATTAGAAATGAAACCCTTGGACGGCTGAATGCAATTGTTGGATTTGATTGTGACGAAATGAATGCATCTACCACTGAGCAAAGAATAATTTGTAACACGAGAATGTAGGGTGACTTCTGCTTCATCAGTGTAATGGACTGTTGCAGGCACTAGCCAAACAACATGAATTCTTTCTGTTCAAATTTTAATTTTCAATTGTGCTTATACAGTAAACAAGTGTTACAACATTTAAAACCACACAAATTGTACCTGTGATGTCAGTCGTCCTCAATCAATTTTAATTGTTTAAAATAATCAGCTAGGCCTTTCGGAAATAGTTCAGTTTTCAAAACTGTTCTGTTGGGTACTGAGATTGTTTTACGAGCATGTGGTATAATGGGTTGATCTGGCAGGGTGTTTTTTTTTTCGTTCGGCAGGTTATCATTTCTTGTTCCTTTCAATATTTCAATTTGCTGTAGGATTCGTATCTTCCGGTTATC
This sequence comes from Diploptera punctata, assembly GCA_030220185.1. Classification (NCBI taxonomy): domain Eukaryota; kingdom Metazoa; phylum Arthropoda; class Insecta; order Blattodea; family Blaberidae; genus Diploptera; species Diploptera punctata. Next base: position 34,043 of record JASPKZ010000849.1, on the reverse strand, counting down.
GTTCACTCTGTGTAATGTTTTTTTTTAACATAGAAATATTAAAATTTTGATAAAATATCCATCACCCCGTTCAGGGTACGTTGGATCCATCATTTATCTGTGTGTTGTTCCTTTCTTGCATCCACCCATAGTAATTCAGCCCGAAGGCAGGTCCTACACTGCAATCATAGCATTTTCATGCTATGCTTGTAGCTTTACTAGGGAATTGTAGGTGTGGTAGCTTCCCGTTGCTTTCCACCCCGGTAAAGTTTTTAATGCCTCTATAATGACCGGGACTTATCCCAGACTCCGGAAAATGGCTCTAGTTCGTCCTACACCGAAATCAAACACTCCCACAACACTCGATGATTATAGACCAATTAGTATTCTTCCCTGTTTATCTAAAGCACTGGAACACATAATACACTCACAGTTAACAGACTACCTCACCACACACGACTTACTTGATGAACATCAGTCTGGTTTTAGAAACAGGACATCACACAAGTACTGCACTACTTGACATTGTAGAGGAGACATAAGAGACCTCAATGGACAAAAGCAAACTCACCGCAATAGTCCTACTCGACTACAGCAAAGCCTTTCACACAGTAGATATAGACTTAATGCTAGCGAGACTAAAGACACTACATCTGTCGGAAAACTGCCTTGGTTGGTTTGCATCTTACCTCACAAATCGTCAGCATCAGTTTTCTGTTAATAATCACATTTTCTTCCTGGCTCTTGGTGAGGAAGGGGTCCACCTCAGGTCGGCGTCCTCAGCTCCTCTTCCTCTTCTCGATTTATATTAATGACGTGACCAAGAAACTACAAAACTGCACGCATCATCTTTACGCCGATTGAGCCCAACGATTTATACACACTTTAGGCCTGACGAACGCAAATTAATGAACTTATTTGACAGAAGTAAACACTGACCTCAGGCATATATCTTTATGGTCAGACATATGGGCTGAAACTAATGTAAACAAAACGCAAGCATAATTATCGGACATCCAAGGCTATTACACCTCATAAACAATGGCAATATGCCGGCTGTCATATTAGATAATGACAAATTCCTTATACTGACGTCGTTAAAACTTGGGATTTAATTAGATTCTAATTTAAAATGGCATGAGCAAGTGAAAACAAACATCTAAAAGGATCTTCTCCATAATGCATTCCCTAAACCGACTTAAACATTTTCTTCCTACAACTCTTAAAAGAATTTTAATCCAAACTTTAGAGTGATGCCGTATTTTGGACTACTGTGACGTTCTACTAACTGACATAAGTGACGGATTGTCGGACAAACTGCAGCGTGTCCATAATATGTGTATCAGATTCATATTAATGTTCGAAAAATACGATCACATTTCTCCATTATTCCACGAATTGTCATGGCTACATCTAAAAGAGAGAAGAAAATCGCACTGTCTAATCTCCTATTTAAAGATCTACATACCTCGATTCCCAATTATTTATCATCCCGTTTCCAGTATCTATCCTCAAACCATAACTTAAACACAAGATCAACAACATAGTCTCTTACTTAATATACCGCAACATAGGACATCACATCACTCCATGTCATATACCTTCACCACTTCTCGCAACTGAATTCCCTACCACAAAGAAATAAGGGGCTGCCGGACATTGGCATCTTTTAAAAGAAATCTAAATTTATATTTGGCTCTAAACTCGACTTCATTATTATCCAGTGTAAGAATATATATATATATATATTAATTGGGTGTTTCCCATATAATGTATCATATTTATATTATTATTATTATTATTATCGTATCATTTATTGTTATTATCCTATAAAATGTTTGTTTGTAACATGACATTTACATTGCTACATTTATTGTATCTTTAACTGTTTATAATTAGTATAGTGTATATCTATATTTGTCGAATATTTATTTGTATTTATGCTGGTTGAGTGTAAGAGAGGGCCTTATGGCCTTAACTCTGCCAGAATAAATAAACTATTATTATTATTATTATTATTATTATATTATTATTATTATTATATTATTATTATTATTATTATTATTATTATTATTATTAATTATTTTTAAAGGATGATGATGATGGCCATATGATTTCGGGGACCGTTTGGGCCTTAAACTTTTTCTGACATTTGTCTTACAGGTGAGGAAAACCTCCGATAAAAAACCTCACCCAGAAAAACTGCCCCGACCGGGTATCGAACTCGGGCCCGCTGTATGACAAGGCAGCACGCTACCTCGTGACCACAGCGGTAGACGTTCCTTTCTTAGTGTCCAGTACTTCTTCATTCTTTCTGATCTTTTCCCCTCTTCTTTCGAGATAATAGGTTTGAATTTTTTTTTTGTATATTTATCTTGGAACCTTATGTTTTCATCTTGAAAAATTAATTTAGCAGTTCGATCGATTAGTGAATGTTCTGTAATCTTTAATTCCACTACATATTTTTCAGTTTATTTAAACCAGTTGGATTTTGTGCGATTACGAAAAAAAAGAGACTTTTTTGTTAATCTGTTAGGTGTTCATAATGAGAAGATGACTCCAAATATGTATTCTGCTTTTTCACATAGTATGTGAAAGCTTTTCAATTTTTCCATAGAGAGTTTCATTCTTGATGTATATTATTTTATTATCTGGATTTTGGTTCTCATGATTTTTCTTTAAATCTTTTCTATCCTATAGTTTTTTTTTCCCATTCGGCCTTGTAATTAATTCATTGTATATTTTTTTCGTATTTTTATTTCTTCATTTCTGTAATGTTACTCAGGAGTATAGCAAAATTTCAAAAGACACGTAATTTTGGTCTAGTATTTTTAATTTGTCACTAAAATGTGTTATAAATCCTATTAATATTTAGTTTATTTATTTATTTAATATAACACTTGTGTAATTGCGCTGTTTATTGATTCGGGGAGGACCTACATGTCCTTGTGTTGTCAAAAAAAAGTATATTTTTGGATTGTTTTCCCAAAAATCGTGTCCCTTTGTGGCCTGAGTACCTACAAATGAAGAGATTAAACCGTAAACAAATAACGAAAGAGAAATATAAAGCGCATTAGCATAAAACCTGTCGAATTCCCCTACTTCTTATAGTTAAAATTACACTAATAATTATAAGATTCAAACAACAAATAGAGGACAGAGAAACACCAGACTGAAATCATTGAAATTATAGGCACTCACACGCTCATAGACGCTCAAGTTCTGAACTCGCCAGAATGAAAACATAAATTTCCTAACTGGAGAAATTAATTTTTTTAGCACAACTGCTAGTTAAACTCTCTTATTACCTAAAAGAAATTAATACATCACCAAATAATGAAACTTAATTACAATTCATAGAGAGTTCACCATATATGGATAGAATTGGCTCCTACATCATGTCAACAAAATGGATCGTGCCAGAGTGCCTCGAAATAATCTCCGATTTATAACCCGAGGAAAACGATCTTTCGGTCGGACCTTGAAGAGATGGAAGGAGACGATAAAAGGCCACTAGATCTACTATTCGATTGAATTGTAATAGTAGGCTGTATTATAATAATTATAGTTACCATAAATAAGATTTATTGTGATTGTGTTTAAAATATTTTACCAATTAATTAAGAAGTTGACAGAGGAATACAAAATGCTAATAACACATATTTTCAATTAATAGAAAATATAAAACAAATAAAAATATTAATTAAACAATAAAACATTAAAAATCTAAATTATCAGGAACATAGCCGGGGACATCGCTGCTGCTGGTCAACAGCCTTCATCAATCATATATCATTACTATTATCAACATCTTGCGGGTCTTGGAACCCGGGACACCATATAAAGTGGGTAAAAAAAAAATTGCTCACCACACGTCTTTTAATGACGGGTCTCTCAATTAATAGAGAATTTTAAATACAATTCGGTATGTAATAATGTTAAACACAATGCAGGTAATTAAAATTATAATATAAAATTATAAAAATTGTTACCCTATAGTCTGTCTCAAACTTTGTAAACTGTTAATTGTCTGTAGTCCTTTCGGGACTAGTTCCGTCATCAGCAGAATGAGCAGGAGATGGATCTGCATGTACTGAACTTGAAAGCAATACTGGTACACTAGTGATTTTTTTGTACAAAGAGTTGAATGTACTGGGCATTTTCTCATTTAAAAACAGATTTGTATTGGTTTCTTTTAAAATTTTAATCTCTTCCAGTACGTTTATTTTTATTGGGTTACTTTCCTAGTGGATCATTGTGAGGGTTCTTTGTATTTAATGTTGATGATGGGACTAGTCCTGAAAGCCCTACAAAGAATTAACGGTTTACAAAGTTCAGGATACGGGCCTACTAGGTAACAATTGTTTAATTTTGTATTATAATTTATTTTTGTGACTTGTACCTCAACGAAATTTCATCATGAATGTTATTAATGTTGACGATGCAATTAGTATAAGAAAACGTATCATGTACGGTAGTGAAACCGGGAAATTTCAAAGAGTGGTATATTAAGACTGAAAATCTTCTAAACCAAATTACTCACGAAAATATATAGTATAATATACGATTGGTAAGGTGGCACATGAGATTCGACCGTGAGCTCTAACAAATATTGAAATGTCATGTTGAAAGATCAGTTAAAGTTTGAAAATTGTGATGAGCAAGACTTCTGCAAAGAATGACAGGATACGAAATTCCTAGTAAAGTTATGCACGGTAAATCTGCAGCTAAAAGGGATATGGCTCCATTGAATGGATTGACGGAGTTAGTTCAGGAGAACCCGAGGAAGTTGGTGTTAAATGTTCTAAGGGAGGCCAAGGACAATATGCTGATAGCGATGTATAATTTAATTTAGGTAGCTAAAATGTCTGTAAGAATTGCACAATATAATAATCATAGTCATTAAATTAATGGGTCTTAATTAAGAAATTATGTGTAAATGAGTTAAATTGATGTAATGTCGATTCCTGTTATCACGGCATGGTGCGTCTTCAGGTTGAGAGATGAGGATACCTTTAAGATTTGAAGAGTAGATGCGAATATATTTAATGAACAGTCGTGGAGAGTAGATAAGGAAGGACTCTGAAGCTTGGGAGATTGTTATAAGGCTAAGAATCTCATCTTGTAAAGTTAACGTGGTTCAGAATATTAATTAAATTAAGGGTTCAGAATAGGTTTTATACATTGACTATACATGAGATACAGTTATTGGAATTTGAGCAGTCTGTATAAGGGAGGGCTTTCAAATTTGTAACAGATGAAATTATAGATATATTTATTAGATGTGGTGGTCCACCGCTGTGGTCTGGAGGTAGCGTGCTGCCTTGTCACGCAGCGGGCCCGGGTTCGATCCCCGGTCGGGGCAGTTTTTCTGGGTGAGGTTTTTATCGGGGTTTTTTCTCACCTGTAAGACAAATGTCAGGCAAACTTTAAGGCCCAAACGGTCCCCGAAATCATATGGCCATCATCATCATCCTTAGCATTATCATCACCATCCTTCACCGGTGTGGAAAGCAACGGGAAGCTACCACACCTAAAATTCCCTAGTAAAGCTGCCAGCATAATATGAAAATGCTATGATTGCAGTGAAGGACCTGCCTTCGGGCAGAATTACTATGGATGGATTAGATGTGGTAGATGTTTTAGTCAGGGAATGGTCTATGAGAATATGTAATTATACCTTCTATGAAGAGTCCACAGCTGAAGTCTCGAGGTAGCGTGCTGCCTTGTTATGCGGCGGGCACGAGTTCGATCCCCACTCGGGACAAGTTTCCTGGGTAGGGTTTTTCGGGTTTTTTTCCTCACACGTAAGACAAATGTAGGATGCTTTAAGGCCCAAACGGTCCCTGAACATCATCTGGTCATTTTCATCAATATCATATTCACCTCATTAGATTAAGTTTAGGTTTAAGGCCTCTCCTGGCGCATCATTACCCATCGTCATCACCCATCATATCATTGGGGCAGCGTAACCCCGCCTTCCAGGAGCCCCAACATCAAAAGTGGGTTACAATACGCCAATGCCAGGAGAGAATACCTGAAAATATGGAATGACAGGTGGGGAAAAAAAACCTTCTATGAAGACCAGTGGGCGACCTTAACGAATGCGGTATCGAACCTAGGATTCCATAAACTCAGAGTATTTTAGTTTGATTACTCATGAAGATGAAGAAAATGCTTTGATTAATGTAAGTTCAACAAATTCCTAGGATATTAATTAATAAAATTGATAGTGCGGTAATACTAGATCATCGCTTGCAATAGAAAATCTTACTTCAATTATTCTAATTTCTTACATTGAGTTTGACTGCTATCATTTGAAGGGTTTAGGGAGAAACGGGTAAGTCACCTTTTTCTTGAATCCTAGAAAACATACACACTTCCTTACCTGTATGTCAAAATTTGGAGGTAAATAAATCAATGATTAAACTGTATGTTTTACAGTTTCACGCTACTAAATGATAGTCCTCCATGGAGAATAAATTATACCTCAAAATCAATTTTAACATGGAAGAAACCGGATCCTTTCCCTGCGTCCATCAATTATGAATATAAAATACATAATTTTTTGTATCGTTTAGAAATAATTGTAATAGTGATAGTTAAAAATGGTAATAATGGTAATAAATAAATATAATGGTAATGGTAATAATAATAATAATAATAATGGTAATAATAGACTATAATGGTAATAATAATTAATAATAATAATAATGGTAATAATAATAATAATGGTAATAATAATGGTAATGGTAATAATAATAGTAATGGTAATAATATAATAATAATAATAATAATAATAATAATAATAAAATAATGATAATGGTAATCACGATATAATTTTTTGACCAATGAGAGACGAACAGACAGGTGAATGGAAAAGTCTATACACTAGTGAGCTATTATGATCTTTATAGGAAACCAGATATAATAAGGACAGCTAATTCTCGTAGACTGCAATGGGCAGGACATGTGGCACGAATGGGAAATGAACGAGTTGCTTATGAAGTTTGTTATAGGAAAACACCAGGGGAAAGCCCAGTGGGTAGACCACAATGAAGATTAAACATTATCATGATTTGAGGGAAATACATCATACAGGGGGTGATTGGAAGGCATTGGCTCAGGGATGGGTGTGTGGAGAACTTACATCCGCTCGACCATGGACCTTACTAGGGTTCGATAGTGCCAATGAATCAGTTTATTTAGTTACTTATAACAATTTATGGCAAATAATAAAATATGTTTTCAGAGTTAATGCTATCTGATCTTGTTTGTATCCAATTTGGCTAAAAACAACTTTTAAATATGACACAGGTTTATAGTAATAGAGCATAATAAAAGCAACACTTACAAAATAAACAATGACCTAAATATTATTGACTGATTGCGAACCATGGACTAATCTAAATAATAAATAATGAGGATTAGTATGCAACATACATAAATTATACTTAGAAATTAACACTTATTTTAATGGATACCAGTACAAACAATATCTAGATTGAATGACTAACGATGTAGATTTAAAGCTTTCTCATCGTGGTGGATCACACGTTCTTAAACAGCCAAGTTGAAGTTTCCGAAGTTTAAATTTATAACTTTCCCCGAGATTATTACCTCACATTTAATTCTGATCTCGACTATGCCATACATTTTTTGTGTAAAGTCAGCAATAGTCCATTCAGTCTCATCTGTGTAACTAATCGATATTCTAGCGGACGAGGCTGGATTCGTGCTCATATACTTCGCGTCATAACCATGCAAATTTGAGTAAATTAGTCGCAATTTGCGCTTACAATCTCGACTCAATGTTTATCTCACTCACAATTATTCACAGTTTCATATAAGTTCACTCACTACAATTTATCTTACACTTAACCTCGTTTCTCGCTTTCATAAGCAAGACTGACAGACCTTTGTCCTCGCCATATTTTATATAGGTGGCGAACTAACTTTCTAGGCTTAAGTTCGAGACGCTTGAAACATAGAAGCTTCTGGTCACCGATTTTCCCGAAAGGGAAAGTAGATGACAGTACCGATATTTGGATGTTTTGCGCGGATCTTTTGACTGCTGAATCGGTGACTAGCAAATCAATTCCGGACAGTATTTTCGTATTGCCCGCGAAATTTAAGTCGTTATTACGATGCGCCACAATATGAAAAATAATTACCAAAATCCGGTGTAGAAACTTAAATTTAAATCGAGAGAAAGTCATATTACTTCCTATACTATATCTTATTTCAAATGAGAGAAACAAATTCAGTTTTTTTTTCTGAGTTGCTATGACACGAGTTTATTTTTGTAATAGACCTAATGACATTTCTTGCAAAGCAATTTTTGGTTAAACAGGTAGAATTTCCTGACATAGACTGCTGGTTTCATAAAACTTTAATTAATTTAAATAAGTATATATTCCAAATTTTATTCATAAAACAATTAAACTTTAATTTTTTATTTGTTTTTCATCTTACCCCTTTTTTTATATTTTTCTCGTTTCCCCCCTTCATTTCACTGTTCTTTTCGTTGTTTGATATTTTTAAAGTTTTTCCCTTATTGACACAAGACATAGATTTAAATTCCCATAACCCGCCGTGAGTAGAATCCATGTCTCCGGAGTGGAAGATAGGAATTTCACTCACCACGCTATGACTACGAACTCTTATCATGTAGTAGTAAAGTGAACATATTGAATATTATTGCTTCACGCAATATCACTAAAACTGTTCGTTTTATTTTTACATTCGCCCTAATTAATTTTCCGTTATAGATTTATGTCTTTCACATCGTCCGATTCCCAATAGCCAATTTTGTCGGTCCATCCAATCTCCTGGTTGTAGATGTTTCTCTTTCATGTATGAATATATTCCCTTACTCCAGGAGGTTTTAGGTCTTCCTCTGCCTCTTCTTCCCTAAGGTTTCCATTCCAAAACAGATTTTGGTAGCTGATCCTCTTGCATTCGCTGGACATGTCCATACCATCTTAATTGCTGAGTTTTAATATAATCTAAAATAGTGTCTTCAATCTTCATTTTCTCCCTTATAACTAAGTTCGTAATTTTTTCTCTTCTTGGATTTCTTGCTGTCCTTCGTATAAAATTAATTTCCGTTGCTTACTTGTTTTTGTTGTTAATGGCCAAAGTTCTGCTCCATAAGTAGGCCTAATAATGCTTTTAACAATTGTATGATATATATTTATTGTACTTTTGTTACTTATATTTTATTCCACAATATTCTATTGAGACAAGCAATTGCAAAATTTCCCTTTATTATTTCTATTTCTTATTCCCTCTTCACAACTTCCATTTTTATTATTTTATTCCTAAGTATGTGATCTCACAACAAGATTTATTGTTTTTCTCCAGTCTCCAAAATTTGTTCTGGTTCACCAATTGATAAACAGTTGTTTTTTTTATGTTCAAAATAATCCCCATTTTTTATATTCTTCTATTAATTTTCTAGGCATATATTCTAAATCTTCATGATTTGTGCAATTAACAATTGTTCTTCCTTTATTACCTTTTAAAATAGACAGTGTTACATACATCACCGTAGCTATTTTTGAGTAGACTACTATAGTTGAAGACTCAATGAGATTTACCCCTCTCTTTTATTTGTACATAAATAACGTTAATACAATGTTGGATAAATCGGAAAAATAAACTAAAATAATTATGAAACGTTACTTTAAAATAATAATAACCACGTAATTAGTAACATGTTCACGTAACTGTGCAAAACATCATAACTCAAGTTTTTTTTATGTAGGAATAGGCTATGTGAATAGATGCTATATTATTATAACAAGCTGTTAATGAATAGTTGAAGTGGACTTAAACATTTGAATTACTATTCAATTGTTGTACTTTGACTGTTTTCTCGCTTGGGTGCTACAGCTCTATGTAACAAGTACATACGTTTTCCAAATTGATTTGACATAATTTTTAGCTTTAAAATGTTGAATTGCTTCATTTGATTTCAATTTTAAGATCGAGTTATCGTACTAGTGATTTTCTGGTACATTAAAATTGTGTTATGAGTTTGAGAGATGACTCAATAATAATGTTAATAATAATAATAATAATAATAATGATAATGATAATGATAATTATGATACAATGATAACGATAATAATGATACTAATGATAATGATAATAATGATACTAATGATAATGATGATTATATAAATAATGTAAATATTGATAATATTATTATAGTGTTAGTATTATTATTATTAGTGTTAGTATTAGTTATTATTATTATTATTATTATTATTATTATTATTTATTATTATTATTATTATTATTATTTTATTATTATAGTAATACTATTTTCATATTTCGGAATTTATCCATAATTCATTCGCTTTATCACTATCAAGAAATACACCTCCATTTTTAACGGTCCTAACATCTCATCTGTTAAGTCCAATTCACCTATACTTCTTCTCACACCAATTATCCAACCTTCTTGAGGCCTTCCCTGTCTCCTTTTCCCGTTTACTCTCCACTGCAAGATCTTTTTAAGGATTTTATCAGATGTTATCCTCTTGTGTTGCCCATACCATCTTAATCGTCGTTCTTCAATTGTTCGTAACACTCTTACTTCAACTTTAATAGTTTTTCTAATTTAAACGTTCTTATTTTTTTTTACAATCGGACTTCCGGGATGACCTTCTGAATTAATCCACTCATAGCTTGTTAATTGGTATATTTTAATTGTCCATGTCTCTCATACATATAATGTAATACTCTTTATAATGGCTTTATAAATAAATTCTTTGTTCTGTAAAGGACGTTTTTATTTCATATTATTGAATTGAGCATTCCAATTATTATCGTCCATCTGCTATTTTTTTCTATTCTAATTTAGATTAACTTTCTTATTCTATGATTGCCCACCGCTGTGGTCTCGAGGTAGCGTGCTACCTTGTCACTCAGCGGGCCCGGGTTCGATCCCCGGTCGGGGCAGTTTTTCCGGGTGAGGTTTTTCCTCACCTGTCAGACAAATATCAGAAACGGTCCCCGAAATCATATGGTCATCATCATCATCCTTACCATTATCATCACCATCATCCTTCACCGGTGTGGAAAGCAACGGGAAGCTACCACAACTACAATTCCCTAGTAAAGCTGCAAGCACAGCGTGAAAATGCAGTGAAGGACATGCCCTCGGGCAGAGTTACTATGGATGGATTCTAAAATTGATCCTAATTATATAAATTTATTGACATGTTTAAAGTTATTTATTTCAGTAAGATATTGTTAATTAATATTGATTGTTAAATATTGTGTTTTATCCAATGCTACCATGTATGTCATTTGGATATTTCTGGTGTTTTTCCTGGTATTAACGTACTGTAACCCACTTCCGGGGTTGGGGCGCCAATGACATGATGGTAATGATGGACCAGGAGAGACATTAATCCTAAACTTAATCTAATGAGGTGAATGTGATAATGATGGTCAGATGATGTTCGGGACCGTTTGGACCTTAACGTTTCCTGACATTTGTCTTACAGATGAGGAAAAACGCCTACAAAACTTAACTAGGAAACTTGTCCCGATGGGGATCGAACCCGGCCTGCTGCGTTACAAGGCAGCACACTACTTCGAGACCACAACGGTGTACAGTGTTTTATTTATACATTGCCGGAAAAAATGCAACGCCTTCAAGGACTGTTCATTGGCACATGTTGTAATATGCGTATACTGAGGGGTTGTACTGTTGAGAGATTCATTTGTCATGGTCATCGGAGATCAAGTGGCGCTTTGGAGGCCTCTGTTTTGGCTCTTCAGAGAGTAACTGTGGTTATTGTACAAGTGAACCATATTTACAGCATTCACTCTAGCATACAACCATGTGCTGCGACGAGTAAGCATTCCTGTTGAACAAATTCAGTGATTTGAAGAAGGTTGCATTCTAGGGTAAAATTGATGGATATATCGGCGGATTTCTAGTAGTAGTAGGACTTTATTAGACAAAAAGTAAGATATTTACAATATTATTTACAAATATGGGTCGCACGGGCAGTAAGCCGTACGTGCTGTTGACAGTCCGTTACAATAAAGTAATAATTGGTACTAGTATAAAGAAAAAATAAACAACAAAAACAGCAATAGCATTACAATTACATAAAGAAAACACAATAATAATATTACAATTAAATAATAACACAATAGCATTATACACTAAAACATTACATTACAATTACATAAAGAAAACACAATAATATTACAATTAAGTAATAACACAATAGCATTATACACTAAAAAAACATTAACATTACAATTACATAAAGAAAACACATTAATATTACAATTAAATAATAAACACAACAGATTATACACTAATTAATTTATATATAATTGTTAATAATTAATGGTATTGCATTTTGATAACATATATTTATTCATGAATGAGTGAAACAAGTAGAAGACAGCATATCAGTGGTGTGTGTTACTGTTTTCAACAGACGTCTGTGGCACATTCCTGCACCCGCAGATCAGGTTCTGGACGGTCTCGTAGTATAGACACAGGTCAAGATCGACACATTGTGCGAGCAGCGAAGGTCACCTAAACATTGTTATTATTATTAGTATTACTTACTTACTTACTTACTTACTTACTCACTGGCACTATCGAACCCGTAGGTTCATGGCCGCGCGGACATAAGCTCTCCATTCATCCCTATCCTGAGCTATTGCTTTCCAACCATTTCCTGTATAATCTACTTCCCTCAAATCATAGTTAATGTTGTTCTCCCACCTCATTCTTGGTCTACCAACTGGCGTTTTCCTTCTGGCTTTCCTACAAGAAGTTTCCATGCACGTCTTTCATTCCCCATACGCACAACATGTCCTGCCCATCGCAGTCTACGAGACTTAACTGTTCTTATTATATCTGGCTTCCTATAAAGACCATGTAGTTCATTGTTATTGTTATTAGTATTATTAGTACACTGTCATAACAAAAAAAATAATATTGGTTATTCAATAGTAGATTATATACGGTATAAGCAATTAAATTGGTATGGGCACGTACGACGAATGCAAGAAGAAAGATTACCCAGGAAAACATTGGAATGGTGTCCACCTGGAAGAAGGAGGAGAGGTAGACCTCGAAACTCGTGGATGGAGGAAATAAGAACTGGAATGAGAGCAAGAGGACTGGAGGACATGGATTGGATGGAGAGAGACGAGTGGAGAAGAAAAATAAAACTTTAGGCACAGAAAGATGTGTAAACATTAAAATTCTGTATATAAATAAATAAATTATTATTAGTATTATTAGTATATTATTAGTACTATTAATTATTATTATTGTTATTGTTATTGTTATTATTATTATTATTATTATTATTATTATTATTATTATTATTATTAAAGAGCCCACCTCCACACCTCGGGTTACCTCAGGCTTTTGCCCATATCCCAGGTTTACTTTTATGTCTTTATTTCTTCTCTATTTGATACCTATATTTCTTGGTCCTTGTTGTAGTTTGGCATAATGGATTACAAAACTTATATACAATTATTTATAATTTAATAACTTAAAGTAAGTTATTTCTAACCTATACCTAGTCCCTATTTCTTCTTGGCGTTAAGTGAGAACCCATCCGATGAACTTCTTCATAATTTGGTACGGTAGTATTTCGGTCTAAACCCGTAGGGGAGGCGGCCAGTTCACACATTCACGTAGGCCTAACGTAGGCCTCTTCGTTTGACCTCATATTTGATGCAGTCGTATAGGACATGCTGTAGTGTATCCAGCTCTGTTCCCAAGTAATCGTAATGAGGCGTTGGTAACAATCCTCTGTCATGAAGTTATTTTTGAAGGAGCCGTGGCCACAGAAGAGTTGCGTCATGTGATGATTTGGCTTTTCTTTAATATCTATTTTATGTTGGATAGAAATTCGTGTGTTATTCGTCCATGTTCTGCTTCTTCCCATCGTTTTTTCCATTCGCATCCAGGGAAGAAATTCAATCTGCTTTTGCATGAATAAGATCATATATTATGTGCCTCTGACCAGGCTATCACTTATACCACGATACCGCCAAATAGAACTACTCCGGTGTTGTGAAAGAATCGACTGAGGAGTGAAATTTTGCTATTTTGTCTTTAATGATGAGAATAGGTTTTATGTTTATACAAGTGACAGACATACACACGTACGCTGTAGAGTGACATCTACAGGAGTGCTTTCGCCCACGACACACAGACCTCATTTTATGCCCTAGGGTACTCCAAAATACTTAACAGAAGTTCTCTTTCCTGGGTGGATGAGCTCCAAGACTTAATTGGATTGTGCTAGGATCAATGGCTTTCATGAATAAAACTATATCTTTTTTTTCTATAGGGTGTAAAAAAATTCCCTTTACAAAACTTTGAGAGTTTGTAGAGGTAAAACAAAACACTTGTGTTCTGTGAAAAAAATGACAGGGTCTCTGTTTCCCCGCTAGTGGTATTTGAACTGTTTGACACTGGACTTCACTTAGGCCGTGATCCACTGTAGATTTAACTGCTTCGTATGCAACAAGGTGGCATTAGTGCTGTTTTGTATATGACACGTTGACATTGGTTGAGATTGGAAGGGTAAGTTTTAATTACTGCCAGTAGTGACCACGTCCCTGGATAAACACTTACAGTAATTATTGTTTACATGTTATGTTGTGTTTACATTCCAGTGTTTCTGTACGGTAGTGATGTCTACAGGTTCTTTATGGCAGATTACACAGTACAGGAGTATTGTTCACGACCATATGATTAGGCCGTATATTCTGCCTAACCTACTCGGTGGACAAAATTACCTTATCTCTCTTCGTGACTTACTACCTGAACTGTTCGAGAATGTCCCGCAACCAGTCAGACAACGATTATGGTTCCACCATGATGGGGCCCCACCTTACTTTGCCCTTGATGTCAGACAAACCTAAACGTTTCCCCAATAGATGGATTAGGAGGGTAGGCCAGTACAGTGGCTACCATATTCTCTCGATCTCACTATTATGGATGTCTTTTTGTGGGGGAGATGAAGCATTTGGTGTACGAGACACCGACAGACACTCCAGAAGAGCTGTTTGCCTGTGTCGCTGAAGCTGCAGCAATTATTTGTGAGGCACCTGGTTGTTTTGAATGTATGAGACAATCATTTTCACATAGATGTTAGCTGCGCATTAATGTAAATGGAAGACATTTTCAGCAACATCTGTAAAACATTTATCAAAGGACAGTTGAATACAGTCAAATCATCCAGCGTCGAACCGCTCAAGGACCCCTAGTGGGGAAACGGAGAAGTTGTCAATTTTTTTCACATAAACATTGTTTTATTTCACGTCCTGTGCTCTCAAAGTTTGTGTAAGGATTTATTTTCATCCTGTATAGTAAATGTTGTGTTCCAAAGGCAGAACCATCCATGCCTAATTGATATTCGAATGTTTACGATGTCTTCTTTTTGGTTTGCTCTGGTTTCTCTAACCTACGTAGGGGTCCCACATGATGGTTTCCTCCGCCCATTTCCCTTCATGTTGTAGCGTACATATAATTGCAAAGACACCTAAGAATAAAGGTGTAGAATACAGAGGATTAAGATGAAAAATTTAGTTTTTATACGTTCCACTTTTGTTGTTGTTGAGCGACATAAACTCAGTTGTTAGTTCATGTTTTAGCGGAGCGTATTTTAACGGATTTGTGACGTATACCATCTTATATTTCTATTCCATATAACTCATTGAATTTTTTTAAAATTATCTTTCAATAGATTAGTAGTTCTCATGATTTCCTTCAATAAGTGATATTCTGTAAATCCTACTTGAGTATCTTCTATACTTCAGAAAGATCAGTGCGTGGGCTGACTCAATTTCTAGAGTACAAAATCTTCACTCTGGTATTGAAAGGTTTCTAGTTGACAAAAATAATACATTGCTTATCTTTCTGTTCTTTTTTCATCACCGACTTTTACCCTCTGGTATTATAAGTTAGTCATAGTTGACGCAAAGTATTACGTCATATTTTCTGCGCTGGCATTAGCTGTATTTTATGTGTTCCAGAACTAAATTTCAGGGAAAATATATTTAACAACATCTGGAATATCGTAGAAGATATAGTTAATCTAATATACAGTTTATAAAAATTGCATATTTTTCACTGTATACTAATAGATTCGTTCTAATTTTTAGGGGACATTATGAATAAAATTATTCTTTGTATACACTTCTAACATAGGAGCTTATCTTACGCTTAGAAGCTATTATTATTATTATTATTATTATTATTATTATTATTATTATTATTATTATTAAAGTGAAGAGGAATAGGCCTATGGAAATTAGGCAATAAAGGAAAAAGGATAATTTAGTTAGGGCCATTTATACACAAACATATGTCATGGTATTGCCATCTATAAAGGAAAGCAGGATTCGAGGATTACCAAGCAGATTCTGTAATAGAAAATATCGGGCGGAACAAGAACATGTCAAGTTAATCACTCTTGTATCTGGTAGATACAACAGACAGTGAATAGGAAGGAGCGGGTTCAATATGATTAGGGAAAATAGTGTGTACTAAAGGAAAAAATGCTTTATTATTGAATTGGATCGACCGCGGTGGACTAATGGTTATGCTCCTTGACTCTGGTCCCGAGGGTCGCGAGTTAAAACCCGGCCGGATTCAATGGATTTTATTAGGATGGAAAAATTCATCTAGCAAGTCCTCCAGGAGGGACTTTAAGCTGTGGGTCCCGAGTCTGAAGATTTTCAGGCTCGTAAAAGATCGTTAAGCCTGAATGAAAGACCTCTATGCAAAATTTACCAAATTTTCCCGTTCTAGTACTACCTTGGTTTCCTAGATGTCAGTATGAGGCGGAACGCCGACCGCGGACCACTCAAATGACATCTATACGAAAACAAGTGTAACTAAATTAGTATGTTCAAATTCTTCCCTGTAGGGGGAGAGCGCCTAAATCTCTGTTAAGGGAAACGTAGACTTACAAGACAAGAAGTCACACAGGTGAAGTTTCAAGATCTCCTAACCCGCCGGGAACTGAAGCCAGGACACGACGTAGAAGATAATAACCGTATTCACCATGCCATGGCGCCGGACATTTAAATAATGTACGACAAACTCCAGAACATTATTACTTATTTAGGGTCGGTTTCACAAACAGAGGTAACTGTATTACGACAGTTTTCCCCATGTTTAATACATATCTTAAATTGGCGTAATACAGTTACCTCTGTTGGTGAAACCGACCTTAGGAGAAAATAATAAACACTTTTATCACCCAGTGGGAGGTTTCATCTAAATGTGACATGAGCGTTTGATATTACAATGATCTCTTAATTTTGGATATAAACTACGCTTTATGTTCAAGCTATACGTATTACACGCTTTATATTAGCTTGACCTGTATCTATGTAACGGAATCTTCAACGCGATTTTCACCCACTTAAAATCATTGGATCGACTTGAAACTTTGTATACTTGTAAAAGACCCGTGACAATACAATAATTTCATATTTTGTTTCTACAATAATGGCCAGAATCATCAGAAAATCAGAAAAAGTGTCTTTGTAACTATGTAACGGAACTTTTGTACACGATTTTCACCCACTTAGAAACATTGGACCGACTTGAAACTTTGTATACCTGTAAAGGATCCGTGACAATAAACAATTTCATATTTATTTCTAATATCCTGGCCAGAATCATCAGAAAATAAAAAAAAGTGTCTTTGTATCTGTGTAACGGAATTTTTGAACACGATTTTCACCCACTTAGAAACATTGGATCGACTTGAAACTTTGTATACTTCTAAAGGACCTGTGACAGTACAATAATTTCATATTTTGTTTCTAAAATTCTAGCCAGAATCATCAGAAAATAAAAAAAAAATGCGGTTGCGGACTTATCGACTTTTTAGTCAATCGTTGTAAGAGCTCAGTTGGTAGAGCGGTGAATTCTAGTGATGTATAATTTCAGTAACATAGGTCGCTGGTTCAAATCTGGCTGGAAGGATTTTTTTCTTAGAAGAGTATTACTTTTAGCTCATACTACAATAGTATCGAATTTAAGAATATTTACATTTATATCTTATTCTGTCAAATATTAAAAATAAAAAAATAAAAAATAAATAATAGTTTTAAAAAACTAAAAGAACACGCTTTATTAGAAAACCGAACTATAAAAATGAAAAATAATTTTAATTTGCAACACGCTTGGGATAAAATTAAAGTAGTCAACAAAAAACTCATCTCCAACACATATAGAATAAAACTAGAGTTATCAACAAAAAGAAAATAATTTTACCATCAAAAGCGTGGGATGCTTTCTATGATTTTTACGTTTTCTACTTAGAGACTTTACATTTACCAATATCTGTTATTATCAATGTATTGATTGATATAGAGCACCCCATGCTTTTGATGGTAAAATTATTTTCTTTTTGTTGATAATTCTAGGTTTATTTTATATGTGTTGGAGATTATTTTTTTGTTGATCACTTTAATTTTATCCCAAGCGTGTTGGAAATTAAAATTATTTTTCATTTTTTAGTTCGGTTTTTTAGTAAAGCGTGTTGTTTTAGTTTTTAAAATTATTATTTATTTATGATTCGTTCCTATTCGACATTATTTTACACTGTATGAGAGAGAGAAGTAAATATATGTGTGCCGAGAGAGTATCGCTCTGATAGACGTATGCTATTTTGAACTAGTAGAACCAAGCTCTTCTTTCCAAGTTTACATGAGACCAACCAAAGTGCAACTAACGAGGTAGTTTAGAATACATTAAGTTCTACAATATATTCAATTGACTATATACACAGCTACGTAAGTTATTTTGTACTCCTCACTAAAGGTCAGAACCTATAAATTTCCACATCAAACGTTTTACCGTCAATTTATTACTGATAACTTAACATCAAAACATCACTATTTCAGTGCAAGTACATAAACAGAAGCATTACGAAGTATTAATTGTACAATAATAATTTATCAACAATATGTGTAGCAAAACCTATCAGATACAAGAAAGTAAACTGATATATTATCTAATGGTACAATAATTTATCATAAGTAATGCCACGAGAGATTTCCAATTTAGAAGATTTGGAAATCAAGATTGGCATTTGAGTCCACCGCTGTGGTCTCGTGGTAGCGTGCTGCCTTGTCACGCAGCGGCCCGGGTTCGATCCCCGGTTGGGACAGTTTTTTTTGGGTGAGGTTTTTATCGGGGTTTTTCCTCACCTGTAAGACAAATGTCAGGAAAACTTTAAGGCCCAAACGGTCCCCGAAATCATATGGCCATCGCAATCATCATCATTCATATTCATCTTAGGTTAAGCTTAGGATTAGGGACTCTCCTGGCGCACCATTATCATCATCACCCATCATATCATCGGGGCAACGTAACCCCGCCTTCCAGGCGCCCCAACCTCAGAAGTGGGTTACAAGTACGCCATGCCTGGAGAGAAACCAGGAATGTCGAAAGACAAACCTGGGGTATTTGAAGAAAAAAAATATTGGCATTTGATAGGACTATTTATCGCATAAAACTACTCACAAATCATTATTTAAATATAGTTATTTTGAAATAGTTACATGTGTAATGTAAACGGCCATGTTTGAAAACAAATGATATGTTTGGTTGTTTCATTTACTCATCACTGCAACTTGATCATATTATTTATTTCCAAATAGGATCGCAATATCGTAATAATACACCCTAGTGGAGAAAAAATGAAACACATCAAACTGTATGTTAGAACCAACATAATGGGTTATTAATTCATTTTTTCGGAAACAACTCTGTAAAATTAATATTTAAAAAACACAATTATTGAACACACAATTATCAAATGTGTAGGTCGAAGGAACAGGAAGAAAAAGGAATCTGAGCTCTTTTTGTTATAGCAGCCAAAACAACCAATAAACTAATTAATTCTATTTCCATTCTATTCCTCATACAATCCAAATAATAAACAAAATTTCATCTACCAAAATTTAATATCCAAGCAATAGCCTGTTCATTATTTGCTATATTCAACGAATTTGTTAGAGAGTCAGTCACTGCAAAATAATTCTCTCACCTGTTTAGAATATTTAAAAGGAGGAGCTCTCTTTATTTTAGTAATAAAAATTCGATAATATTCGAGATAAAACACGACTGTGATTGGTAGTAAAAGAAAATTAATTGAAACGTGATTGGTCTTTGACTCACATTTGGGGCATACTTACTTGCTTACTTACTCACTGGCATTATCGAACCCGTAGGTTCATGGCCGCGCGGACATAAGCTCTCCATACATCACTATCCTGAGCTAATGCTTTCCAATCATTCCCTTATAATCTACTTTCCTCATCCCATTTGGGGCGTAAGTTAAATAATCAACAATAAATCTATATGTGTGTTCTTATACCAACAACTGTGCTTCATGTGCTTCGGGTTCCGCCCTGGGAGGACAGATGGCGTTAATATGGTCGATTTTGAATTTAACCACCACTTCGGCAGATCTCTACATAGATAATGCATTCTTGTATTGTGTACACAGATGAGTGCAGGTTCAGCGAATGTTTGTTTCTGTAGTGTGAAGTGAGTTGTATGAGGCTTCATGATGAAGAGAAGGGGGAAAGTGATAAACGGTGCTGGCACGTAGCCGCCTATCGAAAAGCACCAAGGAGGCCGTCTGGCTTAACGTCCCCATCCGATGGACGAATCGCAATCTACATACTTTCTCAACATAGTTACTGCGGAGAGATTTTCAATTTAATTCAGGTACCTGATTCATAATGTAACTGTTCAAAATTGTACACCGCCACCTCTTCTGGCACCAAGATTAGAATTTTTTTTCAATTAAATTAATTCAAATTAATTAATCTTACAATTAAAATTTTCAATCCCGCCGAGTATGGAACACGAGACCACTATTCAGGAAGCAGGCATGATACCACCTGTTCCAACACGGCAACGGACAGTAAACTTAGTAACACTAATCATAATATGCAAGTAGGAAACTAATGTAGCCTATTACAAATATCTAATGGCACAATAATTTATCATAAATAAACATAACAATACTAATCAGATCCGCAAATGTTAATATGACTGATAATTTTGCCTCTTCCTGTTCGTAATGAGAGATATCTTCGCAAATTAACCTCTTTGACAAGGATATCGATTCAACAATGTAAGATTGATCTGGTGCAGCAAGAAATGTAAAAAGAAAACAACTTCAAAATTATAAAAAAAAATCTGTTACTCTAAAAAAATGTATTAAATGTTGTATAATGAATCTGCATTATTGATATATTATTTCTCATACAATCATCTGTTATTGATTTTTCCCAAGCCCTAAGAGATTTAACAGTAAAGATATTATATTTACAACTATACAGCCAGCTTATAAATCGCCTGGAAGTAATGTCGGAATATATATCCTCACATTTGGTAAATATTAAACATTATAATTTTTTTAGCTTCTGAAGTTATATTATTCGCTAAATAGTCACTCCAAATCCAACGCGAGGTTTTGTTTTTCTGAAAAAATCACGATTACTGTTAGATTACTGTTGATAGGCATAGACGGTGACCGAATTCAAATACACACGAGCGTTAATTATAAACAGTATGGGTGGAGAAATATGTTAAACATAGATTCGCGTGCAATTGCTCATTGAGGTTCTTGCAACCTCAAATTCTCTGACAAGGAAAGGTCACGGTACTTGTTGCGGAGAATATAACTAAACTATGTTTGTTTTGTTCCTGATTAGAAAGAAAAACTCGGTGTAAAGATTTAGCTGCTACGCTGCATCAGTATTGACAGGAGAGGGAGGAATAGATGTGAGCGGTAGTGGTTTCCTCTCTGTACACAAGCGTCATTTACGAATCTACCTGCAAGCATCGCAGTGGTGTTGTTACGTAATATATGTTAGTGTCTGCTGTTAGAGTGGATCAGATTATCTTTGTGGTGTGAAAGTGTGTTTACAGAGATAGCAATTATGTCAACCTGGACAATGAGACAGACAGTAATTGTGAATCTGTTCGTGGAGTACTTTGGTGTTTCACAAGATGTATCTACAGGAGAGGAGCGTGTTATTTATGAACGAATAAAGAAACAGTTGACGTAAGAAGATGAGGTAATAGCCGAGGTCACTACACTTATAGATGAAGAGGCATCAGATAAAGAGGCAACAAATAAAGAAAGTGATAGTGCCGTGACAGTGAATGATGAAGAAACGTCGCCAGTGGCGGATTTCCAGGAACGCAGCAGTTTATCTTATCAGCCATCACCACCAAGAAAAACAACAACGACGTTTCCAGAAGGATATCTAGCTGATTCATACAAGATATGGACGAAACAATCGAGAGAAAAAGATGGAAATGTTGATTCTCCTCATCTGTGTCGACCTGGATTAGCAATTGATATGACACCGCACCTCAAATTTACAACAATGTTGGCACAGAAAATAAAAATCAAGAGTAAAACTGTACTACAAAACAACGTCATTCGTCGAACCCAAAAATCCTGCAGGATATGATAAATAAAGTGGTACGTGACTGTTTTGTGCTAAATAGACAGGAAAACGCAATAATACATGACCGCAAGTTAAGATTTCGGGCACTGAAAGTAAAGAAGAGAATGGACACTCGCAATTCACTGCATTTCAAAGCTTCCAACTCGTGGGTAAATAAATTTAAACGTAATAATAAGATTGTGTGTCGCAAAATAACCCACAAAGTTAGCAAGCGGTTGGTTCAAGGGCCTGCTGATATTGCACGAAAAGCGTATAAATTCGTGAGAGAAATCAGGTCTGTCATTGAGGAAAAAGGTCTTGTCACCAGATCAAGTAAATTAATGCTGACAAATCAAGGTTTGATAGAGTTCCGATCTGGACTCACTCTCACAGTGAAGGGAAGAAAGCATGTCTTTGGTGCAATTGGATCCATAGCGGCAACTGCACACTCTTATATGAGAATGCCTGGGATTGTGATGGATGGTACACTGCTATCCCATTTGTATGTCCTTTTGTCAGAGCCCACCGGCCGTTTTCTTGTAAATATGTTTATGAATTTACCGAACATTGCTAGCAAATCCACCAATATGACGAAGAGGAATTTAAAAGTCTTCCTAGAACAAGCAATGTGGCCAGATATACGTGGAAAAACTAAATCACTTATTTTGGTTGACTCCTAGACAGCCAACAGAGATGACGAACTATACAACTCTACAGTCCGTGAAGGTGTTGAATTCATGAAGAAGTTGATTCCAGAAAAGTGCACAGGCATTGCCCAACATGCCGTCGTTTTCTTTTCCCGTCCATACAAAAGTTTCGTGAAATTTATCACAGATACACTTATGGTATCTTCTAATTGTGACAATGACATTAACATACGGCATAGAGACCACTTATTACGCCTTCAATCGTTCGTGCATTTCCAGTTTTCGGCTGCAAGTTTCTCCAACTTAATCAAATTTGCATTTTTTAGATGCGGCTACACTGAAGAATTTCCTGGTGTACTTCAAACACCTTGGAGTACTGCTTCGAAAAAGGTTTAACGGAAGAGTGTTTTCATGAGAACTGTGATCAGCCAGCTTTCATCAAATGTGCACACTGCGAGAACTGCATATGCTTGGATCATGATGTTATTGCCGATTTGCTTATTTTGTGCCTCTTATAGTGTTGTCAGGTATGCAAACTGTATTATACATTGTGTAATGCCATTATTGACTATTTGTTTCAAATAATACATTTGTTTAATAATAATCATTCATACGTACGTTATTCTCATCGTAACTTTGACAACTGATATCTCCTGTTCCAATAGTCTATAGCAGTTGCAAATTGTATGGTGTATGTATACTTTGTTTCTCCATTAATTGCACTTTGTGCGAATATAATCTGTGCGACAACATATCGTGATCTTCCCTTGTGAGAAAAGTTAAACTAAAAATATATACAACGGTGAGAGTTCTAGTTTTATTATATAACTGCTAAATTAGGTCTCTTAGTTTAAGATATTACGAGTATTTGAAAATAAAATGCCCAATAAAATATCGGGCCAAATAAAGTCGAACTGACAGATAAATGGAGAAAACTGCATAACAGTGAGCTATGAGAAACCTGTTGTAACAATAACAGTTAAGTCTCGGATATTGCGATGTTCAGGACACGTGACACAAATGGGGAACGAAACATTACTATGTAAACTTCTTGTAGAAAGACAAATGGAATTTGGGTAATGGTATGATTTCTCTTTTCTTCTTTCTTTTCTTTAAGAATTTCCAATCTCTTGGTCTACTATTACAAAGAGATCTTGTATCATCTCTGCACACTTATTTTTAGCAGTACGTATCTCGTCCATGTATGTTCTGTATCTTCGATATCTTCCCTGGTTCAGACATTTGGTCCTGTTTCTTCTCCTTTGCCTTTTCTCTTATTTTCATCAAGGGTGTATTTTTGTAAAAATTCTGCCGATATGCGCATTACGTGACCATACCACTTTAATCTCTTTCTATGTAATTTTAATTACGCTACTTTAAACTCGTTTCTCGTTATTGTGTTTCAAAAATTTTGTTTACATAGATTGAATTTTACTTTATTTTTCCTCTCATTCTGCTCCATATAACAAAACTCCATTAGCCCTTAAATTGGCAAAACACTAATTTTTCATGACAGTTATTTAAATATGGCCGACCGCAGTGAAAACGAAATCTTCTGTAACTGTGTAATTCAACACACATTAAGTGATTCCTTCTTGTTCTGTTTTATTAAAAATATTATATTGCATTGCGATACAAGTGAGGTAAGCAATTGTTACTGATCGAGAAAAAGTTTGAAGAAACAGAGGCGCTTGCGCCGAGTTTTTTCAATTTTCGAGATCTGTTATGGGTTTACCTCATGTGTATTGCATACTATTTTTGGTCGATGTGACTAATTATTATTAAATATAGTAATAAATATATTAAAATATTGGTTGGATGCAAATGACTTCTACGAGAAAGAAACATTTGGTGATCGTTGCTATGTAGCTTTTCATTTGTTTTATTATAAGCAAGGATTGTTGACTGTGGAGACATTTTTATATGTAGTACTGTGACTAGAATATGTTTGATAATTTTATTATGGAAGGAATCATGGTAGATGATAGAGAAATTGAAGAAGCCTGGAGAGTGGGATGTTCTGCATTAACTCCGGAAAAGTCTAAAGAAAGGTAGGAGTTAGTGTACAAAACATTCAAGAAATATTTTATTTTACTTACCGAACGTGTGCTTTTTGAGTCCATATCAGCATTGCGATTTCTTTGTTTGCATAGCAACCAGGTTAAATGTGGGAACGTTGACTTACTTCCAGTAACAACAATATTGGTAAGTATAAGAAATTAGTCACATCGACCAAAAAATAAATTAAACCAATTGATGTATCCTATAGGGTACATTGCGAACTTAAGGGTGAAACATGTTTTTGATATCAACTTTAGATTTGAGAACCATTACTTCCAATAAAACTTTGAATACTAGAAATATTTTAAAAATCATTATTTTTAATTATATTGTTCCGTTTTTCGAAATGAGATAATTAAGATAGATATATTTAGTTTTTGTTTTATTTTGGAAATTTCGATTTGTTGTTTTGTAAACGTAAATACAAGATTTTCAATGTAAAGCACTGAACTAATGATTTGTTTAGTACATTTGTTAACAACCTATAGTGAAAATGACCTCAAAGTTTCGATCCGCATTCCTCCAGGAAACAGAGTAGGGAGAGACAAACCGCAGGAGCTATGTAACCTCGACCACAAGTGTAATTGCTCCCCAAAATAATCACTTGCATAACTATGCTGATGTCTAAACCAACAAATTTCTCAGTATTGAATCAACTAGTTGAGAGAGGTATTTCCTTTGTTCTGTTACGAATCGCTTCTCATTTCAAGACGTTCAATAGACCATTGATTGTCTGACAGAAATCATGTACTATTAGACATTTTAATTTTCAGTTCTAATATATCATACTAGTGAAGTAATGAACTGCAACAAGAACACCAGGTGAAAATGGTGAATATTTTAAAATACTAAAATGTTCATTTGAAAATGTGGCAACCAAAGAAAAAAAACTTGCAAACAAAAGTTAATTAACGCATAATAGGAATATCAGACAATTGTGTGAAAAAATAGCATTGAAAGAAAAGTGTTTCAGGATATAACAAATATAACCAGGAATGAAAATGGGAGAAATGATTACAGATTTCAGGAATATATGAAGTAGATGGAAACATTACTTTAGTCAGCTATTAAATGTAGGCCTACATGCAGAAGAAGATAGTGATAAAAATAATTTACGAAGCATCAGGAATATTAGTCACAGAGAGGAGTTAGAAGTTATAAAGGCGAAATATATGAAGATACATAAAGCATCAGGTTCAGATGGAATTCCATCAGAAATCAAGCTCAGGGGCAGAAAATTTTATGGAAAAGGTACAAAGTCTGAATAGCGTAATTTCGAAAAAAGTCTCTTCCAAATGAATAAAAAAATAAATTGCCGTGCCAAATTGCCAAATTTATGAACGTGGTAAATCCGATTGTAACAATTATAGTAACTATGGATATTTGGTTACTTTTAACTTCGTACAAAATTCTAATCAATATACGTAGTATCCAGACTTACATTGACGGCATAATTGATTATTTTCAAAGTGGATTTTAAGGGAATAGGTCTGCAATTAATCAGATTTTAAGAATGGCATACTACAAATAAATACGAATATGCTGATGCTATATCAAGTATACTAGATATAAAAATAAAACAATCCATTTAAGAGGGAGAAAAATACTGGTCAATATCACTAATCAGCTGTTGGTGTATGCTGATTATGTATTATTAGGCAATAGTAAAGAAATACTGAAAGCCAACAAACCTGTATTAAAAACATAAAGGAACTGGAGCTGGAAGTAAATATCAATGAAATTAAGTTTTATGGTCACAGGTGAAAGTATGTTATTAAATGAGGATGGGCACTTAAAAAAATAAGGGAATTTTGAGGAAGTAAGGGATTTAAAAACGTTAGAACAATGATTACAAATAAGAAGGAGTTCCAGAAAGAAATTAAACATAGGCCCAATTCTTTAAACCTGCATTATTAAACATTATATGGCCTTTGTCTTCCCAAATTCTCTCAAAAAAAGTTTTATTAAAAATTCATAATCAATTATTTTAGTTATACAATATGAATGCAAAACATGATCCAATACTATGAGAGGAGGAAATATAACAAGATTTGAAATTAAGGTCCATAAGAAAATATTTGGATCAAAGAGAGACGAACAGAGAGGTGAATGGAGAAACACAATAACAATGTGCTACTTGATCTTTATGGGAAACCGGATGTAAAGGGAACAGTGAAGCCCATAAACAGCGATGGACAGGAGTTGTAACACGAATGGGAAATTAAACAGGAGCTAGGAAACGTCTTGTAAGGAAATCACAAAGTAAGAGCACAGTAGATAGGCCACGAAAGAGGTGGGAGAATAATATTACATGAACTTCGAGTTTGATAACACTGGTCAACACGATTGTTGTCTCATGAGTACCAATAGTTGCACTTAATGCAGTTTTTAATCGTGTTTTCAAATATGTATTCGGAATTTCTCCATTACCCACAGTTTTTTTTATTTCAATTTCAATTAATGGATTTAAATAATTATTTTTTAATAAACTTTTTTCGTTCATTTATTCATTGTAAAATAAAACCAAATGAACTAACTCTGGAGATTTCAGCTATTGAAAAGAGATATCAAGGCAAATGGAATCCTAATATGCTGGCCGATTATTGTTGGACCATCAAGAGGGATGCTCCACAGGCGAAATATAGCAGAAAATCGTCATTTCTTAATTTCTAGGTGAGTCCGAATGTTCGAATATTGTGTAATTACGAATGTGGAAAATATGAAAGTGTCTGAAATTATAAATTCCTGTCTCTCGGACACCTTGCGTGATGGTGAAAAACTGATATCATATTTGAATTCAGGAGAAAACATACTATCAGAATCACATATTTTTCTTTCTGAGACAAAAAACAGTTTATTTTTGTTGCTGAGTGTAATCTGATAGTGACACAAGTTGTCACTAAAGTTACAATCTACTTCAATAAAGGAAGGCAATGATTAAAAATCAATGTTAATATGAAGTTTTACACATATTCAACTGCCTTTCTACATGGCCGCCATCTAAATGAGTACACATACTCCATTTTTCAGCTGTGAATCGATATGTAGACCTTAACATTTAAACCTTAAAAACATCCAGCTGCTTCTGTGATACGATTTCGTAAATCAAACAGACGTAATAAGGACATTTTCGTAGAGTGAAAGTAAGAACATTCTACACTGTGTTGCGAGGGGCATTCAACTCCCTGCTGAGGCGTCGAGTTGATGCGTTCGGATAATCACCGGCAATTTTAAATATGCTGCTATATTTCCATAGGAATGAATGCCTTGTTAGGGCTGGTTTACGGAATTTATGGGTAAATTCAGCTCTGACTTTATATGACTATCCGCGTACCCGTGCACAAGCAATGGTGACCCGTTATTCTGTGCTAAACATGTTACACTAAGCTAGACTGTAGCAAAAATGTATGCAAAGAAAATAAAAATAGCAGTATTTCGTGGAAATGGGTTGTGACTTTAGAAACACTCTGTATAAACGTAGTTAGTTTTGTTATAAATGTTTAACTTACGACTATATGAAGAAGCAAGTGAAATCTGCTGACTTCAGAGGTGCAGTTCTCATTACATATCTATTTCTATAGTTTCAAAATAATTGTAAGGCTATATATGTTGGCAGGACTTACTGACTTCTATAATGAAGAAAAACCTTCAAGAGATTAAAACCTTCAGGAGATTAAAAGTGACTGGGATTCGATCCCTGCCTCTCTCTGTCATTGTAAATTATGCTGCTTTTCGTACACAACTGTAGACAACACACATTTTTATATATTCACGTAGACTTTCATACGGCCGGAGTTGCTATGATGATCTTGAAGAAGATTTCGGGCTGTAGGCCGTGGTCGTGAGGCTTGTAGTTCCCCGACGTTTCGCCAGAGACTGCGTCTGGCATCCTCAAGACAACCCTTGAGGATGCCAGACGCAGTCTCTGGTGAAACGTTGGGAAACTACTAGCCTTACGACCACGGCCTACAGCCCGAAAATCTTCTTCAAGATCAACACATTTTTATTTATGTACTAGTGGACCCGGGCAGACGTTGCCCTGCCCGAACATTCAATTCTCGTCATGGCCGGACGATCGCGCGGAATATGTCGATAATGCACATGACTATACATTTGACATAAAATATATTCCTATAATACTATCGCAGCGCCATTTAGCGGGTCCACTTGTGAATCTAAACCATCGAGGGACTCACTCAAACAAAAAAAAAAAATCATCAAAATCTGTCCAGTCGTTTAGGCAGTTTTTAATTTCGAATTTTAAGTAAATCTACACTTCTAATTATATGATTTCGCTCATGTTTTGATAATACCTACCTCGGCTTATTTTAATAGGATGTAATAAGTTTCGTTGTGATACATAGAAAATTGTGACCTCTAAAGTTATTTTTAAATTTTCACTTCATGTGGAATCCTACACCTTATGGTTTTATAATCCAATTGTGAATCTAAACCATCCAGGGTTCC
Source organism: Diploptera punctata (assembly GCA_030220185.1). Classification (NCBI taxonomy): domain Eukaryota; kingdom Metazoa; phylum Arthropoda; class Insecta; order Blattodea; family Blaberidae; genus Diploptera; species Diploptera punctata. The sequence continues at coordinate 4,377 of JASPKZ010000849.1, read as the reverse complement.
ACCAAAATACACACAAAAAATTTCATCAAAATCGGTCCAGTCGTTTAGACAGTTTATAATTTCGGATTTCAGGTAAACCTCCACTTTTAATAATCAGATTTCGCTCACGTTTTGATAATACCTACATCGGTTTATGTTATTATGATATACTGAGTTTGGTTGTGAAACATCGAAAATTTTGAACGCTAGAACGATTTGTAAATTTTCGTTTCAGGTGAACTCCTACACCTAATGATTTTAGAACATAATAGGTAACTACACAATCGATTTGGCGTTTACTTGATGAAAATCCATTTTTATGTTAATTAGATAATTTAAATGTATCGCCTCTTTTAAATTTATAATAAGAGAATGTTTGTTAAAATGTGTATGTTTACATCCAGTTGCATAGTTTGTTAGTTACTGGAGTTTATATATTATAATAACAAAATTAATTTGTAATCATGATAAAAATCGTCTCAAGAAGGTATAATTTACTGAAACAGCTGTAACGAATTTGCATTTTAATAAACATGAAAATCATATAAAACAACAAGTTTTGATTCATGTATTTTATGTCTTTCGGGCTAAATGGCCGTGGTCTAGTTTCATTAAAACTCGACGTTTCGTCTACTACTGCGGTAGACATCCTCAGGAGATTCTGCGTGTTCTTTGACTTCTTAACTCTTCAAATGTCGTCTGTGTGTTGATCAACATACAGCCAGTCTGCAGCCGACATTCGAAGAGTTAAGAAGTCAAAGAACACGCTGAATCTCCTGAGGATGTCTACCCCAGTAGTAGAAGAAACGTCGAGTTTTAATAACACCAGACCACGGCCATTTAGCCCGAAAGACATAAAATACATTAATCAAATTACCTGCCGTGAAAGTCAACAATTTTACGTCAAGTTTTGTTTTTTATTTAATTAATATGATAGATAACGGCTGAACACCTGCCGCATCTGAAAACGTGTATATACAAATTTTCACGAAGGTCGGTTGAACGCTTTAGAAGACTATAAAAAACAAACAGACAGACAATACATTCAGTTTTATATAGGCCTGTATAGATAAATGAATGTATGAGAATTTTTAACTCCCACGCTTGCTGAAAACTCTCACTCTTGGCGGTGCGGTGAAGCAGAACATTTAATGTTGTAATAATTGGCGTGAAGATAACATAGTTGATGAAATGAGTTAATGGTTTTGTGTGAAGTCCGCCTGGGGTAGAATTCATTACAGAAATTGTGTGAACCGCAGCGACAAGATTCTTCAGCTCGAGAAGCTTGCATCGCGTTTTCAACAACAAACTTTGATTATAAAAGTTGGTACCTCTCCCTGCAGGCCTTCTCTCTTTCACAAAGAATATAAACAACTTGTGTTTGCTCAAATACTAAAACCATTAAATCTTAATATGATTTATATGAAATTAATACTGGCCTATCAGTAAATTTATTCATGCTAATCGGCAAAATAAATAAATTAATATAATCATTGATAATGGAAACGGACAGCTAATGAAAAACGAGGAAAATTTTGAGGAAGTGACAGAATTCAAATACCTGGGAACAGTAGCCCACTACAGGCCTCAGGAGGCCCTTGGGGTAGTAGGAGGTTAAGGCTCCCACTCTTTCTGGTCAATAATCACAAATAGGAATGAGATGCACAAAGAAATTAAACATAGGCTCAATTTTGGAAATGCGTGCTATTAAGCATTGCAGAGACTCTTGACGTCCCAACTCCTGTCAAAAAACGTTAAACTGAAAATATATAAAACTATTATTCTACCAGTTATATTATATGGATGCGAAACATGGACTCATACTTTAAGGGAGGAAAGGAGATTACGAGTATTTAAGAATAAAGTACTTAGGAAAATTGTTGGACGTAAGAGAGATGGACAGACAGGTGAATGGAGAAGACTGAATAACAGTGAATTACATTGTCTTTATAGGAAGCCAGATACAATGAGAACAGGTAGGTCTCATAGACTGTGATGAGCAGGACATGGGGAATGAAAGACGTGCGTGGAAGCTTCTTGTAGGAAAACCAGAGGGAAAACACCCAGTTGATAGACCAAGAATGAGTGGGAGTATAACATGAACTATGATTTGAGGGAAGTAGATTATAAAGGGAGTGATTGGAAAACATTGGCTCAAGATAAGGATATATGGAGAGCTTACGTCCTTGCGGCCATGAACCTATGGGTTCGGTAGTACCAGTAAGTTGGTTGGTTAGTTAGTTAATGATTGCTTGATATTCAGTATCGTGCAATAGTTTTCACTGTCCCATTGTCCACACCGGCGCGCCGCGGCGCTGGGTGCGAGATTGTTAGGAATGGCTGGAGAAAAGATTTAAATTCTATATTTAACACACAACTTTGTTCAACAGGATAAATTAAAAGTTCAAAAAAACTAACTCACTGGCACTAACGAACCCGTAGGTTCATGGCCGCGCGAATATAAGCTCTCCATACATCCCTAGCCTGAGCTAATGTTTTCCAATCATTCCCTACATAATCTACTTACCTCAAACCATAGTTACTTATTCTCCCACCTCATCGTTGGTCTACCGAATGGGCGTTTTCCCTCTGGTTTTCCTACAAGAAGCTTCCACACACGTCTTTCATTCTCAATTCGTGCCACATGTCCTGCCCATCGCAGTCTACGAGACTTAACTGTTCTTATCCTATCTGACTTCCTATAAAGACCATATAGTTCAGTGTTGCGTGGTCTTCTCCATTCACCTGTCTGCTCATCTCACTTTGATCCAAAATTTTCCAAAGAACTTTATTCTCAAATACTCGTAATCTCCTTCCCTCCCTTAAAGTCCGTGTTTCGCACCCATGTAGTATAACTGGTAGAATAGTTGAAGAAATTCAGAATTATCAATAAATTGGTTACAACATGACCAAAGAATGGACCCATCTCCCTTTCCTAAATTAGCATTGCAATTGAACCTAAAGGACATCGAGGTAATGGAAGACCAAAATTAACATGGACTGACCAACTGCATCTTGAGATCTCAAAGGGACAGGTTATAACAATCTAAACCTAAATAAGTTAATGATGATAAACCAGTTTTAAATAGTGCAGTGTCACGTTTAAATTTGAATAAATAAAAATAAATAGGTTAGATAGAGATGAATATATGGTTTAGATATAGACGGATATGTTAATATACGAATAGGTAGAAACTTAAATTAATAAAAATATATAGGCTACATGTTAGAATCCGGAAGGATTATTTTACGAAAGTTTGTACATAATATGTCCACCGCTGTGGTCTCGAGGTAGCGTGCCGCCTTGTCAGGCAGCGGGCCCGGGTTTGATCCCCGGTCGGGACAGTTTATCAGGGTGAGGTTTTTATACGACTGGACTTATTTTCATTAATTTTTTCTATGTATCTGATTAGGTCTCTCGATGGTTTAGATTTACAATTGGGCCCTTTAAATCTTTAGGTGTAGGAGTTCACCTGAAGTGAAATTTGAAAAATCGCTGTAGTGATCACATTTTTTTATGTTTCACAACGAAACTCAGCATATCCTATTAACATAAACTGATGTAGATATTATCAAAAAGTGAGCGAAATCCGACAATTAGAAGCGGAGGTTTACTTGAAATCCGAAATTAAAGACTGATTAAACCACTCGACCGATTTGATGACAATTTTTGTGTGTGTTTGAGTGGGTCATTGGATGGTTTTAGATTCGCTCGGTAGATGGCGCTGCGATCGGGTTATATATTTTATGTCAGATGTATAGTCATCTGCATTATCGACAGATTCCACGCAACAACGTGACGTCATCATGCATGCTTCTTGAGTCACGAGAGTTTTTCTTGTGAACTTATTTAATAATATCCAATTACGTCTTAATTAGTGAATTTCGTGGTAAAAAAGTAACTTACATTTTTATCGTTGGGCCATAACACGAGAATTGAACTTTCGGGCGGCAAAACGTCTGCTGGGCACTAGATTTATGAAATGATCACTGAATTATCCTATATTTTAAAATTAAAATTGTTAGTGGCAGTTATCTTAATATTCGCATATTATTTTAAACCAAATGCTTAAATAAGTAGATGTTACAACTTACTATATTTTTAGTGACATTTCACCTTTCTCTCTTCGTGAGAAGAATTCATTCCTTTTCTACTAGTCATATTCTTTTGATAAAATTAAAAGAGTTTCTCTGCTCTGACATAATCCAATTTAAAAACTAATTAGGCGGAAATGAGACAACTTCTGAGTTCACTGTCTTTTGAAATTATAATTTTTACGTTTCAAGACAGTCATATTTCAAGTGAATTTCATTTCTAACTCCAATAAAGGTTTAATAAAGTCAGATTCAAGTAAAGATAGTGTGACAGGTAGGGCTCACTGACTTAAAAAATATCAT
>JASPKZ010000848.1:0-48742 GCA_030220185.1 Diploptera punctata | reverse complement strand
CCACGGTGAAAATCGCGAGCATTTCTCTGCCAATCCACTCTAGTGTCCCTGCTCACAAGTGGTGTAGCAACCTCGAGAAGAATTTTCTCACTCTTAAGTATTGAGCAGAAGGGTGGAACCTTGGCAAACTATCCTAGGGCCCCCTCGATGTCCTAAGAGCATCGCGGATCTTCCTTAATCAGATCTCCACAAGAAGACATTTTCTTCTGTCACCACTGTTGCTGGCCTCCCACTCTCCCCTTCATATGTAAGGGATGGTCTAAACTAACCACCCCTCTTAAATTCGGAAACAGCGAAAACGTTGCAAGTGAAGACAAGGTCCCAAATGCTTGTGTGAGTTCTCAAGCGTTTGGACTCACTTAAAATCATATAATTCAAGCAGAAAATACTCCCTTCAGCTCCATGCAAGGGTGCAGCGCGAGACAGTGAAACAATTGTTCTATCGCTATGTTTTTTACATAGGACGGTGGGGCTTTCAAATGGTAATTAGTTATTGCAGACTGTCGTGGCCTCAAAACTTATCTAGTAACCCTAATATTGCATAAAACGGAGGTTTTGGATTCATTCTGCTTCGGAAAAATGCATATCTTCAAGAAAATATTATCATTGAATGTTAGTATATAAATTGATACATAACTCATAAACTGTAAACAAATTTGATTGCCAGTCATTAGATGAGCACAGATATATTAAGGCATGTGTGTACAAAAGAAAAGAAATGATAAATAGAGCTCCAAAAATAATTACAATACCATCATGTGCTTACTTGCTCTAATTTCTGGAGTCACTACTTTAATGAGGTCTGCGATAATCACAATATTAAAAAACCTCATAGTGTTATTTCTATCACATAACTTAATTACATGAAGATTATTAGAGAAGAAAATCTTACCTTTCAAGTTTAAAGGACATTTTTTTTTTTATTTACCAGACAATATTTGAGTAAATTATTATTCTTATTTGAAGAGAAAAATTACACACCCATTTATTTAGTGATTTATACTAATTTATGTTGTTGCAGATTTTTTGTGAGGTTTGAGATGTATTTCTTAATTGAAAATGTATTTACCTTTATTTAATTGCATATATTTGATATATTTTAAAACGAATTGTAATTTTAAACAGTTCAGATACTTAATTTTAGGAATTCTCACTTCAGTATATCATTAGTAGAATATTTTTAATCACTCACCTCATATTGTTCATCTTATTTGATTATAAACTGTTTTCGGAACATAATTTCTGTTCCCACCCTCAGTATCGTCACGAACCGTTGTTCTGTCCGTCTTGAAAGCTGTCCTTCTCTCCTTCCATTGGCTGACTGAAAACCGCCAAACCAAGGTCATTCTCACCACCGGGAAGGACAGCTCTTCAAGACGACAGAACAACGGTCGTGACGATACTGAGGATGGAACAGAAAACTATGTTCCGAAACTAGTTTTATAATCAAATAAGAAGAACAATATGAGTTGAGTGATAAAAATATTCTACCTTAATAAGTTACAGGAGTATTTTTTATCTATTTCTTATTTTAAAGACTTTTTAGATTTGTAGCAAACCTAATAAACATTCATAAATGTTTATTTTTACAAATATATTTAGATTTAAATGACATCTACAGTAGAAAATCATGGAAACCTTGTAGTCAACTTTGTATAAAATCACTTTTTACCTTATTTTACATTAATTATTTTAAAGTAATTTTAAGTTTTAAATTAATTTTGACATTATAATTAATGTTCTTTAAAATTTAATCAGAAGAAATACTATACAATAAATTTATTTAAAAAATGAATCAGTAACAGACACCTCACTCATATTTTGTTTTCTCAACTGGAACAGGTTTTAGCAACCAGAAAACAGACTGTTGAGACTATTGTATAGTCTTATTCTCTGATGTGCACAATTTTTCTGGGAACTTTTGAATTCATTACTTTGTATCTATTTATATGGATATACAGAGAGCTGCAAAGAAAGTGCTACACAACATTAGTGCATTAAGCACGAGACAGGGAAGAAAAAATATATCAAACCTGATATTAGCAGACTTCTATGTGGGTAGGTGTCCTGCCATCTGTGAGTAGTTCAATTCACCATTTAGCTTATATTAGCACATTTTTATTGTCGAATCATTAGTAACAGTGACAACAAACTGGTTTCAGTATTAAGTAACAAGAAAATTGGGCCCAAAAGAGTTCTAACTAACTAAAAAAAAGTCAATTACATTCTTGTGAGAACTGAATTAAGTCCTAGAAAAATGCAGCCAGCTAAGGAAATTGGAATATCATGAACACTTAAATGTTTGATGTTTTACCCATACAACATTTTTTCTTGTTCTTAGAAAAAAAGGAGGAAATAGAATTCAGCATTCACGTAAATGGAACACATACAGATAATTATATCAAATCAACAGGTTTCAACCATATTTCATTACAAAATGGCAGCCTTCAACAGCCTAGTACATAGATTGGTAAATATACCCATGAACAGGAAAAATTACGAGTTGCAGAAAAAAACACATTATTCACATTATTGAGGTTGCAAAAGAAATAGTTTCAGTGAAAAAATGATACACAAAAAAATTGAGAAGTACAGAAAACAAAAACATGAGGAACGGAAAGCACTCTTCAGATATAAAAACCAAAAGATAAGAAATATAGAAAATTCACATATCACCCTTGGGCACACAATACATTTCAAAAGATTTTTGAAAATTTAATATTAGTTTAGTACCAAAGAATGATTATAGTTTAAAGAAACTAAATAAAAACCACACAAAAATATAAACATTGATGATGGTAAAAAATCAGGAATATATGAAATAAAAAGTGCAGACTGTGATAAGACATATATAGGGAAAACAAAAAAAGAAATTTAACCATTAGAACCAAAGAACACATAAGGAATGTAAAAAAAGGGGGAAGTAGAAAAATCTGCAGTGGCTGCTCATGTTTGGTCAGAAAAACACAAAATAGATGTAAACACAAAATTATTAAAACAGAAAACAAAAATGAATTCAACCATGTGGGAAAAAAATATACACACAGAAGAACAAAGAAAGAATTATGAATTTTGAAATTTAGCAAGTTTATTTGGACCACAGACAGAGGGAACAGGGTTCAAGAATCAGGGTCGACAACTTGAGAGAAATCAGTCTGTAATTGCTGAAGATTGGGCTCACAAGCCTTGAAACATATGTTCAACAAAAACAACCATAAGGGGGAAGAATACACAGACCAAATATCCTAATTAATATAAAAGATATTCAACACGTCGATACAGCAATTGGTTTGTGACTCAAACATTTTCAGATGAGAAAACCAATTAACAGATGAGATGTAAATTGATGATAATTATACATGTTTGTTGTTGTTTTCAAATGCTGGGCCTTGGCACCGAAGCCATTAGCGTGATAATTATACATTGATATGCTCTTTATTTTTCATAATTAAAATCAACCAGTATTGGCTGCGATTGAATTTCCAATTTGATTAGGGAGCATAAAAAAAGATGATAAAAATACGAGGGCGGATCGGAAAGTAACGCACAATAATTTTTTTCTACCTTGGTATTGCAGCTAGAATGTTGAAATTTCACAGAAATATAGTTTGAAGTTTTCACTACAGATGGTATTTTTTTCTCAGGTGCACCTCTTGCGAGAGAAGCTTGAACTATGCAACAAAGATGGCGATTGTTACTACAGTCGTCCACCTGTGAGGGACGGATCGGATCGGAAAGTAACGCACAATAATTTTTTTTTAAAAAGTTTAATAGTAAAAAAAAAGAAAAAAATCACAAATGAACTTATATCTTTTACCTACTTTTCGACATAGTCACCAACTTTCTCAACACATTTTCCCATCGTGTTACCAGTTTCAATATGCCCTGTTCGTAGAAGTCCGTTTGGTTGGAGTGGCGCCATCTGCGCACTGCTGATGCCTGCTTTGTTTCGGGCGTGTAGTGGTATGCCCACGACTCATCACCTGTGACGATTCCTTCCAGAAAGTCATGTCCTTGTGCGGTGTACCGCGTTAAGTGGTCCAAGCTTGCCATCATTCGCTGGCCCTTGTGGTCGTCTGTCAGGTTCTTAGGCACCCAGCGAGCACTAATGGTCCATACAATCATCCCCATACACGCCACGCATGTCCCTGTGAATTTCACTGGGTTTATGCCCTTTGGCCCACAAAAATCGAACAACACTTCTTTGTTCCTCACAGGTGGACGACTGTAGCATGCGCGCCATCTTTGTTGCATAGTTCAAGCTTCTCTCGCAAGAGGTGCACCTGAGAAAAAAATACCATCTGTAGTGAAAACTTCAAACTATATCTCTGTGAAATTTCAACATTCTAGCTGCAATACCAAGGCAGAAAAAAATTATTGTGCGTTACTTTCCGATCTGCCCTCGTACTATTAATTTCTAGTTTTTATATGTATTAATGAAATTATGACTAGAATCATATATTAGCATATAATGAAAGTTGCTTATAAGATTATAAAACACACCTGCTACTGCTCCTGTTTTTCATCTAGAGTAGATTTTGGAGCGTAATTCTTAAGAGCTGTTTCTGCTTCTGAAAGCCAGATGAGAAGGCGATCAAATGATCCTTCATATTCTGACCACTGTTGAAGTCGTTCTTCCAGTCCATGCAGTACATCATTCAGAGCAGCTACAAACTTTTCATAATCAAACCTATAAACACCAGAAAATAATTATTTCATTATAAAAGAGCTAACATATCCATCAAAATGCAACTTTTTGTATTACAGCTAAACTTAACAACAGTTTTCAATTACTTTAAAATTTCTAATTTAGTCCTACACATTTTCTATCCACCTAAAGCAGTGGGTGGCATTGGAACACAGATTTTTTTTCATCCATGTGCATTATCTTTGTTCTTTTTAAAACAAATCTAACCTGGGAACCTTCAGCTCAGACTACAAGAACATGAGACTCGATATAATTTAAGGAATAACAATAAGGGATATATAAGTCTAAATATTTATATACAGTAAAACTTGCTCAAACCACAATCACATGGGGCCAATTTTTTTTTTTTTTTCCACATTGGACAAAATTCCGATTCTCCGATTGAGGGTCTTTCCACTTTTCAGCGGCTGCCCTTTTACCAGCCGGCTGCTGGCCCTTCACATCCACATGTGTCAATCACAGAGGTAGATGATCAACAGCCAGTGTAGGGGTGACATGTGGTTAGCATGTCGAGTCCCCCAGCCGTTATAGCTGGTTCCTCAACCTGGAGCCGCTACTTATTGTAGCTACCCAATTGCCTCACGATGCTGGGTGGGCACCGGTCCCATACTGGCCGAAATACCATGAGAAAATTTCTTCCCCCATGGAGACTCGAACCAGCGCAAGTCTCGTAGCTCTGCGCCAAGGCTTCCTACCTTAACCGCTCGGCTACGGCGCGGGACACAAAATTCCACGTTATAAAAAAACTAAAACTTATTTATAATAAACTTAGATTATAGAGTACTGTATATGTCTTTTTTCTTGGATTAATTGTAGTTCTGCTGCCGTTGAAAAGTGAAGTATAGTATGTATGAGTGACTTCGACGGTAACGTGCAAAAAAACAGTACAATTTCATCAGCGTTAAAAATGTCTCTTAGGTGCATATCCTAAAATGCAAGTATGCAGTTTCAGTTTTCACTCACTAACTACACTTTCGTCCACATTCTTTGATTCCCCACAAATTTCATTCCACACTACATTATGTCGTCTTTTTTAAAACTATCCAGCCAACCTGAAGATTCCTTGATCGTTATTCCCTAAGGGATAAATTAAATTTGAATTCCCTTAGGGATTTAACAAGAGCTAGAGCTTGACTTTGGAGCATTGGTCCGGAAATGTTTGGAGATTTATCTTCAATCACTTTCACTTTTTTCGCTTAATGAGAATGATGCATATGTTTCAACCAACTTTATTCCGTAAATTCAGAACACTACCTGTGAAAGAACTTAACTAAATTAAGATTTTACAGAGCAATTGTTATTTGCAGCAAGACAGGAACAAGTGTGCAATGAGGTAGAAGCTCCTTATTCACAGTGGATACACAAACTGCGAATAGCAAGTGTACATAGCGGATACGTTCCAAGGTTACACAATAAAATAAAATAATCAAAATAAAAAAAAAATGAATGAGAGATTTTGAACAATTTCTATTAATTATTACTGTCAGGTTTAGGCAAGGACTTAAAGAACTTAGTCATTTTTTTCCTGTTTTGCCGCTTTTAAAAGGTCTTTCAATTAAGATTGATATTCAGCTGTGAATTTAACATTTCTCTTCAAATATAATTTATCTTTCAGTGAGAAATGTTAAATCAATAATAAAAACATCATTAGAAGCCTTACTAGCTTTATAAAGTAATGTTAAATTCCCAATAAATGTCTTCTTAACAAAGAAGCCACCATTTGCAAAGATAGAAGCAATGGTTTCAAAAGCATTTGGTGATAGGGAATTACAACGTATATAAGAGAAAAATTTGCATCTAGATCGTAACCCGCCTCGGTAGCTCAGTTGGTAGAGCATTTGGCCCGGCAAGCCAAAGATCCCGGGTTCGAGTCTCGGTCTAGGCGAAAATTTTTCTCTTCAAGTATAATTTATCTTTCATTGAGAAATGTTAAATTAATAATACAAACATTATACAAATGTGTCTAAATGGCTCAAAGAGTAGGGTGCGTGTAGGCAAACAGTTTTCAGACACTTTTGAAATCCAGAATGGGTTGAAGCAAGGAGATGCACTATCTCCTCTACTATTTAATTTTGTACTAGAGCATGCCATTAAATCTTTATAGAATGAGGAAGGCTTACAACTGAATGGTATTAATAAGCTGTTAGTTTATGCTGATGATGTAGTACTACTGGCCGATAGCGAGGAGATACTAAAAGACAATATGCACACACTGTTGAGTAACACTAAGAAATTAGGACTGGAAGTAAATATCAGTAAAACTAAATATATGGTCACACATAGAAATTTATTATATAATGGAACTGGACAGCTAATGACAAAGGAGGGAAATTTTGAGGAAGTGGCTGAATTCAAATACCTAGGAACAATAATCACAAATAGGAATGAGATGCACAAAGAAATTAAACATAGGCTCAATTCTGGAAATGCGTGCTATTATGCATTGCAGATCCTTTTGATGTCCCAACTCCTTTCAAAAACGTTAAACTGAAAACATATAAAACTATTATTCTACCAGTTATATTATATGGGTGCGAAACATGGACTCTTACTTTAAGGGAAGAAAGGAGATTACAAGTATTTGAGAATAAAGTTCTTAGGAAAATTTTTTGGACCAAAGAGAGATGAACAGACAGGTGAATGGAGAAGATTACATAACAATGAACTACATGGTCTTTATAGGAAGCCAGATATAATAAGAACAGTTAAGTCTCGTAGACTGCGATGGGCAGGACATGTTGCGCGTATGGGGAATGAAAGACATGCATGGAAACTTCTTGTAGGAAAGCCAGAAGGAAAACGCCCAGTTGGTAGACCAAGAATGAGGTGGGAGAACAACATTAACTATGATTTGAGGGAAGTAGATTATACAGGGAATGATTCGAAAACATTAGCTCAGGATAGGGATGTATGGAGAGCTTATGTCCGCGCGGCCATGAACCTACGGGTTCGATAGTGCCAGTGAGTAAGTAAGTAAGTAAGTAAACACATATGCAAGATCTACACAATAAAGCTAAAGACAGAAAATGGAATACCATCATTAACAAACCAGAAACTGATGTTTTATTATTGATTTAACACTTCTCACTGAAGGATAAATCACACTTGAAGAGAAAAATTTTTGCGTAGACTCAGACTTGAACCCGGGACCTTTGGCTTGCTGGGCCTAATGCTCTACCAACTGAGCTACCGAGGCGAGTTGCGATCTAGATGCAAATATTTCTCTTATATACGTTGTAATTCCCTAGCGCCAAATTTGCAAAGATAGAAGCAAAGATTTCAAGCATTTGGCACGAGGGAATTACAACATATATAAGAGAAAAATTTGCATCTAGATCGCAACTCGACTTGGTAGATCAGTTGGTAGAGCATTTGGCCTGGCAAGCCAAAGATTCCGGGTTCAAGTCTCGGTCTAGGCAAAAATTTTTCTCTTCAAATATAATTTATCCTTCAGTGAGAAGTGTTAAATCAATAATAAAAACATCAATAGAAGCCCTACTGGCTTTATAAAGTAGTGTTAAATTCCCAATAAATGTCTTCTTAACTAAGAAGCCGCCATTTGCAAAGATAGAAGCAAAGGTTTCAAGCATTTGGCCGAGGGAATTACAACGTATATAAGAGAAAAATTTGCGTCTACATTGCAACTTGCCTCGGTAGCTCAGTTGGTAGAGCATTTGGCCCAGCAAGCCAAAGGTCCCGGCTTCGAGTCTCGGTCTAGGCAAAAATTTTTCTCTTCAAATATAAACCAGAAATTGTTCCTGAAATGCCATGAAAAACTGTAGACTTACCACAGAACATGACAATGTAGCAAATAATTTAAATAAATTAGAAATTTAACCAATCCAAATTGTCCAAATGCAACAATCAAGAAGAAATGACTGAAGAACATCATCAAGTTTGCAAAGTGTTACCCCCTGGATCCAACATAGAAAAATACTAGAGTGCAAAGAGCTAATTGCTGCATTGCCAAACACCAAGCAACACAATTTAAGTGACAAGCATTTTTCATAATACAAATGCACTAAAACCAAATACATGTATATTTCAAGACATTTTAATAACAAGAATTATTTGAAAATAGATAACTGAAAATTTGAAAAAGTTGGACGATTCAAATATTTTGGAAACAATTTTAATGAAAAAATTTGCTTGAAAAAGAAACTGTACTCTGCTTATCCAGTGTCAATAAAAGTTACCGTAATCTGAATAAAGTTTTAAGCTCGAAGCTCTTAAATAGAGCAAGAAAGCTCAACGGCTTCAAAACAATAAATTTACCACAATTGTTGTATGCAGCTGAAACTTGGATTCTCATAAGAGAATCAGAAAGATCTTTCATCACTTTTGTAAATTAAATTTTACGCAATTTTTTTGGTGCTATTAAAGAAAATGAAGGATAGAGAATAAGAAAAAAAGAGAAAATTTAGATCTGAATATGACAGCAATAGTGAAGAGTAGATGACATAGATGGGTTGGATACAACAACATAAGACTAAAGAAAATAGCTATAAGAGGTAAAAAACCACTGGATAGATCTAAGGTATATTGGAAAGACCAGGTGTATCAAGATATTATTAGTGGACTAGTGGTTATGCTCCTTGCCTCTGGTCCCGAGGGTCGCAGGTTCAAACCTGGCCGGGGTCGATGAATTTTTTTAGGATGGATAAATCCAAGGAGCAAGTCCTCTGGGAGGGACTTTAAGCCGTGGGCCCGAGTCTGAAGATTTTCAGGGTCGTAAAAAATCCTTAAGCCTGAAAGAAAAGGCCTCTAAGCAAAATTTACTGAATTTTCCCGTCTTAGTACTACCTTGGTTTACTAGATGAGAGTATGAGGCAGAATGCTGACCACGGACCACTCAAAATGACATCTATATGAAAACAAGTGTAACTAAATTAATATGGTTGAAATTCTTCCCTGTAGCGGGAGAGCACCTAAATCTCTTTTAAGGGAAACATGGGCTTACAAGAAGAGAAGACAAGAAAGCCACTTGGAAGAAGTGGACAATAGGGAGTTGTAGATGATCTTTGTGAATAAGACAGAAAACCAACTTCCATTTGGAGAAGCCTGAAATTGATTGACTGAAGTGTAGAGTCTCATAGACTGGTGACATGTTACATGTCAAATAATTGAATAATAACGTATGGAATGCAATAATTACCTTATGTTTGAGCAGTTTAGAGCGAATCTCTTGCTGGGTCATGCTGCAATGTTTTCTCCATAGCATCAAGCCAGGCAAGTGTCTGCTGTAAGGTTTCTGCTCCACTGCATCTTGTCGCTTTTTGCTGTTCCTTGATTCCTTCTTCTAATTGGTCCCACCTATATGACAAAATAAAATACAAAATCACAAAAAAGTCGAAACTATTTAAACAACTGCAAAAACTAACAGAACTCATAGAATGGGGAAAAAATCTACAACTGGAAAAACAGAGACAAAATAATGAATTTTAAAAGTTCCCAGAGAAAACAGTTTAATTGTGAGGTTTTGTCTTCCCATCCACCACCAGAGGGAAACAATGTAGTATACAAGATTTCCAACAGTTAATTTCTGGCTCAAAATGATGGAGATATCCACTGAAACTGTTGCCATCCAGTTTATCATAAATAATGCTATGAGTGAATTTATCTAGATAATTTGGAAATCAAGAGTGGTATTTCTTAAGACTATTTAACGAATAAAATTAAGCTGTTTATTCACAAATCATTACTTAAATATAGTTATTTTAATTAAATAAAAATAAAACATAGTTTTATTTGATTTTCATATTTATTATATAATTCAGTGTTTTGGTACAATGTACCTTCTTCAGACATGTTAACAAATTACATAGTTATTTTAAAATATTTATATATTTAATGTAAACGGCGATGTTTGAAAACAAATGAGAAATGATTGGTATGCTTCATTTGCTTATTTTGTTCGTCACTGCAACCAGATCATATTATTTATTGCCAAAGGAACGCAATATTGTAAGAATGCACTCTGGTGGAGAAAAAATGAGACACATCAAACTGTATTAATAGTGAGTGGAGAACATTTTCAATCGACTCACCTCATACATTTTCAAACTTGTTTGATACTGACGGTTTCAGACAAAATCATGTCCTTCTTCAGTCATGGCTTCCACTCATGAGTCGATTAAATATGTTCTCCACTCACTATTAATGATATAACCTCATAATGTTTACTTCCCAATATTAATTTAAATATATTAAACTGTATATTAATTCATTTCTGATGTCCTATGATGCAAATATGACAATTATATTTTTCTGGGAAAAAACACATTCAAGAAAGTGCAAACAGTGGTTCTTTTTTTGATGGTATAATTAATTGCTACAAATGTTTTTTATATTAACTCCCATATGCGGTATGTGTTGACATTCATGCACTATATATACAATCTTCTTCTTATATTTGAAGAGAAAAATTTTCGCCTAGACCAAGACTCGAACCTGGGACCTTTGGCTTGCCGGGCCAAATGCTCTACCAACTGAGCTACCGAGGCGAGTTGCGATCTAGACGCAAATTTTTCTCTTATATATGTTGTAATTCCCTCTCACCAAATGCTTTTGAAACCATTGCTTCTATCTTTGCAAATGGCTGCTTCTTAGTTAAGAAAGACATTTATTGGGAATTTAACATTACTTTATAAAGCTAGTAAGGCTTCTAATGATGTTTTTATTATTAATTTAACATTTCTCAATGAAAGATAAATTATATTTGAAGAGAAAAATTTGCATCTAGATCGCAACTCGCCTCGGTAGCTCAGTCAGTAGAGCATTTGGCCCGGCAAGCCAAAGGTCCCGGGTTCGAGTCTCGGTCTAGGTAAAATTTTTTCTCTTCAAATATAATTTATCATTCAATGAGAAATGTTAAATTAATAATAAAAACATCATTAGAAGCCTTACTAGCTTTATAAAGTAATGTTAAATTCCCAATAAATGTCTTCTTAACTAAGAAGCCGCCATTTGCAAAGATAGTAGCAATGTTGTTTATTTTTTTTATTATTTCACTCACCTCATACTTCATAATTTATAGCAGACCCAGGGTTTCTTCACGTATTTCGTGACATTGTCAATGCTGCGTCACGTTCACAACTGACGTCCAACGGCCTTCTATCCTGCAGACTGACTTCCGCACCATCTGGTGGCTGACCGAAGAATTTCCAAATCAGGCTTCTTTCTTTATAACCGGGTATTTCAAAATTCATAGTTGTATTTTCATTCTTGCATATGTAAATTTTTTCCCAAATTGTGAGTTCCTTCGGTTTTTCCAATTGTTTAAGTAATTTTGTTTTGGTTTCTATTCTATGTTTTCTGACCAGGCATGTGCAGCTATTGCAGATTTTTCGGTTTCTCCATTTTTAACATTTCTGAGGTGTTCTTTTAATCTTGTATTTAGATTCCTTTTTGTTTTTCCTATGTATATCTTTTCACAATCTTTACAATTAATTTGATAAATTCCCGATCTTTTGCAGTCTTCAATTTTTTCATTTTTGTTGGTTTTTTATTAAATTACCTAAGCTGTAATCATTTTTCGGTGCTAATTTAATGTTGAATTTGTTGAAAATTTTTTGAAACTTGTCAAATACGAAAGGATGGTATGTGAACTTCTTGAATTTTTTGCCTATATTTTTATCTGTCTGAAGAGTACTTTCATTGATGACTTTTTGTTCTTTGAATTTATTTATTTTCTTGTGTATCATTTTCTTGTGAAAACCATTATCCTTAGCAATTTGTATGATGTGTTCTTTCTCTTTATTGTAATTTTCTTTGCTCATGGGGACATTCACAAGTCTGGTGTGTTAAACTATTAATACTGTCTGTTTGTGTGAAAAATGGTTAAATCCAGTAGCTTTTATATAATTGTCGATGTGAGTTTCTTTTCTGTAGATTCCAAATTCTATTTTCTTTTTTTCTTCTTTCCTAATCAATTTAAGGTCTAAAAATGGTATTTCATGATTATTTTCTATTTCCATTGTAAATTTGATTGTTTTATTTTGAATATTTAACAGTTTAAATGGCATCTTCTAATTGTTTCTCTTTTACTATTGCTATGATATCATCTACGTATCTTCTCCAAAATTTAAACATCAAAGGATGTGCTTTAGTTACATGACATTCAAAATTCCCCATAAACATGTCTGCTAAGAATGGTGATAATGGATTTCCCATTGCGAGTCCTGATTTTTGTCTAAAGTATTTTCCTCTAAAGGTGAAGAACATTTGATTTATGCATAATTTTGTTAGTTTTATGTATTCTTTAACGCTATCATCATCTAATTTGTTTTTCTTTCAACCATTTTTCTAAAATTTTCAAAGTTGTGTCAGTCGGTATGTTTGTGAATAATGAAGTAACATCAAATGAGACCAATCTTTCTGAAGGTTCTATTTCTACATTTTCTAATTTCTCAACTAATTGGTAAGAATTTTCTACTGCTAAATTTTCAAATTTTTCCATACCTTTAAATTTATTGTTAAGCCATTTGGATATGTTATATGTCGGTGAATTGATATTGTTGATGATAACTATAAGTAAAATAGACATAGAACTGTACTTTTTACATCTAAGATTAAACAACAATTTAGGACACATAATTTGGGATAACCTAGAAAAAAACTTCTACAACCAATTGAACCTCAAAATGAAGAAAAAATTTGATGTACAAAAGAAAAAGATAATTAATTTAAAACCTGATTTTAAAAAATTGAAGAAAAATGTAAGTACAAAAAGTATAACCACTACATTAGGAAGGGATAAAGAAATTGAGAATAATGTAATTAACCTATCATCTGAAAACTTTACAAAAGAAGAAATATCTATTTTGGACAAGGGATTGAAAACATGCATTAGTTACTCTAACAATTCAGAAGATTACATAGCTGATATTGAAATTGCTATAGATGACATGAATTTTGAAGAACAAACAATAATCAGAAAAGAATGTGGGGAAGTTATTGAAAAAATTAAAAACACAAAAATAAAAAACATATGCAAAACAAACATGAAGAAAATAAGAAACATTAATAATAAAAATGTTGTTTTTTCAAAGTCAGACAAAGGGAATAATTTGGTAATTTTGGATAAAGACGATTATAATGATAGGATGGAGAATTTATTAAAGGGGGAAGAATATGAAGAAATTAAAACAAATCCTCTCGCAAAAACAATTAAAGAAGTTGAAACCAACCTAAAATCAATTAAAAAAATTATGACACAAAAGGAAAAGTTTAAATTAAAAATACCAAATCCCAGAAACCCCAACATTCATGGTCTTCCTAAAATCCACAAAGACGGAAAGAAAATGAGACCTATCATCAACAATATCAATTCACCGACATATAACATATCCAAATGGCTTAACAATAAATTTAAAGGTATGGAAAAATTTGAAAATTTAGCAGTAGAAAATTCTTACCAATTAGTTGAGAAATTAGAAAATGTAGAAATAGAACCTTCAGAAAGATTGGTCTCATTTGATGTTACTTCATTATTCACAAACATACCGACTGACACAACTTTGAAAATTTTAGAAAAATGGTTGAAAGAAAACAAATTAGATGATGATAGCGTTAAAGAATACATAAAACTAACAAAATTATGCATAAATCAAATGTTCTTCACCTTTAGAGGAAAATACTTTAGACAAAAATCAGGACTCGCAATGGGAAATCCATTATCACCATTCTTAGCAGACATGTTTATGGGGAATTTTGAATGTCATGTAACTAAAGCACATCCTTTGATGTTTAAATTTTGGAGAAGATACGTAGATGATATCATAGCAATAGTAAAAGAGAAACAATTAGAAGATGCCATTAACTGTTAAATATTCAAAATAAAACAATCAAATTTACAATGGAAATAGAAAATAATCATGAAATACCATTTTTAGACCTTAAATTGATTAGGAAAGAAGAAAAAAAGAAAATAGAATTTGGAATCTACAGAAAAGAAACTCACATCGACAATTATATAAAAGCTACTGGATTTAACCATTTTTCACACAAACAGACAGTATTTAATAGTTTAACACACAGACTTGTGAATGTCCCCATGAGCAAAGAAAATTACAATAAAGAGAAAGAACACATCATACAAATTGCTAAGGATAATGGTTTTCACAAGAAAATGATACACAAGAAAATAAATAAATTCAAAGAACAAAAAGTCATCAATGAAAGTACTCTTCAGACAGATAAAAATATAGGCAAAAAATTCAAGAAGTTCACATACCATCCTTTCGTATTTGACAAGTTTCAAAAAATTTTCAACAAATTCAACATTAAATTAGCACCGAAAAATGATTACAGCTTAGGTAATTTAATAAAAACCAACAAAAATGAAAAAATTGAAGACTGCAAAAAATCGGGAATTTATCAAATTAATTGTAAAGATTGTGAAAAGATATACATAGGAAAAACAAAAAGGAATCTAAATACAAGATTAAAAGAACACCTCAGAAATGTTAAAAATGGAGAAACCGAAAAATCTGCAATAGCTGCACATGCCTGGTCAGAAAAACATAGAATAGAAACCAAAACAAAATTACTTAAACAATTGGAAAAACCGAAGGAACTCACAATTTGGGAAAAAATTTACATATGCAAGAATGAAAATACAACTATGAATTTTGAAATACCCGGTTATAAAGAAAGAAGCCTGATTTGGAAATTCTTCGGTCGGCCACCAGATGGCGCGGAGGTCAGTCTGCAGGATAGAAGGCCGTTGGACGTCAGTTGTGAACGTGACGCAGCATTGACAATGTCACGAAATACGTGAAGAAACCCTGGGTCTGCTATAAATTATGAAGTATGAGGTGAGTGAAATAATAAAAAATAAACAATATTAAAGAACCTCATAGTGTTATTTCCTATTTACATAACTTAATAGTAGCAATGGTTTCAAAAGCATTTGGTGAGAGGGAATTACAACGTATATAAGAGAAAAATTTGCATCTAGATCGCAACTTGTCTCGGTAGCTCAGTTGGTAGAGCATTTGACCCGGCAAAGCCAAAGGTTCCGGGTTCGAGTCTCGGTCTAGGTAAAAATTTTCTCTTCAAATATAATTTATCTTTCAGTGAGAAATGTTAAATTAATAATAAAAACATAATCTTTTTCTTCTTCTTCATTTCCTGGTTTAGGCAAGAGTTGCCTGTTCCGTCTTCACTAATAGATCTAAGACCATCTCTTCCGAGGACGTCCGACATCTCTTCTTCCTCTTGGAAAATAATGGAGGATTTTATTTGGTAATCTACTTCTTCCATTCTTTCTATATGTTCTTTCCACTGTATCTTGTTAAATATCTTTTCTTTTATGGAGTAGATCTGTAGTTCTTCACGGATATCCTCGTTTCTTATCTGGTCCATTCTAGTGCAGCCTTTTACTCTACTTAAAAATTTCATCTCGGCTGTTTGGATTTTACTTTCTTGTTTGGTAGTGGTAATCCAAGATTCACTCCCATACAAAAGGACAGGGACAGCCATTGTTTTATAAAATTTGAATTTTGTTTGTTTATGGGCTTTATTATTCAATGTTCTATTTATTGTACCACAAATAGCTTGAAACTGATGTGTTTTGTGTTCAATATATATATATATACAATCTGGTAGCCGTATTTCTTAGTGAGTCAGTCACTGCAAAATAATGCTATGACCTATTCAGAATGTTAAAAAGGAGGTGCTTTCTTTATTATGATAAACTTTAGTTGGTAAATTCTAGGCAAAACACGACTGTGATTGGTTGTAAATCAAAAATCATTGTAACGTGATTGGTCATTGACTCCCATTTGGGGCATGAGTTAAATAAGAAAACCAAAATAAATTACTGTTTGGGAAAAGATCTACATTCAAAAGAGCAAAAAGAAGAAATTGATGAACTTTGAAATTCCCGGTGAGAATGACCTGGTTTCGAGGATTTTCAGTCAGCCAATGGAAGGAGCGAAGGACAGCTCTTCAAGACGACAGAACAACGGTCGTGACGATACGGAGGATGGAACAGAAACTATGTTCCGAAACTAGTTTATAGTCAAATAAGAAGAACAATATGAGGTGAGTGATAAAAATTCTACCTTAATAAGTCCCCATGAATATATATTGGAGCATGTGAGGCAAGAGTGTGAATATCGCCTGACACTTGGAACATACATTGAATGTACTTGAGGGAGGTAGTCCAGCACCATAACTGAGCCGTTTAAGGCTTGGTGTAGAGTTAAAGGAGTTGCACTGGTTCAAATTCCCAAGGGGGAAAGAAATTTTCTCTTAAAATTTCAGCCAGTAATGGGACCGTACCTATATAGTATCATAAGTAATTTGGCTAGCTACAGTAAGTAGTGGCTCCAGGTTGAGAAAAAACAGCTATAACAACTGGGGAACCTGACATGTTACCCTCTTGGCTGGATAATCCTCCACCTCTAAGTAGATGTAAGGTCTGCAGTTGGCAAGGACCATCTAGACCTGTCACACCATGGAGTTTAATTAGATTTTTTTTGTAAAATAATTGAATTTTTCTTTCTAATGACACCAGTTTTGTATAAATTGGATTACTGACAGTGATGCTACACCCTTTTTACAATCACAGACTGTTTTTGTACACAGTTATATTTAAAACATGTAAAATAACCTGAAGCATGAAGTCTCTCAGTAAATCTGTTGGTTCTTCATGCCATGCTTCATGACCTCAAATATTAAAGCGAGTTCTTCTTCTTCTTCCTTCCAAGTATTAAGCCAACGCCTGTTACGATCCTATAGAAAATTTTCCCTCCAGCGTTTCATAGGACGGCCCAGTGATCTTCGTCCTCTTGGTATAATTATAAACAGCTTTGGGGATCCGATTTGAACTCATTCTTTCAAGATGGTGTTTCCAATTAAGTTGGTACTGTTTAATATATTCCAAAATTGGCGTAGTTTCAATTCTTTTAAGATATTGGTGTTCCTTTTCTGATCCCATCTGGTGTAACCTGCTGTTCTGCGCATGAATCTCATTTCACAAGCCGTTATTCTGCTTTCATGTTGTCTTTTTAGTGTCCATGCTTCACTACCATAGGTCAACAATGGTCTAGCCAAAGTGTTATATAAACGTAATCTCATGTTTTTTTGTACAAGGGATGGTTTCATAACTTGATTAATAATTCCTAAACTTTAATTATAACTAGTAATTTTTTCAGGGATATCCTTTTCATCCCAGATAGAGAGATAATATCCAAGATATTTAAATTGATTAGATCCACTCAAAAGACTTCTGGATGGTGTTTCTCTTGAGGCCGAAACAGGTCAACAAATGGCCTAAATTCGTGAATGTACTATGATGATGATGATAGATCTCTCTAAAATTTTATTCTGGAGACAGATTTTACTTCCCTCCATGGTATCTTTACCTTGTCGTGGTGGAGTGGCTTGCGTGCTTAAATGATCCTGAGAGCTATGCCGGCGGTAGCATTGCTGCCGATAGGGTTACCAATGCCAGACTGGTCGAAGGTGATAAGCCAGACGAAAAAAGTACCTTGGGCGAAAGAGTGACGATCTTTCACCGTAAAAATACAACCGTCAAGAAATGCGGACATGGGTTCAACTGGGGTAAAATTTTCCGGAGGTCAAATAGTCCCCCATTCGGATCTCCGGGCGGGGACTACTTCAGGGAACCCATGCCAAAGGCTCAAACACAGGGACATGTTCCTAGGAACATGGAATGTTAGGACTTTATACAATAGCGGGGCACTAGAGATATTAACGCGGGAATTAGATAAATCACCCTTGGATATAGTCGCTTTACAGGAAGTTAGGTGGCCAGGAGAAGGTAGTCAGGAATCAGGAAGCTTTGCATTATACTACGGGGGTGCAGAAAGACCTGCATTTGGAACGGGATTTTTAGTCAGAAGGAGGATCCTATCCGCTATCCGAGATATTAAGTTTGTTAGTGATAGGATATCATACATAATTCTAAAGGGTAAACAACATGATTTTATAATTGTAAATGTACATGCCCCCACAGAAGATAAAGATGACAAGATCAAGGATGAGTTCTATGAAGAATTAGAATGCTTATTTGATAGCCTTTCACGATATCATATGAAAATTGTCTTAGGAGATTTCAATGCAAAAGTGGGGCGGGAAGATATATTCAAACCAACAATAGGCAAATTCAGTCTTCATGAAGATAGTAACGACAACGGGGTTAGATTAGTCACATTTGCCACATCAAAGAATCTCATTGTTAAGAGCACAACATTTCAGCATAAGGATATTCATAAATACACCTGGACGTCTCCAGATGGCGAAACTCGGAACCAGATAGATCATGTATTAGTGGACAAACGCTGGCACAGTAGCATCATCGATGTTAGATCAGTTAGAGGGACAGACTGCAATTCGGATCATCATCTGGTCAGAGTGAAAATCAGACAACGGCTATCGCTTATGAGAGGAACAAACGCTAAAGATGATTCTGTAAAATTTGAATTAAAAAACTTGAAAAATGATGAAATGCGGCAAGAATACCAAATCAAAATTGCTAATAGATTTGAAGTACTGGAATCTTCAGATGACAATGTGGCAAACGAAGAAGAAACTGATATAAATAAAGAATGGGAGGCTATAAGAGATACTATTAAATTGTCAGCATCAGAAAGCATTGGATGTTTAAAAAAGAGGCAAAACAAGAAATGGTTTGATGAGGAATGTGCCGACATTGTAAAGAAAAGAAAGCTAGCAAAAATGAAATGGTTACACGAGCCAAATGAGGTAAATTTAGAGCAATTGGGTAGTATTAGACGGGAAACCACCAAGTTACTAAAGAGTAAAAAGAGGGAATATTTGAGAGAGAAGATTAATGATCTTGAAATGAACGCAAAAAAATAGGAACATTAGAGAATTATATCAGGGAATTAGTATAGAGAAGAAAGGGTTTCAGGCTAGAACAAACATAATTCGGAATGAAAATGGGGATATGATTGCAGATTCCAGGAGTATATTAAATAGATGGAAAAGTTACTTTAATCAGCTATTAAATGTACATACAGAACAGGACATTGAGGAGGATAATTTACAGACAGCAGAAATGCTAGTCGCAGAACCAAGTGCATTAGAGGTTGAAATGGCGATTGAAAAATTGAAGATGTATAAAGCATCAGGTTCAGATGAGATCCCAGCAGAACTGATAAAATCAGGGGGAGAAAAATTGATGGACAAGATACGCTGGTTGCTTAGTATGATTTGGGAAAAAGAAGCTCTTCCAGATGAATGGAAAGAATCAATTATCGTACCAATTTATAAGAAAGGAGATAAAACTGATTGCAACAACTACAGGGGCATCTCATTACTTTCAACTTCGTACAAAATTCTAACAAATATATTAGTAAGCAGACTTACTCCCTATATTGATGACATTCTAGGAGATCATCAATGTGGATTTAGAAGAAACAGGTCTACAACAGATCAGATTTTTAGTATAAGACAGATTTTAGAAAAGAAATGGGAATATAATGGTACTGTACATCAACTATAGGTAGACTTCAAAAAAGCATATGATTCAATTAAGAGGGAGAAGTTATATAGTATCCTGCTGGAGTTCGGAATTCCTAAAAAGTTAGTTAGACTTATACGAATGTGTCTAAATGGCACAAAGAGTAGGGTGCGTGTAGGCAAACAGTTTTCGGACACTTTTGAAATCCAGAATGGGTTGAAGCAAGGAGATGCACTATCTCCTCTACTATTTAATTTTGTACTAGAGCATGCCATTAAATCTTTAGAGAATGAGGAAGGCTTACAACTCAATGGTATTAATAAGCTGTTAGTTTATGCTGATGATGTAGTACTATTGGCCGATAGCGAGGAGATACTAAAGGACAACACGCACACACTATTGAGTAACACTAAGAAATTAGGACTGGAAGTAAATATCAATAAAACTAAATATATGGTCACACCTAGAAATTCATTATATAATGGAAATGGACAGCTAATGACAAATGAGGGAAATTTTGAGGAAGTGGCTGAATTCAAATACCTAGGAACAATAATCACAAATAGGAATGAGATGCACAAAGAAATTAAACATAGGCTCAATTCTGGAAATGCGTGCTATTATGCATTGCAGAGACTCTTGATGTCCCAATTCCTTTCAAAAAACATTAAACTGAAAATATATAAAACTATTATTCTACCAGTTATATTATATGGATGCGAAACATGGACTCTTACTTTAAGGGAGGAAAGGAGATTACAAGTATTTGAGAATAAAGTACTTAGGAAAAATTTTGGACCAAAGAGAGATGAACAGACAGGTGAATGGAGAAGATTACATAACAATGAACTACATGGTCTTTATAGGAAGCCAGATATAATAAGAACAGTTAAGTCTTGTAGACTGCGATGGGCAGGACATGTTGCACGTATGGGGAATGAAAGACTTGCATGGAAGCTTCTTGTAGGAAAGCCAGAGGGAAAACGCCCAGTTGGTAGACCAAGAATGAGGTGGGAGAATAACATTAACTATGATTTGAGGCAAGTAGATTATACAGGGAATGATTGGAAAGCATTAGCTCAGGATAGGGATGTATGGAGAGCTTATGTCCGGCGCGGCCATGAACCTACGGGTTCGATAGTGCCAGTGAGTAAGTAAATAAGTAAGACAGATTTTACTTTGTATGGAGTCCTTCCCATGAAATGCCATAATTTTAGTTTTGTTAATTGATATTTCCATATTAAATTTGGCTCCTATTTTTTTGTAAATTATAAATTATAAATTGATTGTGGGGGACAAGATTGTTCGCCTCCACGCGGTGTCCCTGGGAGCATATTTTGATATTTTGCTGCAAAATGAACAACAATTATAGGCACAAGAAGCACCAGTACAAACAAAAACTGCTCTTATTAGAGCAAAAAAAGAACTACACTCAACATCCTCCAGTGGAATGCAGGAGGATTATCTACTGCAAAAGTATCAGAATTGATGAATGAAGCAGTAATCCAAAGCATAGATATTTTTATAATTAATGAAGCTAATATTAGCCCACAAAATGAACAATTTATCAACACACCTGGATACAACCAACATATCTTATATAAATCCAGACAAATAGCCAGTGGAATCCTAGTAGGGAGTAAAACAACCCTCACCACAAATTTTGTAATTATCAAGCAAATGAATGAGTATGATACATCTGAAATCATAGAAATTGAAGTATGGAAACAGAATTACCACACTAACATCTATGGACATAGACAGTCCTCCTAATAACAAACATTTGAATCTAGATATATTAGACCTCACACATAGAAACCACACACGCTGTAATAGTGGGAGACTTCAATGCGGCTTCCCCAAATTCGAGCTCTACTTACAAAATGCACCAGGTCAAAAGCCGTAGAAGAATTTCTAGCATCCAACACTGTAGAAATACTATACAAACAACAAGATCCCCTGTCCCACCAACATACCTCCATTTAAAGGGACATGGAACAAATCCCTGACCTATCCATTATTTCATCAAATCTTTCAGATGTTGCAACTCGCACAGTAGAAGGATATGGGGTACGGAGGCATAGAGCAGTCATCACAAAGATCAAATGGACACACACCTTTGCACCCACACAAACCAGAATCA
The DNA here is from genome assembly GCA_030220185.1 of Diploptera punctata. Classification (NCBI taxonomy): domain Eukaryota; kingdom Metazoa; phylum Arthropoda; class Insecta; order Blattodea; family Blaberidae; genus Diploptera; species Diploptera punctata. The sequence continues at coordinate 26,434 of JASPKZ010000848.1, read as the reverse complement.
CATGAAAACTTCAAAACAGCAAATTGGAATAAGTACACAAATAGAAACAGAATCCAGACACCAAACAATCAAAAATCAAAACACAACCAAGAAGATGAACTAAGAAACATAACCACCATAATACTACACCGAGCAAAGACTAACATACCAAGGGGGAGGATTAAAAGATACAAACCCTTTTGGAAACAACAAACTTCATCCAATCAAAATATAAAGAAACAGATTAATAAAAACAGCTGAAAGAACAAACAATCCACAATAACGTGCAACACTGGAGAAAAACAAAGTGCCATTCTCAAAAGATAAATTATTAAGCAAAAAAGAACTAGCCTTCCACAACTTTATAATCCAAGCAGGGTTTGCACCAAAAGGTAGATCAGTATACACTTTTATCAAAAAAAGTTAACAATAATCATGCCAACCGAAACAAACCCCCAATAAAAATCGAACAATAAGCCTATGACAATTGCAAATAAATTTAAACCACCACTATGCCAATGAACACAAACTCAACAAATATGCAAAGGACAACCAAAAAGCAATCAAACCCAAAATTGCCAAGAGCAACCTAAACAATCACGCGAAACCACATGACATATTTTTTACCTAAAAAGTGTCTCTATACAAGAGCTGGAATAGTCCATCCATCCTACCAAAAAACCCGAAAACAAAGCCGGACCAGACAGAATATTTCCATAATTTATAACACATCTGGGTTCCTTACATTTGGAAAAGAAGATTACTCGACTTCTACAACATTTTTTGGCAACAACAGTACAGCATACCAGCAGAATGGAAAAAAGCCATTGTAATACCTATTCAAAATTAAAATTAATCATTCACAAATACACAATGAATGGCTTCTACCTGAAGAAGACATGAAGGGACTCCACATAGCTATAGCATTATTTATTAAATTAATATTAAGAAGCTAAGCTGTTACTATGATTGAAATAAGTATATTAAAGTACACTACTAAATTATTCTAATCAAATGGTAAAGAGAACAATTTTTCAGGTTAGAAGCCATTCATTGTTGTATTTGTGAATGATGATTCATAGCATTTTAATGTGGGACCAAGACAGTAAGGTAAAGGAAGGATTTATGCTTGGATGGGAAGGAAGCCTGGATTAGCTCAATGGTTAGAGCATCAGCACGGAAAGCTGAAGGTTCGGGGTTCGATTCCCAGTTCAGACATAAATTTTTCTCTTTACCATTTGATTACAATAATTCAAAAACCTAATAAACCAGCAGAAGACATAAATAGCTACCGCCCAATATCTTTAACATCCGTACTAGCCAAGATAATGGAAAGAATGGTTATGGCTAGATTAAATTGGTATCTGGAAACACAACACCTTCTGACTCCAGAACAGGCAGGTTTTAGACCAAAAACTTTCAACAAGTCACCAATTGGTTAAATTCACCCAGGAGATCAAGGATGCCTTCAACAGAAGAGAGAGTGTCCTAGCAGTATTTGTAGACCTACAAGCAGCCTATGACAAAGTGTGGCGCACAACCTTATTTGGAAGCTACAAAAAAATGGGAACAGGCCATATGTTACACTGGGTTAAATCCTTTGTAACACAAAGATGGATAGCTTCCAAGTATAACAACCTCCAATCAAATTACGTCCAAACCAAAACAGGACTGCCACAAGGCTCCGTCTCAAGCACCACCTTCTTCAATAGTTATATCAATGACCTCCCTAAGGAAATCAAAACTAATCAGCACATCAAATGTGCACTATTTGCAGATGATTTGGTCATATGGACGAAGGCCAAAAATTCAGCCAGAAACCACAAAGAACAGCTGCAGAAGTATATGGACAACGCCATAAAAAGGCTACAACACTGGTGCACAATTAACAACATGGAAATCAGCATGTCAAAAACATTTTACCAGTACTTCTCACTAACACACTCAAGTGAATCCTTCAACATACCAATCAACAATAGCCCGATAACCAAATCCAATTGCACTAAATACTTAGGAGTCCATCTAGATAACAAACTAAACTGGGAGAATCATGTCAACAAGATCGAAGAAAAAGCGAACAAAAACTCATACATACTGAAGATATTAGCTGGGAAGAAATGGGGGAGCTCATTGGACACCCTAAACAAAACATAAAATCTACATGAAACCAATTATAACCTTATGGAGCAGAAACAATAGTAACAGCTAAAGACACCACAATGAATAAACTAGAAATTAATCCAGAATCGAATGCTAAGGTTAGTCACTGGAGCGTAAAATCAACTAACACTGCAACTATGAGAATGTTCACAGGCAACCCCTCAATTCAAAATGAGATAGAAAAGAAATCCTGTATCATGCACACAAAATTAGCAAGGCTACCAAAAGCAATCCAACCTCAAAGCACAACACCCCAGATCTTAATCACACAACCTTCCTTTCTCCACAAAACTAGTAATCTTTTCCAAAAAACACAAATTAGATGCCAAAACTGAACCAACACCTCAAATACCAAGCCCATTAGATTACCAACTTACAATGCAACCCTCTCAATAGACGAAATAATAAAGAAAATGATACAAACCCATCAATAGCCAAACAAATGACCTTAGAAACTATTAGTACAAAGTTCCCAGAACCAGAGTGGCTAAGAGTCTTCACTGATGGCTCCAAAACCAAGAATGAAAATGCTGGTGCAGGAATCTACTCTCATCTGTTTAGTCAATATGTTTGCAGTAGGCACAAACAATACAGCCTTCGATGGTGAAGTAAAGGCCATAGAAGTAGCACTCCACAACCTCCTATTCCGAACAAAATATGTTTAATAAAAGCTGTTATTCTGGCAGACTCTAAGGCCGCAATACAAGCAATAACCTCCAACCAAACACCAGAAAATGAAACCATCTTGGAATGCCGTAAACTTCTGAAATACCTCAACAACCAAAATAAATTAATAGCCTTCCAGTGGATACCCTCACACATCGGAATAGTTGGCAATGAAATAGCTGATGGACTTGCCAAAAAGGGTAACAAAATACAGATAACAACCCACCCAAATCGAACCTCCACAGAAAGATCGAAGAAATCAAGAAAGCATTCCAAATGGAAAACCTGAAAGAAAACATTGCAACAGCCAGAGGGAAATCATGGGAAAAAAATTGATATGCTACACACAGAAATAAAATATAAAGGCCGCAAGGAAGCAGTATTGATGTCAGGACACGAAATGCCTGGCTTACCATCTCCACAGAAACAACGTTTTCCAATCAGACGGATGTGTCATATGCAAAGACCCAGACCTGATCATGCACAAACACACCACCTTCTAGTCTGTCCAGCTTTAAATCCAACTGCACAACACTCTAAAGACCTTGTTCGCTTGTTACTGGGAAGCCAGAGAGAAAATGACTTAAGCGTCAAATCTCACCATTAGAAAACAACAATCTACCACAACAGCATATTTTAAATTTATACAATATCTATAAAACAAATTTGATTTCAGTTCGAATCAATAACACACAAACAGAATGGACCGAAATTAATAGGGGCGTAAGACAAGGATGTGGCCTCTCGCCTTTGCTCTTTATCATATATATGGATAGAATACTCAAGATTGGCGACAGATGAGACACGGTTCTATCCAAATTAATAGAAACCATAAAATAGACTCTTTGCTTTTTGCAGATGATTTGGTATTAATAGCTCCAACAGAAACAGATTTACAGTATTCTATACACAATTTTAATATAATTGCAAAAAGATACAATATGGAAATCAATACAAAGAAAACTTAAGTGATGGCCTTTTGTGGGAAATACCCTATACTTAGCAAAATTGTTTTGGATGATGATGGTAATGAAGGCCAGTTAAATTTTGCTCAGAGGTATTTTTGTTCAGACTTGAGGTTCTTTTATGAACTGGAAAATCTTCACACACCGGGACCCATGGCTTGAGTTCCTCCCTGCAGGACTTGGTGCATTGGATTTTTCATTCCTAAAATACATTGACCCAGGCCAGGTTTGAAACCTCTGACCCTCAGTCTAGAGGCAAGGATCATAACCACTAGACCACTGCAGAAGGTAACTTTTATGGCACATTTTCATGATTGTAACATTATTTTTTGGCACTCATAAGTGTAGCCTGCAGTCTTTATGCTTTATAAAACTTAAAAATATTTAAAAATACAATAGCAAGTAAAAATATATATTTTGTAATTAAATAATACCTTGTGATACACCTCCTGTGCTCCTTCACTCCCAGATCCAATAGCCTTCGCTTCAAACTGAACAAAGGTTCCGGACGGATCCATGTGGTCCTTTCTCATCACATCAAGCAAACAGGATCGCTACTCCAAACGGACGACTCTATAATTAAAATAACAAACCAGCTTCAGATTAATCTACATGGATACGATCTCAGTGTAGAACCTGGCCAAGAAAGGTATAAAAATATTAACAGATAAATCACCAATAAATTTTGAAACTGTAAAAAGGCTTAATAAGAAATGAAAATGTTAACATCTCTATATAACTCTCCTGGCACGACAGGCCTACAAGGCCCTTAGCCTACCAGCCGACCTCACATCCACATGTGTCAATCACAGAGGTAGATGATCAACAGCCAGTGCAGGGGGTGACATGTGGTTAGCATGTCGAGTCCCCCAGCCATTATAGCTGGTTTCCTCAACCTGGAGCCGCTACTTATTGTAGCTACCCAATTGCCTCACGATGCTGGGTGGGCACCGGTCCCATACTGGCCAAAATACCATGAGAAAATTTCTTCCCCCATGGAGACTCGAACCAGCACAAGTCCCGTAGCTCTGCACCAAGGCTTCCTACCTTAACTGCTTGGCTACGGCGCGGGACTATCTCTATATAACAGATTCATATTTAATGTCCGAAAATACGATCACATTTCTTCACGAATTGTCTTGGCTACATCTAGAAGAGAGAAGAAAATTACACTGTCTAGTTCTGTTGTTTAAGATCCTACATACCTCGATTCCCAATTATTTATCATCTCGTTTCCAGTATCTATCCTCTAACACAAGATCACAACATAGTCTCTTGCTTAATATACCGCAACATAGGACATCACATCACTCCACGTCATATACCATCTTCACTTCTCGCAACTGGAATTCCCTACCACAAGAAATAAGGGGCTGCTGGACATTGGCATCTTTTAAAAGAAATCTAAATTTATTTTTGCTCTAACCTCTCATCATTACCCAGTGGAAGGTACATATATATGTATTAATTGGTGTTCTTCTCATTTCTTCTTCTCCTTCCTTCCAAGTATTAGGCCAATGCCTGTTACGATCCTATAGAAAATTTTCCCTCCAGCGTTTCATAGGACGGCCCAGCGATCTTCGTCCTCTTGATATATAATTATAAACAGCTTTGGGGATCCGATTTGAACTCATTCTTTCAAGATGGTGTTTCCAATTTAGTTGGTACTGTTTAATATATTCTTTTAAGATATCGGTGTTCATTTTCCGATCCCATCTGGTGTAACCTGCTGTTCTGCGCATGAATCTCATTTAATTTATCATATTATTCTTATTATTCTTATTATTATTATCGTATAAAATGTTGTTTGTACATGACATTTACATTGCTACATTTAATGTATCTTTAACTGTTTATAATTAGTATAGTGTATGTCTATATTTGTCAAATATTTATTTGTATTTGTGCTGGTTGAGTGGAAGAGAAGGCCTTATGGCCTTAACTCGGCCACAATAAATATTACATTAATATTATTATTATTATTAACACAAAACAGTTAAGTGCCATTTTTCCTCCATTTGTCAACTGATTTTCTTTTTCTTTTATTTGTTCATTGACGAGTTTTAGTGTTATCAATAAAAAATTGTGAAAACAGTTAGTTCTGAAAGTGTTGTGGAAAGTACCCAGTAAGAACAAAAATAGTAATAGAAGATAAAGTGTTGGAACAGGTTTCACACTTCCAGTATTTGGGCTGCGATATAACTTATGAAGAAGAACAAGATATAAATAAGAAAATGCAGAAATTTCAACACATTTGTAGAACAACCAGACAAACACTGAGGAACAAAGTAAGAAAGGATATGCAGCTAAGATTTTACTCAACAATGGCACTACCAGTGGCGATGTATGGAAGTGAGGTCTGGGTCCTGAAGGAAAAGAAAAAAGTAAAATTCAGGCAGCGGAAATGAGCTTCCTACGGGCTGTGAAAGGTCGTACAAGAGAAGAACATATTAGAAATGAGAATATTAGAGAGGAACTAAAAGTACAACCACTTCTTCAACAAATAGAAGAACACAGGAACAATTGGATAGAACATCTGCAAAGAATGACAGAGGATAGGATACCAAAGATGGCACTGATGTATAATCCTGGAGGAAGAAGATCGGTGGGAAGACCAAGAAAGCGCTGGGCTGAACAGATGTGAGATCGAAACAGGCTTAAGAGATTTACAATCTTTTACCTAAGCCTCAGCCGTTCTACTATTGAAACGGTGACTATTTTCAACTAATCATAAAGATATTGGAACCTTATATTTCATTTTTGGAGCCTGATCAGGCAGGATAGATCTAATCCTTGAAGGATGATGATAAGTTAGTTAACTGCAAGGCAGTGTTTATGGAAAATCTCCACATGGTGCAACAGTTACAATTCTTACAGAGAAGCATATTGATGTGCAAAGGTCATGTCCAAAAAATTATCTGGCGTTTTTAATTGCAAAGCACTAAAACCCAGCGCCAAAGCTCCCGTTTAAACTGTATCATGTGCATGTGGTCAGCTGTCGGAATAAAATTAAAGTAAAACAAGTAAAAAGTGAAAACCAAATGTAGTTTTAGCTTCTAAAATGTTTCTAAGCAGCTTGTTTAGTTCTAGCAGTTAATTAATATACTAAATTTGAAGAGAAAAATTTTCGCCTAGACCGGGACTCGAACCCGGGACCCTTGGCTTTCCGGGCCAAGTGCTCTACCAACTGAGCTACCGAGGCGAGTTACGATCTAGACGCAAATTTTTCTCTTATATACGTTGTAATTCCCTATCGCCAAATGCTTTTGAAACCATTGTTTCTATTTTTGCAAATGGCGGCTTCTTAGTTAAGAAGACATTTATTGGAAATTTAACATTACTTTAAAAGCCAGTAAGGCCTCTAATGATGTTTTTATTATTAATTTAACATTTCTCAATGAAAGATAAATTAAATTTGAAGCTCAGTTGGTAGAGCACTTGGCCCGGAAAGCCAAGGGTCCCGGGTTCGAGTCCCGGTCTAGGCGAAAATTTTTCTCTTCAAATTTAATTTATCTTTCATTGAGAAATGTTAAATTAATAATAAAAACATAATTAATATACTGTCTGCACAAGTGGTGGTATATATGTATATATATGTAGGGAAGTTCAAGTAATGTGAACCCGGTTAATATCTTCTTTAATTGGTGCTGCCCTCGAACAGAAAATATTTTAACTTCTTCTCCTCATCAACTTTGACGGGTTCAAGGCCAGTTTATTTTATTCTTTGTGCAAAGAAGGGTTTATTTGTGATATCTATGAAAATTACCACTTTAAAAGTTTTTCAAGCTAAGAATCAATTCTTAATTTCTGTTATTGATGAAAAAACTCCTAAATATATATTATATTATGTAGATGCTGGTTTTAATATAGTGACGGGTTTGGTTTGATATTATGTGACGTGGTGGCTGTATAAAATAATTAAACATAACAAAGGAATTCGGTTAATGTGGACCCTCCATGAGGACCTGGGTCCACTTTACATGAATACGTATATTTTATCAATGAGGATGCTATCTGTAAAATCTATTTACTTAATTAATTTTATTTAATATACTTGTAATTTTACTAAACACAAAGACCGTCGCTTGCTGCAGATGAATGACGTGTGAATATTGTAATCAACAATAATTTTTCCAAACATTAAACAAATATCAACGCTTTTTAATTATGATCAGCCAAAAATATTTTCAGTTTAATCTGTGCCTGTCTGCATAAATTAATTACGTAAATAAACTTAAAAATAGACTAAAAGCTAAGGTCCACTTTATTCAAATAGGGAAGTTAAGTGGACATTTCTTGTAATGTACATCATCATCCTGCCAGGTATTAGTCCTAGAAGAACTGTTACGGCCTGAGAAAGCAGTTTTCGTGCCATCTTTTCATAGGTCGACCAAGTGACAGTTTCCCATTTGGACAGTAGTTCATTATTGCCTTGGGGATCCTGGATCTAGCCATTCTTGAGACATGTTCCTTCCAGTTTAGCTGATATCTGGAGATGTAGTCCAGTATTGGTGACACATTAAGTTCTTGAAGGATTTCTACTTTTTCTTTCGATCCCATTTGGTGTAGCCAGCTGTTCAGCGCATAAATCTCATCTCTCAAGCTGTTAGTCTGCTTCCATCTCTCGTCCTTATAGTCCACGCTTCACTCTCATAACATAGGACTGGTCGAGCCATTATTTGATAAAGACGAGTACAAGTTGATTTTTGCACTAATGAAGGTTTTAAAACTCTATTAATGATTCCCATTGATTTGTTGAATTTCACAATTTTCTCCGATAAATCCAAATTTTCAACAAAAGAGAGTTTATATCCTAAATAAGTAAACTCATTAACCCTCTAAAATTTTGTTATTTAAACAAATTTTGCTCGGTATTGGGGATTTTCCACAAAAGGCCATTATTTTAGTTTTATTGGTAGATATTTCCTTGTAATGTAAAAAAGTTTATAAATTATGAAGATGTTTCCATATTTGAATAAAATAACAATGCTATTTCATAGTTACAACACTAATGATAATCACTGTAATTAAACAAAATTCAAACCCCCTTAATTAAAAGAAGAAAAACAACAAATTCAAAACAGGGGTCCAAATTACCCGAAGTTCCTCTATATATTGGACATGGACATTAGATAAGATCGGTGAAGGTCTGTATTTTTCTTTCAAAAATCTTTTCAGAAGAATAACCTGAGCAGCTTCATTGCTTTGCAGTTTACTAACTCAGTCTGGGCTACAAAAGATAGGTGACTACAAAGTGAAGTAAATGTTACCATAGCGCCCCCGTCATCATCTGAGTCTCTGAGGTTTGAAACAGCCTGAGCCACTGATTCTTCTCGTTGTAGATGAACCAGTGGTTCTGACACTCCACACGTGCTCGAGTCTGCCATCAGACCACTCACTGCACAACCTGTCACACAAACACATTGTACAACTCCATGTTTTTATTATTAATTTCATACATCTCAATGATGGATAAATCATATTTTAAGAGAAAAATTATACGCTCAGACCGGGACTTGAACCCGGGGCCCTCGGTTCTCTAGACAAAGTACTCTATCATCTGAGCTACCTGAGCAAGTACCGATCTAAATGCAAATTTTTCTCTATATACTTTGTAATTCCCCCCACCAAATGCTATGAAGCCTTTGCTTCTATCTTTGCAAATGGCGGCTCCTTTATCAAGGAGACATATTTGGGAATTTTTACATTACATTATAAATGCCAGTACGGCTTTTTTCGATGTTTTTATTATTAATTTCATACACCTCAATGATGGATAAATCATATTTGAAGAGAAAAATTATAAAGGAGCCGCCATTTGCAAAGATAGAAGCAAAGGCTTCATAGCATTTGGTGGGGGGAATTACAAAGTATATAGAGAAAAATTTGCATTTAGATCGGTACTTGCTCAGGTAGTTCAGATGGTAGAGCACTTGGTCTAGAGAACCAAGGGTCCCGGGTTCAAGTCCCGGTCTGAGCATATAATTTTTCTCTTCAAATATACATTATACAACTATTATAACAAATATCACTAACTTCCTCTATTGAATCCATAGGTTCATGGCCGTGCACACATAAGCTCTCCACACATCCCTATCACAATTATCTCCTTTAAAATCTATCTATCTATAATGACGTAGCGCATTGTTGAGCCACAGCCTCTCCTTTGTAAGGAGTTACTGGTCCAAGTTAATTTCTTTTTCTTAAATTAAATTATTTTTAATCTTTAAGAATTAAATGAATCATGATTTCTTCTTACCTCATACTTCTATGTTTTTTTTAAACACAGCACTGCAGTATCGACGACCATCGTCACCATCCTCAGCTGTTTTCAAGACTGTCAATTTTTTCTTTTGCCGGTAATTATCCAAACTGCCATCTGGTGTTCTTTTGAAGGAATCATTTTCTAAACTGCCATCTGTTGTACATTTGAAGAACTTTGTAATCAAGCTCATATAGGAAAAACAAAAAGGAACACTTCAGAAACATAAAGAATGGAGAAATTGAAAAATCAGCTATAGCAGCACATAGTTTATTAGAGAATCATAGAATTGAAAAAGAAGCAAAACCTTTGAAACATCTATCTAAACCTTTGGATTTAACAGTTTGAGAAAAGATATATATTCAAAAAAACCATACTAGAACCATGAACTTCGAGATTCCAGACGAACTGAGCTTGATTACAAAGTACTTAAAAAATACACCAGATGGCAGTTTAGAAAATGACTCCTTCAAAAGAACACCAGATGGCAGTATGGATAATTACCGGCAAAAGAAAAAAAATTGACAGTCGTGAAAACGGCTGAGGATGGTGACGATGGTCGCTGATAATGCAGTGCTGTGTTTAAAAAAACATAGAACTATGAGGTAAGAAGAATTCACGATTCATTTAATTCTTATGAACTGAACCTCATAATGTTAAAAATTCCCAAATTTATTATATAAATATTTTTAGTCTGTTCATCTTACCTCAATATTAATGTTGATTTGTTCTTGAACATGTTTCGATTATATCATAATCATCGTCAGCATCTCGTCCAGACTGGTTAGATTTATGTTGCACACCCTGGATGTCGATGTCAGCTCCATCCTGTGGTTGGCCAAAGAACCTCCAAACAAGGTCACGCTCCATCGGTATTTAAAAGTTCATAACTCTGTTTTTGTTCTTCTGAATATAGAATTTTTCCCCACATAGTCAGCTCTTTTCTATTTTCTAACTGTTTTAATAATTTAGTGTCTGAATTTATATTATGTTTTTCAGACCAAACATGAGCAGCAACTGCAGAACAAATCAACATTAATATTGAGGTAAGATGATCAGACTGAAAATAATTTAACTAAAATAACCTCAAAATATCACGTCCTAAAATTAAATATAATAAATGTTTCTCATTTGTTTTTCAAACATCGCCGTTTACATTAAATATATAAATATTTTAAAATAACTATAACATTGTAAAGAAAAGAAAGCTAGCAAAAATGAAATGGTTACACGAACCAAATGAGGTAAATTTAGAGCAACTGGGTAGTATTAGACGGGAAACCACCAAGCTACTAAAGAGTAAAAAGAGGGAATATTTGAGAGAGAAGATTAATGATCTTGAAATGAATGCAAAAAAATAGGAACATTAGAGAATTATATCAGGGAATTAGTATAGAGAAGAAAGATTTCAGGCTAGAACAAACATAATTCGGAATGAAAATGGGGATATGATTGCAGATTCCAGGAGTATATTAAATAGATGGAAAAGTTACTTTAATCAGCTATTAAATGTACATACAGAATAGGAAATTGAGGAGGATAATATACAGACAGCAGAAATGCTAGTCGCAGAGCCAAGTGCATTAGAGGTTGAAATGACGATTCAAAAATTGAAGATGTATAAAGCATCAGGTTCAGATGAGATCCCAGCAGAACTGATAAAATCAGGGGGAGAAAAATTGATGGACAAGATACGCTGGTTGCTTAGTATGATTTGGGAAAAAGAAGCTCTTCCAGATGAATGGAAAGAATCAATTATTGTACCAATTTATAAGAAAGATAAAACTGATTGCAACAACTACAGGGGCATCTCATTACTTTCAACTTCGTACAAAATTCTAACAAATATATTAGTAAGCAGACTTACTCCCTATATTGATAACATTCTAGGAGATCATCAATGTGCATTTAGAAGAAACAGGTCAACAACAGATCAGATTTTTAGTATAAGACAGATTTTAGAAAAGAAATGGGAATATAATGGTACTGTACATCAACTGTATGTAGACTTCAAAAAAGCATATGATTCAATTAAGAGGGAGAAGTTATATAGTATCCTGCTGCAGTTCGGAATTTCTAAAAAGTTAGTTAGACTTATACGAATGTGTCTAAATGGCACAAAGAGTAGGGTGCGTGTAGGCAAACAGTTTTCGGACACTTTTGAAATCCAGAATGGGTTGAAGCAAGGAGATGCACTGTCTCCTCTACTGCTTAATTTTGTACTAGAGCATGCCATTAAATCTTTAGAGAATGAGGAAGGCTTACAACTCAATGTTATTAATAAGCTGTTAGTTTATGCTGATGATGTAATACTACTGGCTGATAGCGAGGAGATACTAAAGGCCAACACGCACACACTATTGAGTAACACTAAGAAATTAGGACTGGAAGTAAATATCAATGAAACTAAATATATGGTCACTCGTAGAAATTCATTAAATAATGGAAATGGACAGCTAATGACAAATGAGGGAAATTTTGAGGAAGTGGCTGAATTCAAATACCTAGGAACAATAATCACAAATAGGAATGAGATGCACAAGGAAATTAAACATAGGCTCAATTCTGGAAATGCATGCTATTATGCATTGCAGAGACTCTTGATGTCCCAACTCCTTTCAAAAAACGTTAAACTGAAAATATATAAAACTATTATTCTACCAGTTATATTATATGAGTGTGAAACATGGACTCCTACTTCAAGGGAGGAAAGGAGATTACAAGTATTTGAGAATAAAGTACTTAGGAAAATTTTTGGATCAAAGAGAGATGAACAAACAGGTGAATGGACATAACAATGAACTACATGGTCTTTACAGGAAGCCAGGTATAATAAGAACAGTTAAGTCTTGTAGACTGCGATGGGCAGGACATGTTGCACATATGGGGAATGAAAGATATGAATGGAAGCTTCTAGTAGGAAAGCCAGAGGGAAAACGCCCAGTTGGTAGACCAAGAATGAGGTGGGAGAATACCATTAACTATGATTTGAGGGAAGTAGATTATACAGGGAATGATTGGAAAGCATTAGCTCAGGATAGGGATGTATGGAGAGCTTATATCCGTGCGGCCATGAACCTACAGGTTCGATAGTGCCAGTGAGTAAGTAAGTACATTTAAATAATGATTTGTGAGTAAACAGCTTAATTTTATTCGTTAAATAGTCCTAACAAATGGCACTCTTGATTTCCAAATTCTCTAGAAATCACTCGTGGCATTACTTAAGATCCGATTGAGGGTCTTTCCACTTTTCAGCGGTTGCCCTTTTACCAGCCGGCTGCTGGCCCTTCACATCCACATTTGTCAATCACAGAGGTAGATGATCAACAGCCAGTGTAGGGGTGACATGTGGTTAGCATGTCGAGTCCCCCAGCCGTTATAGCTGGTTCCTCAACCTGGAGCCAGTACTTATTGTAGCTACCCAATTGCCTCACGATGCTGGGTGGGCACCGGTCCCATACTGGCCGAAATATCATGAGAAAATTTCTTCCCCCATGGAGACTTGAACCAGCGCAAGTCCCGTAGCTCTGCGCCAAGGCTTCCTACCTTAACCGCTCGGCTACGGCGTGGGACATTACTTAATATAATAATCAGATTACCAATGTGTTTATCAACTTCAACTATCTTTTCAATAGTGGTTGGTTCCATGAGCGGGGAAGTAATTCTCTTCTCGACGGCCAGAACAACTCCCTCTGACGTGCAGATGCCAATAGCCGTGGAGCCAAGTTTTATAGCTTCAATTGCGTACTCTACCTACAACACAACATACATTAACACTATCAGCTATTACCTCATATTATTCTTCTTCTTAAATTAATTTTGGAACTTTCTTCTTCTGTTCCATCATCAGTAATTTCGCAATTGACTTCAGGACAACAAGACAATGGTTGTGAAATTACTGATGATGGAACTGAAGAAGAAGAAGTTCCAACACTAGTTTAAGGGAGGTGATGGGTGAAAAATTGACCATTTGAGATCAAAATTGGCATTTTTTTTGTTTTTTGTACTACAAAATAGTCTGTACTCAAATGTATATGTTGGTAAAGTTTCAGAGGCCTATGGCGCTTCTAAGTGCCCTAAATTACGTCAGAGTTAAAAGGCTTCCCCAGTTAAATACCACCTGCATGCAAACCTTTAAACTTGTTTTTCCACACTTTTATTTCCACTGCAGTTTTGTACATTCAAAATTGAATGGAATTCAGAAATGTTGTCCTAGAAAGTTCAAATTTTTACTGCATGTCCTAAAAACAATGGGTAACAAAGTAGTGCATGGGTTTCATGATTGAAGTAGTATTCTAAGAAATAAAAAATAAAATGTATGCAATTATTAATTTTTTTCTTCCTTTGTATTCACATTATAAGAATTCTAATGCATGATGTTTTTTCTAAATATTTTAGGGGCCATGTAAAAAAAAAATCAGACATTTTACTAAATTGTGAAACCCATTTAATTGTAATATATGCAAATTTTTAAAATATAATATTTAATAACTCATAAAATAATGTCTCACAAGAATGAAAGCTGTACATCCGTTTCTAATAAACATTTGGGAATTTATTGCAAAGATTGGTCATATCTTCTTCTTCTTCTTCTTCCTCTACGCATGAAAGCTGGCGGCTTGTTGCGTGTTCATTCACTACAGGTCCGGGGTATGGTGACGTCCTCCTAAAGGCCTTTCTCTGCTGAGGTGTCCAGTCACGTACTTTCTACTGTTCTCCATTCTATCTATGTGATCGTTCCAATTTAGTCTTCTATCATTTATCCAAAGGTTTATAGGTTCAATTTCACATTCTTCTCTAATAACAGAGCTGCAAATTTTCTTTCTCAGTGATTTTCCTACGATTTTCCTTAAAACTTTCATATCGGTTGTTTCATTGATTTGTTTTGTTTTTTGAGTTTCTGTTCGGCATTCAATTGGTCATACCGATTTTGGAAAAAGTCTAGGGCTGAATTGCACTGTTATTTACTCTTGATTTTTCAGTTATATTGTTGTAAACTATAGCTCTTCTTCTGTATTTACTAACATTATCCACCGCTGTGGTCTCGAGGTAGCGTGCTGCCTTGTCATGCAGCGGGCCTGGGTTTGATCCCCAGTCGGGACAGTTTTTCTGGGTGAGGTTATTATCGGGGCTTTTCCTCACCTGTAAGACAAATGTAAGGAAAACTTTAAGGCCCAAACGGTCCCCGAAATCATATGGCCATCATCATCATCATCCTTCACCGATGTGGAAAGCAACGGGAAGCTACCACACATACAATTCCCTAGTAAAGCTGCAATCATAGCATGAAAATGCTATGATTGCAGTGAAGGGCCTGCCTTTGGGCAGAATTACTTTGGATGGATTTAATATTTTAAACTTTTTAAACAATTTTTATAACATTATTTGATAATTTTTAAACATTTATTTAAATATGCAAATCACAATATTATGACACTGTTAGACAATATTGTGATGCTAACTGCTATTTTCTCCACAGAGTATATTACTTAGTCTATGATTTTTCTATCGCTGTTTTGGGTTATCGCTGGTTAGGGAGTGATAAGTAAGTGTACACCCATTTTTAATAAACGTTTGGTAATTTTAATATTATTAATATATTTTTTAACATAGATTTGGGGATTTATTGCAAAGATTGGTCACTTACATTTCATAGCGACGGATAGTAATTGAGGATAATTGATATGTGGTTCGATTGTGGGTTATTGCTGGCTCTATAAACTCTGGCGCATGTGCACTGTTGTTCTATAGGACTTTGAAAATATGGCACGCTAGTTTAGGTGCAGTTTTTCCAAATGTTGTATGGAAAACTGTGAGCGACAAATACTAGACTTGAGCCCCGATTTCACAGCTACTTGGTTCCATCTAGAGACAATTCTATAAACTTTTGTAGGACTTCACACATATGTGGATACATCTAGTGAAAACTCTATAAACTGTTCTGCATGCACACTGTTATTCTGTAGGACTTGAAAAATTTATTGTGGAACTTTTGGAAAAAGTCGGTTTTATTTCTCTCAGGAATTCTTCTAAGTTTCACAGAATCGCAGAGCACATGCGCGAGTTGCTGTAATGGTTAATATAGACTCCGGTAGTCGGCGTTACCAACTTTGGGAATAAATTTCCAAATGAAAAAAAATGGACGTTAACTAACTTTCCATTTTCTAACTAAAGAAAACAATTTACATTCATATTATTTCTTCCCAAATGCTTAAAAATGGACGTAAACCAACTTCCCATTTCCTAACGTAACAAAGCAATTTACATGTGTACTATTTAACGAACTATAAACTAATTTTACGTACACTAACACTAAATATAGTTTTAAATTATTTTCAAATGGTGGCAACGTTGGAACAACATGGGAAAATAGCAAGGAAGTGATGTATTTACGATCATGTTTTACGTAAATATATAAATATAAAATATTGTGAAGAAAGCTTGAAGATCATTGCAAAATGTTTAAGGTGGGGTTGTACAAGACAAGCTTTTTACTTACGCGACTTGTGCCATTTTTGATATAATTTAAAGTATTGTAATGTGTTAATGAATCAGTTTTCCTAAGAGATGTAACCGCTGTTTAAATATGTATAATTAACACGAAATGAAGTAGTGGAAATATGATTAAACATGGTAATCGTCCGACATTTTGAATTTTACATAGAGTAACAAATATGAAGAAGTAATTTATTTTACGTATCAAATCACATTTAAAACGCATGGAACCTAAAAGCTAACCAAACCTAAATCAATTACTGTAACAAATCAATTACTCTAACGTAGGTGAAATCCAGGGAACGTCCTATTTGTAGAATATCCGCCATAATAACAACTGTGAGTAGGTAAAAATGCGGTAAAATTCGGGGAATCCCATGATTAAATGTACACATTGTGCTCATTTCTATTTTACACATTGTGGTATATCGATGTTCATCTGTGGTATATCGCTGGTTAGAAGTAAGGACTCTTACAACCTCTATGGTCATGACAAGACATAGTACCTAAACTATGTGATCATGACAGGAAATAGTGCCACTTTAATTTCATATTTACGAGTAAAATAATGAACAGATAATTACGTCTCTTAGCTAAATACGTTTAATACAGTGTTTTATTAATATTTATTGTAATTAGATACTCTGAAAGTGGGTAGGAAAAAAGCTTGTGTACTCCCATCCGGCCATGTTTAAAACAGTACAACACATGTTTACAAGTGTTTAGTGCATCAGTGGCATAAGAATGTAAGTGTAGAAATGTGAGAGACATAAAACCGACCACATCCGAACTTTTTCCCAGATAGCTCTTATTTGAGGTTTGAGATTTGTATTTGATGCAAATATTTTTTTTAAAGGATATTTTATGCTGACCCTCCAAATATCAGTAAATTATTCTTAACCAACCCACAATAACGCCTCTATATGAATGCGTGGAGATGTAAAATAACCTATAAAATAAAACCGATTTGATAGATATTTAAATGTATGCAACACAATTCCTATCTGAAGAAGATGGTTATAATATTAACTTACTTGGAATAATCTTCCTTCGGGAGAAAATGTGTTGACGCCTCTATCATATTCAGATCGTGCAAGAAACATCTCAAATAAATTTAAATTTAATTTCGAATTAATATCATTTCTTTCAATGACTAAAAGTGTCACTTTCCAACTCTAACCTCAATTCAAATAGCATGAGGTATATTAAATAGTTAATAACAAAAAATATATACGATCTTATGAACATTTATATTGATTACGAATAAAACACAATACCTACAAATGAATAAAAAAATAATTTCTCACCTTTATTTATGGAAATACTAAAACCAGCAATTACTTCTACCCACGTTTACAGATAACTTTAATTGTAGTAAATTACCGATAGGTAGGGCTGTAATGTACATTCCCAGACATGCCAATACACTTGCAACAAATTCCTAAACGTGGAAAAGTCAAAATGTATTTTACATATTAATTCGGTTAATAAATAATTTGTTTAAGTTGCTTCTAAAAGCTTATATAAAATAGTGAAATTTATAATATACACGGTGATTACAAATGATTGGAGCGATTTCATGATTTTATTGTAGCGATCTTATTTGACATATCTTCACAGAACTTTAAAGTTATGTATAAAAACTCATAAGGTTTTTTTTTGTTTTCTCTCGCAGCCGTGTTTCAGCTTTAAACCGAGAGAGCGCAGCAGTTATCAAAGATGGCGACAGGCGAGGAGAAAGCATATGCTGTGCTTGAATTTCATTCAACTCAATCTGTGATAACTGTGCAACGACACTTCAGAACGAAGTTCGAGAAAGATGCACCGAGTGCCAACTCCATTCGGCGATGGTATGCGCAATTTAAAGCTACAGGATGCCTCTGTAAAAGGAAATCAACGGGTCGTCCTTCAGTGAGTGAAGAAAAGGTTGAGAGTGTGCGGATGAGTTTCACACGTAGCCCACAGAAATCAACACGAAAAGCGAGCAGAGAGCTGAACATTCCACATCCGACCGTTTGGAAGATCTTGCGGAAAAGATTGAAGCATAAACCTTACCACTTGCAATTTCTACAAGCCCTTACGCCCATTGACAAAGTGAGTCGGTTTGAATTTTGTACACAAATGCAGCAGTTTATGGATGAGGATGGTTTTTGTGAGAAACTTGTCTTCAGTGACGAAGCAACATTCTTTGTGAATGGCAAAGTGAACAAACACAATGTGCGAATCTGGGGCACAGAAAATCCCCGCGTTATTGTGCAGCACATTCGCGACTCCCCAAAAGTTAGTGTGTTCTGTGCGGTTTCTCAGTTCAAAGTTTATGGCCCTTTTTTTCTTCTGCGAGCAGAACGTTACAGGACACGTGTACCTGGACATGCTGGAAAATTGGCTCATGCCGCAGCTGACGACCGACAGTGAGACCTTCATCTACCAGCAGGATGGTGCTCCACCACACTTCCATCACGATGTTCGTGAATTTTTAAACATGAGATTGCCAAACCGATGGATCGGTCGCAGTGGAGAGAATGATCAGAAATTGTTGTCATGGCCTCCACGCTCCCCCGATTTGACGCCGTGCGATTTTTTTGTTTGGGGGTATGTGAAAGATTCAGTGTTTGTGCCTCCTTTACCAGTAGACTTACCAGAACTGCGAGCTCGCATAATCAATGCCTTTGAACAAATTAATAGGGACATGTTACGTCGAGTATGGGACGAACTTGATTACAGACTTGATATCTGCAGAATCACCAAGGGGGAGCATATGGAGCACCTGTAACATCTCAAAAAAAACCTGGGAAGTTGCTCTATGTATCTGTAAAAGTTCGTGAAAATATGTCGAATACTACAGCTACCATAAAATCATGAAATCGCTCCAATCATTTGTAATCACCCTGTATAAGTACTTACGTAGAATACATTATATAATGGAAATGGACAGCTAATGACAAATGAGGGAAATTTTGAGGAAGTGGCTGAATTCAAATGCTTAGAAACAACAATCACAAATAGAAATGAGATGCACAAAGAAATTAAACGTAGGCTCAATTGTGGAAATGCGTGCTATTATGCATTGCAGAGACTCTTGATGTCCCAACTCCTTTCAAAAAACGTTAAGCTGAAAATATATATAAAACTATTATTCTACCTGTTATATTATAAGGGTGCGAAACATGGACTCTTACTTTAAGGGAGGAAAGGATATTACGAGTATTTGAGAATAAAGTACTTTGGAAATTTTTTGGACCAAAGTGAGATGAACTGACAGGTGAATGGAGAAGACTACATAACAATGAACTACATGGTCTTTATAGGAAGCCAGATATAATAAGAACAGTTAAGTCTCGTACACTGCGATGGACAAGACACGTTGCGCGTATGGGGTATGAAAGACGTGCATGGAAGCTTCTTGTAGGAAAGCCAGGGGGAAAACGCCCAGTTAGTAGACCAAGAATGCGGTGGGAGAACAACATTAACTATGATTTGAGGGAAGTGGATTATACAGGGAATGATTGGAAAGCATTAGCTCAGGATAGGGATGTATGGAGGGCTTGTGTCCGCGCGGCCATGAACCTACGGGTTCGATAGTGCCAGTGAGTAAGTACGTACTTTAGAACAAGATTAAATGAAAGCCTTAAAGATAACTTTTGTTTAATAATATTTGAATTTTTTTGTTTTACAGATTTGCTTTGATTGCATGTAATGTTTCTGGCTTAAAGAAATTTAAGTTTTCACTTATGTTAAGAAGACAAGCGGGTAGTTCGAGGTCTGTTAGGAGGAAGGGTTTACTCTGAGGAGGATTTCTAATAGAATGCTATCTGGCGTGAAAAGCTGGAACTATTTATTATACAGCTGTTGCACCTCTATGTTTCATTTGTATATTTGATATTGTCTCCACTTTCTTATTCCTGCAGAAACCCCAATATGAATAAATACATATTACGAAATGGTACATGATATATAAAAATTGTATGTTACATATTGGGCATAATTAAAAGAATTGGTATGAACTTAGTTTTTTAATAACCTTACCTCATGTTTAATTCATTTCTTTCCTTGGTAAATTATTTTCATCCTTGTTGTGGTATCTTAAAATTATTTAATGTCTTTACGACATGCTGCTGGTATGTGCGAGCAGTTTTTTTTGCCAGTATGGGACCGATACCCAGTGTAAGGGTGACATATGATCAGCATATCGGTTCCCTGAGCCGTTATACCTGGTTATCTCAGCATGGAGCCGCTACTCATTGTAAATACCCAAATTTCTCACGATGATGGGTGGACATAGGTCTGAAACTTCCCAAAATTACATGAGAAAATTTCCTCCCCCCATGGTGATTCGAACCAGCGCTAGTCCCTGTGCCTTAAACCATTCGGACATGGCGCGAGACTAAAACATGAATATATCGGTATTTATAGATATTTTAAACCATTAGCTTATAATGCAGTAAAACTTGTTCAAAGCGGAATCGCATGGGACCAATTTTTCTTTCCACATTAGACAACATTCCGCATTATAAAAAACAAAAATTATTAACCAGTCTTGGATTATGGAGCACCGTATATGTATTTTTATGTACCTTGGATTAATATTGTAGTTCCGATGCTGTTGGAAAGTGGAGTATAGCAGGTACGAGCGACTTCGACGGTAACGCGCGAAAAAACAGTCCGTTTCGTTAGCGTTAAAAATGTCTCTTAGGCGCGTATCCTGAAATTAAAGTATGTAGTTTCGGTTTCCACACACCAACAATATTTTTGTCCACATCCTTTGATTCCCAGCAAATTTCATTCCACACTACATTGTGTCGTCTTTTAAAACTGTCCATAACCAACCTGAAGATGCCTTGAAATCGTTATTCCCCAGGGATTTAGCAACAGCTAGAGCTTGACTTTGGAGCATCGAACCGGATATTTGGAGATTTTTTTATCGTGGAGTTGTAAAACACCAATCTTGTTGATTTCTTCATTTCCCTCCTTTTTTTACCGTTTCCTTGCGTCCATTTATTCATTTTTTTTCTTTGTGTTTTAAAAATCTCGAACTTGGGTTTTTTTCACATTTAAATTTAGTCATTATTTCGCGTACTCAGAGTTTGTTTTTCTTTATCTTCAATCACTTTCACTTTTTCGTTTAATGACAATGATACATACGATTTAGCCATCTTTATTCCGTAAATTGAGAACGCTACCTGTGGAAGATACGTACACAATCGGTCTCAGATTTTATACTTATTTAAGATTTTACAGTGCACTGGTTATTTGTAAGACAGATGTCACAAGCCAAATATTTGTTAAACGAACCTGTATTTTGCAAAACGGGTGTGCAGTGAGGCCGAAAGAAAATTCTAGATACAGGTAGAAACTCTACTTCACCCGGCGGCAGAAATCATCTCCTATTTTAATTCGCCTAACGGGAATTCAAAGAAGTTGAAACTAATTTATTTCCCCCTCTTATCTTTCCGCCTTATAAACATTTTCTTTCATGAATCGTGTAGAAATGTCCTTCCTTTTTCCGCGTTGGACAGATTACATTTTATACAAAATAAATACACTTAAAATTATTATTTTGCCGGGACCAATTAATTTGTTCACATTGGACAGATTTCCGCATTATTCACGATCCGGATTAAACAAGTTTTACTGTATTAATTCAAGTTACATTTAGGTGAATGGGGAAGATCACATAACAATTAGCTACACAACTTTACAATACTGTAATGACGAATAGTTTTTTAAGGCTATCAACGAGTGAAATTTGAGTGAAAATGGACCAAAATACACATTTTGTGTTTTATCTGTCACAAATAGGCTACTTGAAAATATCTACTCTAAAAACAACAGGTTTAGTTTTTCTAGGGTGTGCGCCACTAAATCCAATTAGAGAATAAAATAATAGACAAGTGAGCAATTTTAATTGCCTGGAATACAATGTGTCATGTAGAAAACTGAAGGCACTGAAAACAAAATAAATAAATTTAATTATTTGTGTGGCGACATATAATTAAGTCTCAAAGTAACTAGAAACGAGACACTTTTAAAATGTGGTTCCAACACTGGGTCTTACCTAAAAACCAGGAACGAAGAATAGAAACGTCAGAAATGAGGTTTCTGAGGAGTGTGGCTGGATGTACAATAACAGATCGAAGATTAAATTAAAGTATACGAAGTGAACTAAATACATTCAAACTGTTGCACAATACAGAGATGAATGGATGGACCACATCAATACAATGGATAACAATAGAATTCCGAAACAGATTCTTCATTACAAACCACTAGGACGAAGAAATGTAGGAAGACCCAGTAAAAGATGGACAGACCAATTCTAGCATGAGATCGGAAGAGACCTTAAGGTCTAATCCTTTACGATGATGACCTCTCAAAGCTTCCTGTTCAAGATGTTGTTGTTGTCTAATGTGCTCTCTTCATGTTTGACAGCGATACAGTTGTTCAGATCACCTTCATCAGGGTGATTGAATAAAATGCATTTCGGTGAAGACAGAACATTGATTTTGTGAAGGTGTTTTGCCAGACACTCGTGGCCCGTTGTCATCCTAAAATTCTGTTCAAGATAATATATAATTTATAGCTATTTCGCCATTATTAAAGTTCTGGCGGCCATTTTTAAACTTCCCCAGAACTAGTGGCAAAAATGATACCAATATATCAAAGATCGACATCAGATGTATTGTTGGAGAGGCACAAAAAGAAAAACCCAAAATGCTAATGAGAGTCTCCACCATACAGTTTGACACAAATGTCCAAAAGAAATATTTGTTTCAAGACAGAAATTGGAACTGTGCCGCTCCCATTTACCGTTCTCCTACTAGGACAGGATGGCCGGGTTTTTTTTAATGGGCATTTAAATTTAGATACCTATAGCAGAATCTATGTTCCCCCTTAAGAAAACAAATCATAAAAATTAAACTGAAAAAGATAGGATCATAATTATTTTTTTATCTAATTCCTAATATATTTATGCATGTAATAACGTACTCACCTAATTTTGCACCTCCACATTTCACTGCTGGTGGTATTCCAAAAAACATCCCACACGGCACAATGGAAGGTGACACTGTTTACACTTAAATGTTGTCTGTTTATCCCTTCCAGATGGACCTTTTTTTTTCTCTATACACAAAGCACACACTTTTGCACGGCCTGATATTTTTTCCAAAGAATGAAAAAGTTTAGGGGATGCAGTTCCGATGGGCAAACTTCTCTTCCTGCCTGTACGCTTGCGAGATATGAACGTACTTATTAGCTGACGCACCAAGTTTCCGTGTGCTGTACTCGAGGGCTGGTTTGTCACGTCATATCAGATGAAACAGTTCACAATACACACATTTAGGACAAAATGTAACAGAAACTCCCACCACTTTTTTAAAAATCGGCCCACACCATAATATTCGCGTTTCTGATCACTTATATCCACGGCTCCCATGTGCTTCGTGTAATTTATGACGGCATTAGGACACGGAATTTCTATTTCTTCATTGCCTTTTTCTGTTTTTCTTGTGACTGAACCATCAGTCCGGGGATCGGAATTCGTGGAAAGGAGAAGAACAACACGATTTTCTTGCCACACTACCGCCGTCACATCTTCATGCTGCATTTTTCTGGACTCGCTTCTTTTCAATTTCAAAAGAGTTGGTTTTCTAAATTCGGCTGGCCAATTCTTTCTGTTTGCCCTTTTAGTGCCACAGCTATAAATGTCTTCCGCCAGTAACATTTTCATAAGATTTGTGATGCTGAAAAAATTGTCAAAATAAATGTGATGCCAATTTCCCCGGAAATTTTCTGTAAGTTGTAGTACAACCTGTTCCCCTAGTAAAAGATCCTGTGGTCGAATTTCTTTTTTTCCTTTATAAATTCCACATTTCAGAAGATAACCATTGGCACTGTCAGCTAGGCCCCAAGCCTTGATCTCCCATATAGTTGGCTTTCCAGGTAGATATTGTTTCAGAAAAAACCTCCCTTTGAAACCGATCATTGCCTCGTCCATAGGCTGGTATGTACATCTGTCTGAATTCTTCCATTAGATCTAGAGCTGGTCTTGCTTTATAGAAAAGTCAACATTTTTGCTCTGCTGGTCAGATCTTTGTTCATCATCATTCAGATGTAAATATTGGTACAATTTTTTGAATCGTTTTAGTGTCATGGCTTGTCTTACTATAGGGCAGACACATAAATCGCCTTGAAAATAATCGTCAATTTCGGTAAGGTCACCAAGGCCCATATAAATCAGAATTCCTATACAGGCTCGTATTTCTTCTGCATTTGTTTCTTCCCAGTTGTTATCGATTTTTTCAGCTTTTCTTTGTGATAAAGCTGCATACTTATTTGTTTCTTCTGCAACCTTTGTTTTAAAAATCATTAGAATCATTGCAGAGACTTTTAATGTCCCAACTCCTTTCAAAAAACGTTAAGCTGAAAATATATAAAACTATTATTCTACCAGTTATATATATGGATGCGAAACATGGACTCTTACTTTAAGGGAGGAAATGAGATTACGGGTATTTGAGAATAAAGTTCTTAGGAAAATTTTTGGGACCAAAGAGAGATGAACAGACAGGTGAATGGAGAAGACTACTGAACAATGAACTACATGGTCTTTATAGGAAGCCAGATATAATAAGAACAGTTAAGTCTCATAGATTGCGATGGGCAAGGACATGACTTTTTTTATATTGTCGTAGATATCTCAGTTTCCGTCAACATGAAAAATCAATTCAAACAATTTTTTTACTCAAAACCATTAATCGCACAAAAAAACTCCAGTTCAATTTTAAAAACCAGAGAGTACAACGAATATCCAGAGCAAATATTGGAACAAAATAATGATAATTACGCTGCAAGGAACTTATATCATTTATTAATAAGTAAAAAAAAACACACACACACACAAGTCAAAACTTGAGAACCATAAAATAAATCACTTGAAATTTTAAGATAGAAGTTATTAATCTACAAAGAACTATTTGTAATTTGGAAAAAATAAGTGCCAGTTATAAGTTTAAAATTTTCAAGAATAAAAACTAAAATTTTAAGCATTTAAAGGACATGATACCTTAGGAGCAAAAATAGTAATTGATGATAACATATTAGAGCAAGTGAATATGTTTTAAATGTCTATGTTTCAATTTATCATATGTTAAAACTGAAGATATTAATGACAAATAAATGCATTTAATCTAATGTGTGGCACTATTAAAAGAACCCTTAAAACAGAAGAAAAGAAACAAAATAAATTTTATAAAGTTATGGCTGTTCCTGTATTGATGTATGGTTCAGAATGTTGGGACGATTAGTAAAAGACTAGAACAAAATTGGAAGCAATGAGATGAGATTTTTAAGAATATAGCAGGATATACTCTGCTGGATAAGAAAAGAAATGAAGATATAAGAAAGGAACTAAATATTTTCAAACTAAGAGATCGAATAATTAAATTATAGGAACGACAGGAAAGAACATGTCAATAGAATACCAGAAAGAAAAAGATTTTCAAAATTATTTTTGAATTACAAACCAACGGAAGGAGAATATTGGACGTCCACACCGAACTTGGTTCTGAACAATTTCACACAATTGTAGCTTCATGATACCGCAACGAGCCAACAGGCTTTACTCCCTGGATGATAATGAAGAAGAAATTATTCACACTGTATACACTTTGTGATCAAAATTTGAAAGAAATACCTTTATTAGATTCGGAGTATCAGAATTCACTCATGGCTACCTTTAATATATAATTTTTCTTCATAGATATGACGACATTCGCATTCCAAATAAAACTCAATTTCTGATTCAATACCAAGGCATTTATTGTGAAAAAAACGAAAAAAATACAATAAATATTGGTTCACTTACCGTACGCAGAACAATAATTTTGTGCGCGTTTTTGCGGGTTTT
>JASPKZ010000847.1:0-11652 GCA_030220185.1 Diploptera punctata | reverse complement strand
ACCACGAACAGTTTTCTCGGCGAGAAAAAAACGGTCCAATGACCTATGATGTGACAAACGCACCCAAACATTCATCTTCGACTATCACGAAAACCCCTGCTCTTGACATAGCGTGAGGATTCTCCGATCCCCAGATCCGCCACATTATGGCGGTTTACCTTGCCTGACAAATGGAAAGTGGCTTCGTCCGAGAATAAAATCTTGGTCATGAAGTCAGGATCAGCGCCGAGACGGTCCAGCAATCGTATTGGCGAATTCCACTCGTTTCGGCATGTCATTCGGCTCCAGACGTTGCACTAACTGCACTTTATATGCGTGCAGTTTGAGGCGTTTGTGGACAATCCGTTGTAA
The DNA here is from genome assembly GCA_030220185.1 of Diploptera punctata. Taxonomy (NCBI): domain Eukaryota; kingdom Metazoa; phylum Arthropoda; class Insecta; order Blattodea; family Blaberidae; genus Diploptera; species Diploptera punctata. Next base: position 11,301 of record JASPKZ010000847.1, on the reverse strand, counting down.
TGTCGATTTTGGTATTTGAAGTTCCCGCGAAGCTCTTCTTAATGACTTCCGGGGGCTTCGCTCAAATGCGGCTTGAACATTTGCTACCATTTCATCGGATGCTCTGCGACCACCACCATGCTTCTTCAACACAGATCCTGTAGCTAATAATGTATCACGCCACTTCTTTATGCTTCTAGCAGTTGGAGCATCACGGTTAAAACACACGCCGGAACTCCCTTTGAACTCTAATGATTGATTTAAACTCCGCATACCACAAAAACAGCTTGCGCTTTCATCTGCGGAGTCGCCATTTTCACAAACAATTAAATCTAAGAACGAGAAACGTATCTTTGTGCCATCTACCGACAGGATTCGAAACTTGGTGAGTTTTTCTGTACTATGAACGTTGTTTTAAGTTTCTATCTTCAACCGTTTGCCAGTAACAAGCAATTGAAATTAGGTCCATTCGAGCGGTCCAACCTGTATTCTTACAGTTTGACCAGAAAATGTCAAATTTTTCAAAACTTCATAAAAATGCAAACTTACTATCTAAATATTGTGTCCCGGATTTATAATGCAAAAAATCCGGTATAAATCCAGAATTCCAAATTGAGTTTTCCGTGGTGATCGTCTCAGACATTAACAAAAAAATGTAAAAATTCACGATTATTAAGATACTGCATAACTACTTTCTTGAGAAAGTGTAAAGCGTTTATGATGCTAAAAATGCAGTGTAACTTCTAATTGTGTTGAAAAATGTTATATACTTACAGTTTGACCAGAAAATGTCAAATTTTTGGAAACTTCATAAAAATGCAAAACTACTATCTAGAGACTGTGTCCCGGATTTATAATGCAAAAAATCCTTTATAAATCCAGAATTTCAAAATTGAGTTATCCGTGGTTATCGTCTAAGACATTAACAAAAAAATGTAAAAATTCACTATTATTAAGATACTGCATAACTACTTACTTGAGACAATATAAAGCGTTTATGATGCAGAAAATCCAGTATAAGTACAGCATTTAAAAATTGTGTCGGATAATGTTATATTCTTACAGTTTGACCAGAAAATGTCAAATTTTTCGAAACTTCAAAAAATGCAAAACTACTATCTACAGACTGTGTCACGGATTTGTAATGCAAGAAATCCGGTGTCAAACCAAATATTCAAAATTGGGTTTTTCGTACTTATCGTCTTAGAGTTTAACAAAAAAATGTGAAAATTCTCGTTTATTAAGAAACTGCATAACTACTTTCTTGAGACAATGTAAAGCGTTTATGATGCACAAAATCCAGTATAAGTACATAACCTCAAAATTGTGTTGGAAAATGTCGTATTCTTACTGTTTGACCAGAAAATGTCAAATTTTTCGAAACTTCAAAATATGCAATAGTACTATCTAGAGACTGTGTCCTGGATTTATAATGCGAAAAATCTGGTGAAAATCCAGAATTTCAAAATTGAGTTTTCCGTGGTCATCGTCTTAGAGATTAACACAAAAATGTAAAAAATTCTCGATTATTAAGATACTGCATAACTACTTTCTTGAGATAGAGTAAAGCGTTTATGATGCATAGAATCCAGTATAAGTACTGAATTAGAAAATTGTGTTGGAAAATGTTATACTTTTACAGTTTGACCGGAAAATGTCAAATTTTTCGAAACTTCAAAAACATGCAAAACTACTATCTAGAGACTGTGTCCCGGATTTATAATGCAAAAAATCCGGTATAAATCCAGAATTTCAAAATTGAGTTTCCGTGGTTATCGTCTTATAGATTAACAAAAAAATGTAGAAAATTCACTATACTGCATAACTACTTTGTTGAGAAAGTGTAAAGCGTTTTTGATGCAAAAAATTAAGTGTAAGTGCAGAATTTGAAAATTGTGTTGGAAAATGTTATATTCTTACAGTTTGACCAGAAAATGTCAAATTTTTCGAAACTTCAAAAAATGCAAAACTACTATCTAGAGACTGTGTTCTGGATTTATAATGTAAAAAATCCGGTATATATCCAGAATTTCAGAATTGATTTTCCGTGGTTATCGACTTAGAGATTAACAAAAAAATGTAAAAAATTCACGATTATTAAGATACTGCATAACTACTTTCTTGAGATAGAGTAAAGCGTTAATTATGCATAGAATCCAGTGTAAGTACAGAATTACAAAATTGTGTTGGAAAATGTTATATTCTTACAGTTTGAACAGAAACTGTCAAATTTTCGAAGCTTCAAAAAAATGCAAAATTACTATCTAGAGACTGTTTCCCGGATTGATAAAGCCAAAAAATCCGGTGTCAAACCAGATATTCAAAATAGAGTTTTCCGTGGTTATCGAATTACAGGTTAACAAAAAAATGTAAAAATTTCGATTATTAAGAAAAACTGCATAACTACTATCTTGAGACAGTGTAAAGCGTTTATGATGCAAAAAATCCAGTATAAGTACATAACTTCAAAATTGTGTTGAAAAATGTTATACAGGGTGGACCGCTCGAATGGACCTAATTTCAATTGCTTGTTACTGGCAAACGGTTGGAAGATAGAAACTTAAAACAACGTTCATATTACAGAAAAACTCACCAAGTTTTGATATCAAGATCACCACATCTCTATATGAGCCCCAGCAGTCACTGTGACGATATCAAAGCGATGAACAATTTCTTGCCAAGTACGTTGGAGTATGTCTTCTGGAATGTTCTCAATAGCCTCTATGATGCGCTCACGAAGATCACGAAGGTCTTTGACTGGGGTGGTGTAAACTTTATCTTTGACATAGCCCCAGAGAAAGAAATCCAGTGGTGTTAAATCGGGAGATCTCGGGGCCACGCGATTGGTCCTCCCCTACCAATCCAACGGCCAGGGAAAATGTTGTCCAAAGTCGTACGAACTTCATTGGACCAGTGGGGAGGAGCACCATCTTGCTGGAAAACGATGTTAGGCTGCAGTTGTTCAATTTGTGGAAAGAAGAACTGCTCCAGCATGTCAAGATATGTGGTACCACGAACAGTTTTCTCGGCGAAGAAAAAACGGTCCAATGACCTTATTATGTGACAAACTGCACCACAAACATTCATCTTCGGACTATCACGAACATGCTCTTGAATAGCGTGAGGATTCTCCGATCCCCAGATCCGCCACATTATGCCGGTTTACCTTGCCTGACAAATGGAAAGTGGCTTCGTCCGAGAAGAAAATCTTGGTCATGAAGTCAGGATCAGCGCCGAGACGGTCCAGCATCGTATTGGCGAATTCCACTCGTTTCGGCATGTCATTCGGCTCCAGACGTTGCACTAACTGCACTTTATATGCGTGCAGTTTGAGGCGTTTGTGGACAATCCGTTGTAATGTCGATTTTGGTATTTGAAGTTCCCGCGAAGCTCTTCTTAATGACTTCCGGGGGCTTCGCTCAAATGCGGCTTGAACATTTGCTACCATTTCATCGGATGCTCTGCGACCACCACCATGCTTCTTCAACACAGATCCTGTAGCTAATAATGTATCACGCCACTTCTTTATGCTTCTAGCAGTTGGAGCATCACGGTTAAACACACGCCGGAACTCCCTTTGAACTCTAATGATTGATTTAAACTCCGCATACCACAAAACAGCTTGCGCTTTCATCTGCGGAGTCGCCATTTTCACAAACAATTAAATCTAAGAACGAGAAACGTATCTTTGTGCCATCTACCGACAGGATTCGAAACTTGGTGAGTTTTTCTGTACTATGAACGTTGTTTTAAGTTTCTATCTTCAACCGTTTGCCAGTAACAAGCAATTGAAATTAGGTCCATTCGAGCGGTCCAACCTGTATTCTTACAGTTTGACCAGAAAATGTCAAATTTTTCAAAACTTCATAAAAATGCAAACTTACTATCTAAATACTGTGTCCCGGATTTATAATGCAAAAAATCCGGTATAAATCCAGAATTCCAAATTGAGTTTTCCGTGGTGATCGTCTCAGACATTAACAAAAAAATGTAAAAATTCACGATTATTAAGATACTGCATAACTACTTTCTTGAGAATGTGTAAAGCGTTTATGATGCTAAAAATGCAGTGTAACATCTAATTGTGTTGAAAAATGTTATATACTTACAGTTTGACCAGAAAATGTCAAATTTTTGGAAACTTCATAAAAATGCAAAACTACTATCTAGAGACTGTGTCCCGGATTTATAATGCAAAAAATCCTTTATAAATCCAGAATTTCAAAATTGAGTTATCCGTGGTTATCGTCTAAGACATTAACAAAAAAATGTAAAAATTCACTATTATTAAGATACTGCATAACTACTTACTTGAGACAATATAAAGCGTTTATGATGCAGAAAATCCAGTATAAGTACAGCATTTAAAAATTGTGTCGGATAATGTTATATTCTTACAGTTTGACCAGAAAATGTCAAATTTTTCGAAACTTCAAAAAATGCAAAACTACTATCTACAGACTGTGTCCCGGATTTGTAATGCAAGAAATCCGGTGTCAAACCAAATATTCAAAATTGGGTTTTTCGTACTTATCGTCTTAGAGTTTAACAAAAAAATGTGAAAATTCTCGTTTATTAAGAAAACTGCATAAACTAATTTCTTGAGACAATGTAAAGCGTTATGTGCACAAAATCCAGTATAAGTACATAACCTCAAAATTGTGTTGGAAAATGTCGTATTCTTACTGTTTGACCAGAAAATGTCAAATTTTTCGAAACTTCAAATATATGCAATAGTACTATCTAGAGACTGTGTCCTGGATTTATAATGCGAAAAATCTGGTGTAAATCCAGAATTTCAAAATTGAGTTTTCCGTGGTCATCGTCTTAGAGATTAACACAAAAATGTAAAAAATTCTCGATTATTAAGATACTGCATAACTACTTTCTTGAGATAGAGTAAAGCGTTTATGATGCATAGAATCCAGTATAAGTACTGAATTAGAAAATTGTGTTGGAAATGTTATACTTTTACAGTTTGACCGGAAAATGTCAAATTTTTCGAAACTTCAAAAACATGCAAAACTACTATCTAGAGACTGTGTCCCGGATTTATAATGCAAAAAATCCGGTATAAATCCAGAATTTCAAAATTGAGTTTCCGTGGTTATCGTCTTATGGATTAAACAAAAAATGTAGAAAATTCACTATACTGCATAACTACTTTGTTGAGAAAGTGTAAAGCGTTTTTGATGCAAAAAATTAAGTGTAAGTGCAGAATTTGAAAATTGTGTTGGAAAATGTTATATTCTTACAGTTTGACCAGAAAATGTCAAATTTTTCGAAACTTCAAAAAATGCAAAACTACTATCTAGAGACTGTGTTCTGGATTTATAATGTAAAAAATCCGGTATATATCCAGAATTTCAGAATTGATTTTCCCGTGGTTATCGACTTAGAGATTAACAAAAAAATGTAAAAAATTCACGATTATTAAGATACTGCATAACTACTTTCTTGAGATAGAGTAAAGCGTTTATTATGCATAGAATCCAGTATAAGTACAGAATTACAAAATTGTGTTGGAAAATGTTATATTCTTACAGTTTGAACAGAAACTGTCAAATTTTCGAAGCTTCAAAAAAATGCAAAATTACTATCTAGAGACTGTTTCCCGGGATTGATAAAGCAAAAATCCGGGTGTCAAACCAGATATTCAAAATAGAGTTTTCCGTGGTATATCGAATTACAGGTTAACAAAAAAAATGTAAAAATTTTCGATTATTAAGAAACTGCATAACTACTTATCTTGAGACAGTGTTAAAGCGTTTATGATGCAAAAAAAATCCAGTATAAGTTACATAACTTCAAAATGTGTTGAAAAATGTTATAACAGGGTGGACCGCTCGAATGGACCTAATTTCAATTGCTTGTTACTGGCAAACGGTTGAAGATAGAAACTTAAAACAAACGTTCATATTACAGAAAAACGCACAAAGTTTTGCTATCCCCAGATCACCACATCTCTCTATGAGCCCCAGCAGTCAATGTGGACGATATCAAAGCGATGAACAATTTCTTGCCAGGTACGTTGGAGTCTGTCTTCGGGAATGTTCTCAATAGCCTCTATGATGCCGCTCACGAAGATCACGAAGGTCTTTGACTGGGGTGGTGTAAACTTTATCTTCGACATAGCCCCAGAGACAGAAATCAAGTGGTGTTAAAATCGGGAGATCTAGGGGGCCACGCGATTGCGTCCTACCCGAACAATCCAACGGCCAGGGAAAATGTTGTCCAAAGTAGTACGAACTTCATTGGACCAGTGGGGAGGAGCACCATCTTGCTGGAAAACGCTGTTAGGCTGCGGTTGTTACATTTGTGGAAAGAAGAACTGCTCAAGCATGTCAAAGATATGTGGTACCACGGAACAGTTGTTCTCGGCGAAGAAAAAGGTTCCAATGGACCTTATTATGTGACAAACTGCACCAAACATTCATCTTCGGACTATCACGAACATGCTCTTGAATAGCGTGAGGATTCTCCGATCCCCAGATCCGCACATTATGCCGGTTTACCTTGCCCTGACAAATGGAAAGTGGCTTCGTCCGAGAAGAAAAATCTTGGTCATGAAGTCCGGATCAGCGCCGCGACGGGTCCAGGCATCGTATTGGCGAATTCCACTCGTTTAGGAATGTCATTCGGCTCCAGGACGTTGCACTAACGGCACTTGATATGCGTGCAGTTTGAGGCGTTTGTGGACAATCCGTTGTAATGTCGATTTTGGTAATTTGAAGAAAAATTCCAGCGAAGCTATTCTTAATGACTTCCGGGGGCTTCGCTCAAAATGGCGGCTTGAACCATTGTTACCCCCATTCATCGGATGCTCTGCGGACCACAACCATGCTTCTTCAACCAAACAAGATCCTGTAGTTAATAAGGTATCACGCCACTTCTTATTTATGCTTCTAGGCGTTGGAGCATCACGGTTAAAAACACGCCGGAACTCCCTTTGAACTCTAATGATTGATTTAAACTCCGCATTACCATCAAAACAGCTTGCGCGTTCATCATGCGGAGTCGCCATTTTCACAAACAATTAATCTAAGAACGAGAAACGGAATCTTTGTGCCATCTCCCGGACAGGATTCGAAACTTGGTGAGTTTTTCTGTGTACTATGAACGTTTGTTTTAAGTTTCTATCTTCAACCGTTTGACAGTAAAGTAACAAGCAATTGATGAAAGTTAGGTCCATTCGAGCGGTCCAACCTGTATTCTTACAGTTTGACCAGAAAATGTCAAATTTTTCAAAAAACTTCATAAAAATGCAAACTTACTATCTAAATATTGTGTCCCGGATTTCTAATTGCAAAAAATCCGGTAAAAATCCCATCCAGAATTCCAAATTGAGTTTTCCGTGGTGATCGTCTCAAGACATTAACAAAAAAATGTAAAAATTCACGATTATTAAGATACTGCATAACTATTTTCTTGAGAAAGTGTAAAGCGTTTATGATGCTAAAAATTGCAGTGTAACTTCTAATTGTGTTGAAAAATGTTATATACTTACAGTTTGACCAGAAAATGTCAAATTTTTGGAAACTTCATAAAAATGCAAAACTACTATCTAGAGACTGTGTCCCGGATTTATATGCAAAAAATCCTTTATAAATCCAGAATTTCAAAATTGAGTTATCCGTGGTTATCGTCTAAGACATTAACAAAAAATGTAAAAATTCACTATTATTAAGATACTGCATAACTACTTACTTGAGACAATATAAAGCGTTTATGATGCAGAAAATCCAGTATAAGTCCAGCCATTTAAAAATTGTGTCGGATAATGTTATATTCTTAGAGTTTGACCAGAAAATGTCAAATTTTTCGAAACTCTTCAAAAAAATGCAAAACTACTATCTACAGACTGTGTCACGGATTTGTAATGCAAGAAATCCGGTGTCAAACCAAATATTCAAAATTGGGTTTTTCGTACTTTATCGTCTTAGAGTTTAACAAAAAAATGTGAAAATTCTCGTTTATTAAGAAACTGCATACTACTTTCTTGAGAACAATGTAAAGGCGTTTATGATGCACAAATCCAGTATAAGTACATACCTCAAAAATTGTGTTGGAAATGTCGTATTCTTACTGTTTGACCAGAAAATGTCAAATTTTTCGAAACTTCAAAATATGCAATAGTACTATCTAGAGACTGTGTCCTGGATTTATAATGCGAAAAATCTGGTGAAAATCCAGAATTTCAAAATTGAATTTTCCGTGCGTGCATCGTCTTAGAGATTAACACAAAAATGTAAAAAATTCTCGATTATTAAGATACCTGCATAACTACTTTCTTGAGATAGAGTAAAGCGTTTATGATGCATAGAATCCAGTATAAGTACTGAATTAGAAAATTGTGTTGGAAAATGTTATACTTTTACAGTTTGACCGGAAAATGTCAAATTTTTCGAAACTTCAAAAACATGCAAAACTACTATCTAGAGACTGTGTCCCGGATTTATAATGCAAAAAATCCGGTATAAATCCAGAATTTCAAAATTGAGTTTCCGTGGTTATCGTCTTATAGATAACAAAAAGAATGTAGAAAATTCACTATACTGCATAACTACTTTGTTGAGAAAGTGTAAATGCGTTTTTGATGCAAAAAATTAAGTGTAAGTGCAGAATTTGAAAATTGTGTTGGAAAATGTTATATTCTTACAGTTTGACCAGAAAATGTCAAATTTTTCGAAACTTCAAAAAATGCAAAACTACTATCTAGAGACTGTGTTCTGGATTTATAATGTAAAAAATCCGGTATATATCCAGAATTTCAGAATTGATTTTCCGTGGTTATCGACTTAGAGATTAACAAAAAAATGTAAAAAATTCACGATTATTAAGATACTGCATAACTACTTTCTTGAGATAGAGTAAAGCGTTTATTATGCATAGAATCCAGTGTAAGTACAGAATTACAAAATTGTGTTGGAAAATGTTATATTCTTACAGTTTGAACAGAAACTGTCAAATTTTCGAAGCTTCAAAAAAATGCAAAATTACTATCTAGAGACTGTTTCCCGGATTGATAAAGCAAAAAATCCGGTGTCAAACCAGATATTCAAAATAGAGTTTTCCGTGGTTATCGAATTACAGGTTAACAAAAAAATGTAAAAATTTTCGATTATTAAGAAACTGCATAACTACTATCTTGAGACAGTGTAAAGCGTTTATGATGCAAAAAATCCAGTATAAGTACATAACTTCAAAATTGTGTTGAAAAATGTTATACAGGGTGGACCGCTCGAATGGACCTAATTTCAATTGCTTGTTACTGGCAAACGGTTGAAGATAGAAACTTAAAACAACGTTCATATTACAGAAAAACTCACCAAGTTTTGATATCCAAGATCACCACATCTCTATATGAGCCCCAGCAGTCACTGTGACGATATCAAAGCGATGAACAATTTCTTGCCAAGTACGTTGGAGTATGTCTTCTGGAATGTTCTCAATAGCCTCTATGATGCGCTCACGAAGATCACGAAGGTCTTTGACTGGGGTGGTGTAAACTTTATCTTTGACATAGCCCCAGAGAAAGAAATCCAGTGGTGTTAAATCGGGAGATCTCGGGGGCCACGCGATTGGTCCTCCCCTACCAATCCAACGGCCAGGGAAAATGTTGTCCAAAGTCGTACGAACTTCATTGGACCAGTGGGGAGGAGCACCATCTTGCTGGAAAACGATGTTAGGCTGCAGTTGTTCAATTTGTGGAAAGAAGAACTGCTCCAGCATGTCAAGATATGTGGTACCACGAACAGTTTTCTCGGCGAAGAAAAAACGGTCCAATGACCTTATTATGTGACAAACTGCACCAAACATTCATCTTCGGACTATCACGAACATGCTCTTGAATAGCGTGAGGATTCTCCGATCCCCAGATCCGCACATTATGCCGGTTTACCTTGCCTGACAAATGGAAAGTGGCTTCGTCCGAGAAGAAAATCTTGGTCATGAAGTCAGGATCAGCGCCGAGACGGTCCAGCATCGTATTGGCGAATTCCACTCGTTTCGGCATGTCATTCGGCTCCAGACGTTGCACTAACTGCACTTTATATGCGTGCAGTTTGAGGCGTTTGTGGACAATCCGTTGTAATGTCGATTTTGGTATTTGAAGTTCCCGCGAAGCTCTTCTTAATGACTTCCGGGGGCTTCGCTCAAATGCGGCTTGAACATTTGCTACCATTTCATCGGATGCTCTGCGACCACCACCATGCTTCTTCAACACAGATCCTGTAGCTAATAATGTATCACGCAACTTCTTTATGCTTCTAGCAGTTGGAGCATCACGGTTAAACACACGCCGGAACTCCCTTTGAACTCTAATGATTGATTTAAACTCCGCATACCACAAAACAGCTTGCGCTTTCATCTGCGGAGTCGCCATTTTCACAAACAATTAAATCTAAGAACGAGAAACGTATCTTTGTGCCATCTACCGACAGGATTCGAAACTTGGTGAGTTTTTCTGTACTATGAACGTTGTTTTAAGTTTCTATCTTCAACCGTTTGCCAGTAACAAGCAATTGAAATTAGGTCCATTCGAGCGGTCCAACCTGTATTCTTACAGTTTGACCAGAAAATGTCAAATTTTTCAAAACTTCATAAAAATGCAAACTTACTATCTAAATATTGTGTCCCGGATTTATAATGCAAAAAATCCGGTATAAATCCAGAATTCCAAATTGAGTTTTCCGTGGTGATCGTCTCAGACATTAACAAAAAAATGTAAAAATTCACGATTATTAAGATACTGCATAACTATTTTCTTGAGAAAGTGTAAAGCGTTTATGATGCTAAAAATGCAGTGTAACTTCTAATTGTGTTGAAAAATGTTATATACTTACAGTTTGACCAGAAAATGTCAAATTTTTGGAAACTTCATAAAAATGCAAAACTACTATCTAGAGACTGTGTCCCGGATTTATAATGCAAAAAATCCTTTATAAATCCAGAATTTCAAAATTGAGTTATCCGTGGTTATCGTCTAAGACATTAACAAAAAAATGTAAAAATTCACTATTATTAAGATACTGCATAACTACTTACTTGAGACAATATAAAGCGTTTATGATGCAGAAAATCCAGTATAAGTACAGCATTTAAACAATTGTGTCGGATAATGGTAGATTATTAGAGTTTGACCAGAAAATGTCAAATTTTTCGAAACTTCAAAAAATGCAAAACTACTATCTACAGGGACTGTGTCACGGATTTGTAATGCCAAATAAATACAGGTGGTCAAACCAATATATCAAAATTGGGTTTTTCGTACTTTAGCGTCTTAGAGGTTAACAAAAAAATGTGAAAATTCTTCGTTTATTA
>JASPKZ010000846.1:0-54996 GCA_030220185.1 Diploptera punctata | reverse complement strand
CCGACCCGTCTCTAACCCCATCAAACAATACCGTCCTGATTGAGGTAAAATGGGCTATCACGCACCTCATCTATGAAGAAGATGAGATGATTGATAACTAATTTCACCTAAATGAATATACCTCATGGTGTGAATTCCTAAAATAAGTAATTTCTCCCTTAATTTACCGACTGGTTGGAGAAAATGTTTTTATGTCTCACCTTATAAAGTTCCATGTTTTCACAATACCAGCTTCAAACGCCATTTCACCTTCATCTCACGCAAACTCTAACTTTTGAAATGTTTCTGTTAACATCATCTTCTGGACTGTCATGTTGTTAATGGAAAACTACAGTTGCAGTTTGGCTCTAGTTGAAGGTGAAATGACCTTTGAAACTGGTATCATGAGAAACTGAAGTTTATGAGGTAAGAGATAAAAAATATTTTCTCTAACTCAATTATAAATTACCTCATAGTGTTACTTCCCACTGTAATTTTGATTAAAAAATAATTGGACAGCATTATGAATCAACTGCCTATCCACCATTATGTAAGTTTCAAGAAAAATGCATTTAAAGTTTAACTCTATCTTCACTATTTATTTAACTTTCACAGGGAAAGAACACTATGAGGTTTAATTTAATTATTCTATCTTCACTATTCATTGTTATGCGAAATAAACTACACTGGATATTGCAACTTATTTTCCTTGCGTGGCAGCTATGCATTCACAATCTAAGACCGGAAACATTTGGCGCCTAAGTGCATGATGCAAAATTTAGATTAGCATTTATGAAGATTTAGTTTCTTAGCCTTTTGTTGCAAAACACACAATCTCTGATAGGACAGATAGTGTTTACATTTTTCTTTAATAATAGAGCTATATTTAAATATTTGGTGCTAAAAGTGTTTGTGTACACTTACTTCAAAGCTGGTGCAACAGATGATATCAAAATCTAAATTTTTTAAAAATGGCATTTAACTTGTTGATACATATCATCGCCCAATTTTACTTCTATTGTAAAAAATAAACTGACTTGAATATATACACATGGACTAGTCCTAAAAAACAACCTTTGCTCCTTGGATATTTTAGAATTGTATTCTTTTATTGAATATGCATAGAAAAATAGTTAAGTAACTAAAAAAAATATATATATTATACACTGTATTTAGTCTTCATGCTATTCAGTTTGGTTTATTTTCATGACTACTAGTAGTAATATTGATAGTGTCTGGAAAAGAAATAATATGTAACTAAATGTACATTTTCCATTACAGAAGGTAACGTTCATACTTGGCAGCAGCAACAGTCACAATCAGGAGTCACAGGGTCAGATCAAAGAGAGCAGGTTGTTGTACCACCCAGAATGCAACAACAGGACAACAATGGTAGCAACCGTCCAAAACGTTATTCATCATTACGTCAACGTTCACTGCGAGAATCAGGAACAACATGTACACAAGCTCCACCTAATGCTTATTTCCAAGCTGCTGCTGACTTAGAGGCTGGCGACAGTGGTAACAACCGTCCTAATCACTACTCTACGATACAACCATGTTCAGGTGTGGTCTATCCTCAACTAGACCCTGCTCCAACATATTTTCCACCTGCTGGTGAGTTAGAAATTTAACATATACGTCAATTGGGGATTTTGTCACTTGAAATAAATAATACAAATCTGAGAGCATATAACCTATTAATCTTTAAGTAATATGCACATTTATGAGATATTATTCATCCCCAGTCATTACCGTATTTGCTTGTGTAATTTGCACCCCGCATATTTTGTGCGTCCTAATTTTAAGGGAATATTTTGAACTTTATTTGCTCCATATAATTTGCGCACACATTTTAGATAGCTTTTCTTCTCAGTGTAGTAGGGATTTTCCTTCCCTGAATTACATTGCCAATTCTTACATGCCAACGTAGGTCATTTACCAGCAACTGAACTACTTGTTTCACAAAAAAACCCGAAGTCCCACTACTTTAACAACAGTAGCCCTTGTTAGAGACAAGCGTTACAAAAGTAAATACTGGTATTTCAGTTGACTTTCAAGACTTCTAATGTGCACTTCCATTTATATGGTATCTCAAGATGGGAAAGAAAAATAACAATTACATAGCATTATATTTATTCAAAGTGATAAGTTTCGCAAAATATTTTGGCAATCGTGCTGCAGAAAGAGAATTCGGAGCTGTCAAATCCATATGCATTATTGGAGGAAACAAAAAGACGTACTAAATAATAATTATGTTATTTGAATTGTTTCATTTGTATATTAATATTATTATTGTATGATTATTATTTGTATAATTCAAGATTAGACCAGCCTCATGGGCTAGTGGTCAGCATTTCTTTATTAGTTTTTGAGGAATTGTTTCTTAAAGGGAATTATTCCTGTGGTTGCCCATGGTCTGGAATTTAGGTTAAGGACTTTCCTGGCATTTCATTATCATTTATCACCCATTATATCATAGGGGTCCACCGGTGTGGTCTCGAGGTAGCGTGCTGCCTTGTCATGCAGCGGGCCTGGGTTCGATCCCCGCTCATGGCCGTTTTTCTGGGTGAGGTTTTTATCGGGGTTTATCCTCACCTGTAAGACAAATGTCAGGAAACCTCTAAGGCTCAAACGGTCCCCGAAATCATGTGGCCATCATCATCACCCTTATCATTATCTTCATCATCCTTCACCGGTGTGGAAAGCAATGGGAAGCTACCACACATACAATTCCCTAGTAAAGCTGAAAGCATAGCGTGAAAATGCTATGAATGCAGTGAAGGACCTGCCTTCGGGCAGAATTACTATGGATGGATATCATAGGGGTAATCTAATTCCACCTTCAAGGCGCCCCAACATAAGATATGGATTACAATTATGCCAAAAGCCAGGACAGAAAGTCAGAAATGTCATAAGAGACAACCTGGTGGCATTGGACAAAAAGAATAATTAAAGATTAGCTACAGTGTTATGCTATAAAATTATAAGTGATGATAAATTTACTATATTCTTAATTATACTTAACTACCATAAATGATGCCTCTAATTTTAAAAATCCACATGTTTTACGCTCCCCAATTTTTCAGTGGCCAAAATAAATTATATATATATATATATATATACATACATATTATACACAAATGCACATATGTATTGGCTGGGGAAGAGATGGCTCAAGAATATCGGTGTTTTATTTTTAGATCATAAGAGTTCTTGATGGACTAACACAAAAAAAGAAAAATTATTATATAAACTATTAGTGTACTTAAATGCTCTTTTAATAATTCTACTTGCATCTTCCCATTGTTCATAGAACCTCTATTTTCTCTTTCAGCCATTTTGCTATGAATAATAATAGTAATAATTTTTTTTTTAGGTTATGGTACACCACAACCAGTTTATGGAGACACGCCTCAACATCCTCTGTCAGCAGGAACTCTTCCACTTGAGATAATAATGCCTCATGCTCACGCTGCTGGTCCTACATATGCTGCTACATTTCCATCACCCCTAACTGGTTTTGTAGGCCCTGCCCTACAAATGTTACCACCAGATGCTGGAGCACCACCTCCTTTTATTACTGTTTCTGCACCAGGTGCTGCTATTCTTAATTATGTGGTGACCCCATCAGCATACACAGCATTTCTAAGTTACACGGCTATGGTAAGTTATTTCACAGTATTTTCACAATCTCAAACTATGGTAATTTTTGTAGAAAATTTTAGGTCTGAATATGGGTGCTTCAATAGCACAAGTGGTTAATGTGCTAGTGTGTAAAACTGTTGGTCTTATAAAAATTCCAAATTCAAACTAATAAAATTGTTCTCCCAAATATGATATACCGGTACTTTTAAGTTATTATTTTCTACACTAATGTCTTGTACTGGGGTTTAGGGTGACATCATGCTCTGAACACAGCATAAAATAGATTTCTATATTTACACACAAAGCTCCAAATCAATTATATTAATATACCAGTCCATTATTTTTTTATTTTCTTGGTATGTGATTTTATAATACACAACTTTCAAGTTTCCTTCACAAAGTGTAATACTTAGGGCAGCAACATGTTTTTATGTGAAGCAACAAATGTAACAAAAGGACATGATTAATATTTAAAAACTGCCCTATCCACTTTTATTCTATCCTTTATATTGTTCCATACATATGTTTGAAATGTTCAAGTAGTTTCTTCTGTGATTGGAAATGAGCTTTACATATTCTCTAAAGACCACCATCATTGTCTCATGGTCAGAGCATCATGACTACAGTTCATGAGGTCCCAGGTTTGATTTCTATTCAGACCACAGGAATCTTTCCTTACAGGAAATTATTTGCTATGGTCGCCCATAGTCTGGAATTAAGTTTTAAGTTTCTAGTTTAAGGACTCTTTGGTTGTTGATTATTGTTTATCACATGTATCATCAGAGAAATTTAACCCAGTCTTATAAGTTGGTTATAATTCTGCCAATGCCATCAGAGAATTCTGTAAATCTCATAAAACAATCTGTCGATATTGGACAAAAAAATATGTTGATGTTATATTTAGTTTAACATATTCCAGTCCTGGACAGATTTAATCTTTGGAAAAAAAAAAAGAATTAATACTCGAATTGGGATTCAAACCTTGGAATTCTGACTCTGTACATCAGCATGCAGTCTATTACACCATTCAAGACCTGATATAACCACTAAATTTTTTTTCCACTTCTACAATTTTCTTACGTCCGAAGGCAGATAGCTCTAACTATTTACTTTGGCTTTAACCTTTTGACCGCCGAGTTTCCCTTTTGCCAGCTGGTCTGTTGGTGGTCAGGTTTTTTAAATTTAAAGTACTACACCATACTATATAATATAAACCTATATAAAGTATAATTAACTGTCTACATGCCATGCTAAATTGAATTTAAACTCACTATTATACATATATTTGAAGGTTAAGCGGTGTTGCTTCCACTTGTAAACATCCCAGGTTCGAATTCAGCACGGTGTCTTCATTGAAATTTGTTATCACTATCACTAAAACATTTATCCTATTGAATAATTTTGATGGCATTATCACTAAACACTTATAGTATTAAATATTCTTGAACATTATTTATGGTCCTGGGTTCAAATCAATTCCAGTCAAACAGCTGTTTTATGCCACATGTCTGGCGCGACATGCCCACCACTGTCACTCACACCCTGTTCATTTAGGTCTCCATCACTTGCTTGACTATGTACAGGCTTAGGTATTCTCTTAGAAACAGAACTACTATCACATTCCTCAAACGAATGACCATTTGATGAACTGTTACTCTCATCTTCTGATAAAACTGACACAATAAACTCGCGTATTGTATTTTTGTCAACTTCGAGACGTGAATCACTGTATTTCACAACACGACCTACCTCTTGGCCAGGTACCTTTTGAACTAAAAATAAAGTAAATACAGAGAAAATCCTGAAATTGCAATATTCCATAGCAAAAAAAAAGAAAGGCCTTTAAACATGAATTTACACCCTCCTTTAGAAAACTCATTTACAACCAGCCTGTACCGTTATTCTGTAAGTGATGTGCAAAGTATTGCTAGGAAATGATGTACAAACACAGAACGAAAAATAAAACTTCAGGAAAAAGATATTTAAAATAATAAGATTGAAAACCGGAGCTTGCCGGGCATGGTGTATCACTGTACACACACTTCCGCCGGTGCATGCCGGGCATGGCGTACAAAAGGTTAATAGCAAGATCTTACTGCCTTCGGATGTAAAAAAATTGTATAAGTGGAAACAAAATTTAGCAGTTGTATCGGGTCTTGAATGTTGTAATGGATTACACACTGACATACATAGACAGAGGTCCAGGGTTCGATTCCCAGTTCAAGAATTAATTTTTGTTTTCAAAGAAATATTCTCTATAAGTTGGGTGCTTCACACAAATCTAACCTATATTTATGTTCATCTGCTGACGCATGTGCACATTACCTACTTTGCAATTAGAAAAAATGTTTACATTACATAATGGACATTTATCCCAGTATTTTTTTACAAAGTATAGAGGCAAAATTGAGTTGGATCCATTGTGGAAGTAGATGTAATAATTTACCAAAGCTTATTAAATTGTACAACTAGTGCATGACTGGCTCACTGGCACTAGTGAACCCATAGGTACATGGCTGCATGGACATAAAAGCTCTCCATACATGCCTATCCTGGGCAAACTTTTTGACTCATCCCCTGTATAATTTACCTTCCTCAAATAATGGTTCATTTTATTTTCCATATTATTCGTTGCCTATCTACTGGTAGCTTTCCCTCTGGTTTTCCTACAAAGAGTTTTCATTTCCAATTTGTATCATATGTCCAGGATATCACAGCTACTAGATTAACTGCTCTTATTACATCTCGTTTCCCATAATCTTGTTTCTCACTGATATGTAGTCTTTTCCATTCACCTGTCTGTTCATATCTTTTAGGTCCGAAGTTTTCCTAAGAACTTTATTTTCAAATACTCGCAATCTTTTCTCCTGCCTTAAGTAGATTCAGATTCATGTAATACTATACGTATAACTTGGGGAATAACAGTTTTATATTCAGTTTAATGTTTTAACATAAAATAAGGAATTATCACCTGAAAGGTCCGTTCTCCTCTACTTAAGTAATTATTTAACTGTAGCGGACTTGTCCCATCATTGGCAGGATTCAAAAGTGGGGTTTCACTGAAGATCTGGTAGAGGTGGTTACATGTATTGGGTTCGTTTTCATTTATCAGGTTGTCGTTGATGTGAGCTGCTTTCATGATTTTCATCTCTATGAGTACGTATATCTTCGCTGGATTATTTTCTCTGTGCATTACTGTTAGGGTGTCTTCAATATTTAACATGCGATGTCCTTCATGGATAATGTGTTTTGCATAGCTTAATTTTCCTTATGCGTGAATGATTTAAAGAACATTTTCGAGACTTCATTCATTCATTCATTCATTCATGCAGAAGGAAAATCAAGCTATGCAAAACACGTTATCCATGAAGGACATCGCATGTTAAATATTGAAAACACCCTAACAGTAATGCACATAGAAAATAATCCAATGAAATGAACGTACTCGAAGAGATGAAAATCATGAAAGCAGCTCACAACGACAACCTGTTAAATGAAAACGAACCCAATACATGTAACCCCCTCTACCAGATCTTCACTGAAACACCAGTTTTGAATCCTGCCGATGAAGGGACAAGTCCCGAAAGCGCTACAGTTAAATAATTAATTAAGTTGAGGAGACAGACCTTTCAGGTGAATATTCCATAATTTTATGTTAATTTTGAATAATACCTCAATGGAACACATCATGAATATTATAAAAGTTTTATTTGAAGAGAAAAATACGCTCAGATCGGGACTTGAACCCGGGACCCTTGGTTCTCTAGACCAAGTGCTCTACCAACTGAGCTACCTGAGCAAGTACCGATCTAAACGCAAATCTCTCTCTATATACATTGTAATTCCCGTCCACCAAATGCTGTGAAGCCATGCTTCTATCTTGCAAATGGCGGCTTCTTTATTAAGAAGACATATTTGGGAATTATACATTACAGCCAGTACGGCTTTTTCCAAGTTTTTATTATTCAATAATAATATACATTGTAATTCCCGTCCACCAAATGCTGTGAAGCCATGCTTCTATCTTGCAAATGGCGGCTTCTTTATTAAGAAGACATATTTGGGAATTATACATTACAGCCAGTACGGCTTTTTCCAAGTTTTTATTATTACGGCTTTTTCCAAGTTTTTATTATTCAATAATAAAAACTTGGAAAAAGCCGTACTGGCTGTAATGTATAATTCCCAAATATGTCTTCTTAATAAAGAAGCCGCCATTTGCAAGATAGAAGCATGGCTTCACAGCATTTGGTGGACAGGAATTACAATGTATATAGAGAGAGATTTGCGTTTAGATCGGTTCTTGCTCAGGTAGCTCAGTTGGTAGAGCACTTGGTCTAGAGAACCAAGGGTCCCGGGTTCAAGTCCCGGTCTGAGCGTATAATTTTTCTCTTCAAATATGATTTATCCATCATTGAGATGTACGAAATCAATAATAAAAAAAAATTATAAAAGTTGTTTGATATTTTTGAGAGAAATTGGGATGACAAAACTCCTTTTAATGCATAATAATATGCATTTCTAAGATTGAGCCTATGTTTAATATCTTTCTGCACCTCATTCCTGATTGTAATTATTGTACCTAGTTATTTTAATTTACCATTCTTCAAAATTTCTTTCATTTGTCATTAACTGTCCATTTCCATAAAAAATGAATTTCTGTTTGTATAAAGTTATTTTTTTAACTTTGCAGCCAGCTGCAGGTCCACCTCCAACAGAACTGTATCAACCTCAAAGTGGAATTATGTATTATAACACAGAAGAACGAAATATAGTTCCTATAACACAAAAGCGACAAAGAAGTGCACTTCAAATTGTTCCTTCACCTGAGAGAGCACCTAGAGGTCATGGCAGGACCAATCGTGAAGAAACTTCACCCCCCGGTCATCTAAGAGGTGCTGGAGATGCATCGTCAGCTGCCGTCATGACATCCACTGGTCGCTGTTCATGAAGTCTTCATTGCAAATGGTGCAAGAGGAAGAATTTTTAATAGAAAGTGTCTTTTATCTCTAATCGAACAAGGAAGTTATTTACGAAAATTACTTACTATAATAAATATGGCTCTTTCGGTTGATTATTTTTTCTTTAGTTTATCATCATACTGTTACTGCAATCAAGTAATTTGATTAATAAATACCATCATTGTTCTGTACTCATTTCATAATAATGGAATAATTTTTCATAATGTAATTTTGTAAATAAATTTAAGATAATGAAAATTAGTGTTCTTCATTTGTTTCAAATTTATATCCCATACACAGTAATTACAGTACTGTATTTTTTTTACAAGAAAGATATAATTTCCATGATGAAAGATTTACAATTGATTTTAATGATATATGCATTTCATATGTGATCTCAATGGAAAAGAAAGAATTCTATATCCACATCCTCCTTTCTTTTGAAATCCCATAGTATCATCGCTCTACTTCTTAGAATGTTTTCTTTATACTGTACAGTTTAGGACAAAATCTGGCTGCTCCCTTGTACCCAGGAAATTATCGAAGTGCATTTTCAGTTAACTTCAATTAATGTACAACTTTTGTTCAGCACTTTGGCAAGCTGATAGTATGCCACTTCCTGGTGACCCCATGTTTGGTCCATGAGTTCAGGGACTTAGCTGGGAGGGCTGATAAAGTACTGCCAGTGCTTTGCAACTCCAACCTTTCCTGCTGTATACCAGCCAGAGTCATATCCTATTACTGTTGTGGGACAACCTCACAAATGGTCTACGATTCTTATACTGAATGTACGGTCACTATAGTGAAGCCAATCTATGCAGCAAAGCCATCTATGTATATGTCCACCGCTGCTGTGAGATCAGCACATAGCGAACCAAACTCCAACAGTGTGCTCATCTCCTGCCGACCGCACAAGTAGTCCATGAGATTTAGCTGGGAGGGCTGACAAGCAGATCCACTGTAGAGGATCCAGCACAGAGCTAGACTTACTCTATAGTAGAGTATGTCAGAGCATTCATCTCCTAGCGACCCCACAAATGGTCCACCAAGTCAACCTTGACCTAGATAGGAGGATAGAAATTTTCACCGACCATTCCCCTATCTACCACTAAGATGCAACTTGTCGCTGTGAGAACAGTGGGGAGTCTGCCATGCACAGAACTCTGACAGGGTGACCAACATATGGTACAAATGTAAATGAAATCAATGCAACTAAGAAATCTGAATCAACTGTATGTTTGCAATGAACAGTTAGTTAAAGTTTTATTTTAGGAAGTAATATTTTGAGGTTATTTTAATTAAATTATTTTGACTCTCTTACATGTTACCTCAATATTAATGTTGATTTGTTCTTGAACATGTTTCAATTAGCTTCTAATCATCTTCAGGCATCTTGGCCAGATTGGTTGGATTTATGTTGTAAACCCTAGATGTCGAGTGTCAGCTCCCTCTGCCTGCGGTTGGCCAACTATCCTCCAAACGAGATCACATTCCGTCGATGTTTCGAAATCATAACTCTTTTTGTTCTGAATATACATTTTCTTCCCAACTGTATTTTCTAACTGTTTTAATAATTTAGTTTTTAAAGAACATTATTACCATCACATGATTTTATTTTTAAATTTGTATTGGTTTTAAAAGCCCTTTAGATATAAGGTTTAAATTTGATTTGTTGAATGAAAAAGTTTAATTGTTTTAAAATCCAATCAGATTTTACTTTACTTTCATTTAAGAATATGAAGTAAAGCAGGTGTTCTTATTACGGTTATAACAGAAAGCTTTATAATTTGACAACAATAACTTAAACAATTTTAAAAGCATTATTTACAACAACTTACGTAATACAATTTTCTTTAATTGCTACTGAGATATTTTTATTCAAACAATGAACAACAATGAATTATTTAGTTGTCTTTCTTTATTTAAGTTATATTCAATTATTAAAAGAATTTTAAAATACAAAATTATTAACTTTATCTTTCATATTTATTATGATATTAAAATCCTGTTATAACATAAACTCGCCATACATCCCTATCCTGAGCTAATGTTTTCCAATCATTTCATGTATAATCTACTTCCCTCAAATTATAGTTAATGTTAGTCTTCCACCTCATTCTTGGTCTACCAACTGGGTGGTTTTCCCTCTAAGCTTTTCTACAAGAAGCTTCCATGCAAGTCTTTCATTCCCCATATGCGCAACATGTCCTGCCCATTGCAATCTACGAGACTTAACTGTTCTTATTATATCTGGCTTCCTATGAAGACCATGTAGTTCATTGTTATGAAACTCTTCCCCATTCACCTGTCTTTTCATCTCTCTTTGGTCCAAACATTTTCTAAGTACTTTATTCTCAAATACTTGTAATCTCCTTTCCCTCCCTTAAAGTATGAGTCCATGTTTCACACCCATATAATATAACTGGTAGAATAAGTTTTATATATTTTCAGTTTAACATTTTTTGAAAGGAGTTGGGACATCAAAAGTCTCTGCAATGCATAATAGCACGCATTTCCAGAATTGAGCCTTTGTTTAATTTCTTTGTGCATCTCATTCCTAATTGTGATTATTGTTCCTATGTATTTGAATTCAGCCACTTCCTCAAAATGTCCCTCATTTGTCATTAGCTGTCCATTTCCATTATATAATGTATTTCTTCGTGTGACTATATATTAATTTTATTGATATTTACTTCCAGTCTTAATTTCTCTGTGTTACTCAATAGTGTGTGTGTGTGTGTGTTTTTTGTCCTTCAGTATCTCCTCGCTTTCGGCCAATAGTACTACATCTTCAGCATAAACTAACAGCTTATTAATACCATTGAGTTGCAGATCTTCATCCTCTAAAGATATGATGGCATGCTCTAGTACAAAATTAAATAGTAGAGGAGATAGTGCATCTCCTTGCTTCAATCCATTGTGGATTTCAAAAGTGTCCGAAAACTGTGTTTGCCTACACGCACCCTACTCTTTGTGCCATTTAGACACATTCGTATAAGTCTAACTTTTTAGGGATTCCAAACTCCACAAGGATACTATATAACTTCTCTCCTCTTAAGTGAATCGTATGCATTTTTAAAGTCAACATATAGTTGATGTACAATACCATTATATTCCCATTTCTTTTCTAAAATCTGTCTTATACTAAAAATCTGATCTGTTGATAGACCTATTTCTTCTAAATCCACATTGATGAACACCTAGAATCTCATCAATATAAAGAGTAAGTCTGCTTAATTTTGTATGAAGTTAAAAGTAATGAGAAGCCCCTGTAGTTGTAGCAATCCGATTTATCTCCTTTCATATAAATTTATATGATATTCGATTCTCTACATTCATCTGGAAGAACTTCTTTTTCCCAAATCATACTAAACAACCGGCATATCTTGTCCATGAATTTTCCTTCCCCTGGTTTTATCAGTTCTGCTGGGATCTCATCTAAACTTGATGCTTTATACATCTTCGATTTTTCTCTCATAATTTATGAGTAGGACACTACTATTCCTTATTAAAACATGTATATAATAGGATTCAATTGTTTTAACAGAATATATGGAGTTTCTATTTTTAATAAATTGTTCTTAGAAAGTATGGTTTTTATTGGTAACCGATATAACTGTGGAATGATGTCAGGTGAGAGTAAAATAATATTATCTGTAAAGTTTTAATTTTTTCATCGAGCAATTGTGATATGTAAGTGAATTAGTAATGTCAGAACAGTTAAAAAAGTACAAATTATGAGTTGATATGTAATATTCCTTAGTCACTAATTAATGAAAATAAAACCAACTGAGGCGGCTCCGTGGCGCAAGCGGTTATACGCTTGCCTCTCACCGCTGGGATCCCGAGATCGAATCTCGGTCACTCTGTGTGGGCTTCATGGTGAACGAAATGGAATTTGGGCAGGTTTTTCACGGGGTTCCTCCCGTTTTCCCCTGCCACAATTTCATTCCACCATTTCTCCATACTCATCTCATCCATTTCATTTTATTCATCTGCCCCTTTGATGGTGCGTCAAGCGTGGTCGGCCAGCTCCCTTGTCTTTCATAGACCTCTGTATATACTGATTCATCTCATCCCTCGACCCGACCCTGTATTGGACACGTGTTGAGGATATTTATTTAAATCAACTAACATAACAACTGACAATACTGTATGGTGTAAGAATTTTAATTGAAGTAAATAATTCTTCATTACGTACAAGTTTGTGTACATTCTACAATAGTTTGGGTTGTAAGTACTTGAAAATATTTTTAATAGGCCCTATTCCACTTCGGCAAACAGGGAAGGAACTTTAATTTTGATAGGTTATGTCCAATTTTGCATGGATAGAGTATGTATTATGTAAAATAAATTATTAAGCTAGTCGGCAGCGGTTGTTTTGTTGTAGTAGTGGTTATGCTCCTTCTAATTTCAAAGTTCGTGGGTTTCAAACCCAACCGGTGTCAATGGATTTTTTAGGATGGAAGTCCAAGGAGCAAGTCCTCCGCGTGGGACTTTAGACCATGGTGTCCTGAGTCAGAACGTTCTCAGGCCTGTAAAAATATCCTTAAGCCTGAATTAAAGAGGCGTCTAAGCAAATTTACCGACATTAACGTCCTAGTAATACTCTAGAGTTGTGCATGTCAGATGTCTCATTGGGTGGGGTGTTGTTGACGGCATGCCATCCATGACATCAATGAACAACTAAGGTAACTAAAAATGAACTTGGACTAGTAACTCCTTACAAAGGAGAGGCTATGGCTCAACAATGGGTAACGCCATTTTAAAAGAAAAATATTTAGCTATATCTAATCTCAACAATGGACAGCAACCATAAAATAAATTTGGAGTTTGCCAATGCAGGCATATATGGTGCAGCATTGTAGGGGCAACCCAAAAGCAATGTGAGAATACTGCGATTGTAGGAAGAGAACGGCGAGTTTCCAGTCCCATATATAGTGTTAAAGTTCTGGGTCTTGTCTTTCTAAGACCATTTCTCACAAAATTTTCTTTTTGTGTGTGTGTGTGTATGTGATACTGATAACAATATACATGGATGTATGTAGAATGTTAATATAAATATGAAGCATTGTATTGTAATAACATTGTGAGAATTTCTGACGGGGTGGGACCCAATGGGCCCTAACCGGGAGTCATCCTAAGTAAATATATCAAAAATAATTTGCAAAAGAAAATCTTTGAATTTTTTTAAAAAAAAGAATACAATAAAATTGGTGAATAGTTTTACCAAGTAGAATTGGTTGTGTTGTATTTTTAATTTTGCTCCTTTGTTAATTACAAGTGAAATCATTATTATATTACCATAGCTGTACATAATTATACATTTGGCTTGGATTTTAGATGTCCTAAGTCCAGCTGTGAAGCTGAGCGGAAAAAAGGGATTATACCTTCATGCAGAGCAATGGGACTTGGCAGGTAATGGGGATGGAAAAAATGTTTATTTTGGCCTTTATGGAACTGTTGCCAACCTAGCATCATGTGGGGGTTTTAGTAGCTACACCAGGTTAGCGACCCGAGGTTATGAAATATTGTATAATGGCTGGGGATATCCCATGCTGAAACACATCTACGTTGGCAGGATAAATTTATCCATATCTGATAAAATATTGAGGATGTGAGGCCAGCAGCCCAACAGTAAGCCAAGGGACTTTTAGGTTTGTCCTTACATGAAGATTACTTTAGTATGGTTTCAAACATAAAATTCATTCATAAAATATTGCATCTCAATCCTTTCCCTATAATAAAGATTCTTAGGTGGGTCGCGTTGGCGATACTGATGAAGAGGTTTAAAGGAAGCCGTGACCTGACCAGAACAGGCTAATGCATCGGAGAGCAGTGCATCGTTTTCTGATCGACAACAATATAATTGATTCCCAGTGTCATTATAATATCTACATTTTTATAATCAGTGAGATGTTATAAAGTGATCATTGCTGCTATATACATTTTATAATGGATATTGTTCATTAATACTTACACAAATTTGCTTTAGGATTTTTACGAAACTTTAAATTGATAGAAAATATTTATGTACCGAAATTCTATAATTCGAGCATTACGTCAATTTCACCCAAATTTTACCAGGAAGGAGACAATAACAAAATAAATCAAATACTATTTGGAGGAAATGTTTTCCTTGTAATTTACAGGTATTCTATAAATCTTCAACACCTAGTGTTATAGGTTATATGGTAATTATGAAGAAAAGTAGTATCAACGGTTTTAAATAGGCCAACTTAATCTTTCTCGCTAATTTGAACTTGATCAATGTCCAATCCCGTACTTTTGCGCTCCTCAGTTGTAATTGCGGGAGCTTACCTTTGGCCCTAAAGTAATACAAGATAACAGTAATCTGATCAGTAATTGTTAGCTGTTAAGCGACATTTAGTTCGCTTCCATTATACACTACTCAAAAAATTAGAGGAAACACATGTTTTATTTTAAACCAAAACACGATAATGAATATTGAAACAATTTAAAGTTTGATCTTTTGTAATTATAAATTGAAGGTTTATGTAAAGTTAGAATAGACATTCAAACAATATTTTCTTGTACAGTATTAGCAATACGAACAAGTTATCATCATTTGTAACGGAAAACCAAAGTGGAAATATTGAGATTTTCAGTTTTAAGAATCAATGTTTCCCTGGTTATTTTAAACCACTCAGTACTTAGTGTGACCTTTGTGAGGTCTGAATGACCACTATTCCACCTACGAGGCATGCTTTGCAGAAGCCTTCTTACAGAAACTTGTGAGATTTTCTCCCATTCCTCGGTGAGTTGCATGTGAAAGTACTTCAAGGTTCTGAGGTACAGCAGGACACTTATGAACAAGTTTTTCCAACTTATCCCACATGTGCTCGATCAGATTAAGGTCTGGACTGCATGCAGGCCAGTCCATCACCCGAATTTGGTATTCTTGCAGGACAGATTATTCTTCAATTCCTGTTTTTAAAAAAATAATCAATACAAAACTCACGTAGGTTACATCAATTCTTGGAATTTCACTAATATATTCAGAGAAAAATTAATAAAACCCAGAAGGTATTCAATCTGATTTTAAACAATACACAAACTCAAAACATCTGACTATCAAAAATTTAATTATTACAATATTTATTTTGTGACTTTGGTTTAAACATGTGTTCCTCTAATTTCTTTTGAGTAGTGTATCATCATCGTCATCATGAACAAATTCGTTTTAGGCCATGTGGCCTGTACGGTAAACCTAGCGAAGATGGTCTTGATCTTTCCACCGATGTTTTGGTCTTCCTTGGTCCCTATGTCCAGTTGGGGTATATTGGAATGCCAATTTTGGAAGTCTGTTTCTTGCCATTCTCCTCAGATGATTTTTCCATTCTTGTTGGTATCTTTGTATATCTTCATTTTAACTTGTTACTCCAAGTTTTCCTCTTGATAATAGTGTTTCTTTGGTGATCCAGTCTATTAACTCCTAACAATGATCGTAAGAAGCGCATTTGGCTTACTTGAAGTTTATGAGAGTTTCATTATTTTTAAAGTCCAAATTTCACTTCCGTATTTTTAGAGCAGCTTTTGATGTGATGTTATGTAATTGAGTAGTGTATTTCCACTATAAAAGTATGATTGAAATATTTGTTTTTAGAGGAATTATACCCAATGGGTAGAATTTGGACACTACACACTTCCAGTCCCAAACTTGAGATTTTTTAAAAATCTCTTAACACACCGGGAATTGAATCCAGGTTGCCGGAGTGGATGGTAGGGATTCTACCAACTACGCCACAGCGACCAATCGCTACTCAATGCTACCAGTGAATATTGGTCTGGAGAAAAGTGACTTTTAGTGTCGTATTGATCAATGTTGTAACACATGTTCCTGCTAGAGGAATTTGCCAATATGTTTGTGTCACATTATAATGGGATTCTATCTCAAGTGTCAACCTTAAGTTAGTGTTTAAATGTGCAAGTTAGTTTTACTTGGAACTGGAAGTAAATCAGTAAATCTAAACATATGGTTACACTTTTAAATACATTATATAATGGAAATGGACAGCTGATAACAAGTGAGGGGAATTTTGAGGTGGTGACTGAATTCAAATACCTAGGAACATTAATAACAAATAGGAATGAGATGTACAAAGAAATTAAACATAGGCTCATTTCTGGAAAATGCTTGCTATTTATGCATTTGCAGGGTTCTCGTCAACCCCACACCTTAAAAAAAATGTTAAACTGAAAATATATAAAAAGTGTTATTTTTACCAGTTATATTATATGGAAGCGAAAACATGGACTCTTACTTTAAGGGAGGAAAAGAAGATACGAGTATTTGAGAATAAGAGTCTTAGGAAAATTTTTGGACCAAAAGAGAGATGAACAGACAGGTGAATGGAGAGGACTACACATAACAATGAACTACATGGTCTTTATGGGAAGCCAGATATAAGAAGAACTGTTTAAGTCTCATAGACTGAGATGGGCTGGACATGTGGCCTGAATGGCCATTGAAAGACGTTCATGGAAGGTTCTTGTAGGAAATCCAGAGGGAAAAGTGCCGAGTTGGTAGACTAAGAATGAGGTGGGAGGATAACATTATCCATGATTTCAGGGATGTAGATTATACAGGGAATGATGTGAAAATTTTTAACTCGGGATTGGGATGTGATGGGCAGAATATGTCCAGTGGTTCGTTGCTAGTTTGTTCAAGTCAGGCCCAGTACATATTTTATGGACGCAGCTGAAACCGAACAGTCCACAAGATTTCCTAAACCATGTTTATGTTAATCCTCAATGGAGTGCAGCAATGAAAACTGACTGCGCCATGCATATTAGCCAATATAATGAGAGGACGAAAAGTCAGTAAGTCACGGGACTGTAGCTGGAAAAATAATGATTTTACAAGAAAATATCAATACTTTTTTTATGTTGTGTGTACCGATAACGTGGGGGGCACGACCTAGCGTAGTGGCTAAGGCACTGAGCTACAAGCCGGACGGTCGAGAGTTTTCAAGTCACGGTGGGGTCAGGATTTTGTACACTGACCCAAACCTTGTGGCGGCACTATGGCCCTGGGATCGACTCAGCCTCTAACGGAATTGAGTACCAGACACTTGTTCTTGGGGTAAAGGCGGCCGTCACGCAGGGCTGACAACCCGGCTGACATTAAGTGCCGATTGTCCAGAACTAGTGGGATCCTTAACCTCCTACTGCCACAGGGCCTCCTGAGGCTTGTCGTAGTGGGGTTACTTTACTTTTTACTTACCGATAACGTAGAATCCAAGAGGAAAAGTTAATCCATCAATTACCTATTATGTTGTGTACAGTAATTTTTATACGTTTTCCGTGACTGATGACCATAGCTTACAGTTAACAATTTTAGTACACATTTCAGGAATATAGAACATTAGAATGCCATTAATGGTATTCAATTTACGACTACGGAGGACTAAAGTATGTTTAACAAAAAAGTTTGTGAAATACTAAATGACTTAATACGGACCGTATCATTAAACACCAAATAGGTAAAATTCTGCGTGTTTTTAAAGGTTTGGAATATGACAAGTTCTACTATTATAATTAGATTACAATCATTCACTTTGAAACATTATCTCATAGACGCAGAAAATTTCATCTTTAAAGATATATATCTTACTTACTTACTTACTCTCTCTGGCACTATCGAACCCTTATGTTCATGGCCGCGCGGACATAAGTTCTCCATCCATCCCTATCCTGAGCTTATTCTTTCCAATCATTCCCTGTATAATTCACTTCCCTCAAATCATAGTTAATGTTATTCTCCCACCTCATTCTTGGTCTACCAACTGGGCGTTTTCCCACTGGCTTTCCTACAAGAAGCTTCCATGCAAGTCTTTCACTCCCCATACATGCAACATGTCCTGCCCATCGCAGTCTACGAGAATTTTGTACGAAGTTAAAAGTAATGAGAAGCCCCTGTAGTTGTTGCAATCAGTTTTATCTCCTTTCATATAATTTTATATGATATTCGATTCTCTCCGTTCATCTGGAAGAACTTCTTTTTCCCAAATCGTACTAAACAACCGGCGTATCTTGTCCATGAATTTTCATTCCCCCGATTTTATCAGTTCTGCTGGAATCTCATCTGAAGCTGATGCTTTATACATCTTCAATTTATATATCGTCATTTCAACCTCTAATGCCTAATGCACTTGGTTCTGTGTCTGGCATTTCTGCTGTCTGTAAATTATCCTTTTCAATGTCCTGTTCTGTATGTACATTTAATACCTGATTAAAGTAACATTTCCATCTATTTAATATACTCCTGGAATCTGCAATCATATCATCCCCATTTCATTCCGAATTATGTTTGTTTTAGCCTGAAACCCTTTCCTCTCTATACTAATTCCCTGATATAATTCTCTAATGTTCCTATTTTTTGCGTTCATTTCAAGATCATTAATCTTCTCTCTCAAATATTCCCTCTTTTTACTCTTTAGTAACTTGATGGTTTCCCGTCTAATTCTACCCAATTGCTCTAAATTTACTTCATTTGGCTCGTGTAACCATTTCATTTTTGCTAGCTTTCTTTTCTTTACAATGTCGGCACATTCCTCATCAAACCATTTCTTGTTTTGCCTGTTTTCTAATCAACCAATGCTTTCTGATGCTGACAATTTAATAGTATCTCTTATATCCTCCCATTCTTTATTTATATCAGTTCCTTCTTCGTTTGCCACATTGTCATCTGAAGATTCCAGTACTTCAAATCTATTAGCAATTTTGATTTGGTATTCTTGCTGCATTTCATCATTTTGCAAGTATTTTAATTCAAATTTTACAGAATCATCTTTAGCATTTGTTCCTCTCATAAGCGATAGCCGTTGTCTGATTTTTACCCTCTAACTTATCTAACATCAATATGCTACTGTGCGAGCGTTTGTCCACTAATAAATGAGCTATCTGGTTCCGAGTTTCACCATCTGGAGATGTCCAGGTGTATTTATGAATATCCTTATGCTCAAATGTTGTGCTTTTAACAATGAGATTATTTGATGTAGCGAAGGTGACTAATTTAACCCCATTGTCGTTACTATCTTCATGAAGACTGAATTTGCCTAATGTTGGTTTGAATATATCTCCCCGCCCCACTTTTGCATTCAAATCTCCTAAGACAATTTTCAAATGATATCGTGAAAGGCTATCAAATAAACATTCTAATTCTTCATAGAACTCATTCTTGATCTTGTCATCTTTATCTTCTGTGGGGGCATGTACATTTACAATTATAAAATCATGTCGTTTACCCCTTAGAATTATGTATGATATCCTATCACTAACAAACTTAATATCTCGGATAGCGGATAGGATCCTCCTTCTGGCTAAAATACCCGTTCCAAATGCAGGTCTTTCTGCACCCCCGTAGTATAATGCAAAGGTTCCTGATTCCTGACTACCTACTCCTGGCCACCTAACTTCCTGTAAAGCGACTATATCCAAGGGCAATTTATCTAATTCCCGTGTTAATATCTCTAGTGCCCTACTATTTTATAAAGTCCTAACATTCCATGTTCCTAGGAACATGTCCCTGTGTTTAAGCCTTTGGCATGGGTTCCCTGAATTAGTCCCCGCCCAGAGAACCGTATGGGGGACTATTTGACCTCCGGAAAATTTTAACCCAGTTGAACCCATGTCCGCATTTCTTGATGGTTGTATTTTTACGGTGAAAGATCGTCACTCTTTCGACCAAGGTACTTTTTTCGTCTGGCTTGTCACCTTCGACCAGTCCGGCATGGGTAACCCTATCGGCAGCAATGCTACCACGGGCATATTATATTATGTCATCAAAATTATTCCTGTGCCATTTTCAAAATATTCACCTAAGTATGATATTTTCATGGACCCTTTTGTAGGGTCAACAATTAGGTTATACAATTTTTTTGTGTTTCATCTGTGGATGGGATAGCCAGACAAAGACACAGCATTGAATTCAGAAGAAATGGCCATGAATACAACGGACTCTTGGTTGAAAAATAAGAAGAAGAATAGTTTTATTCAGGCATCTGATATTCTCTTACCTCATCTCCACATAAAGTTAGTTCTCATAAAACAATTTATCAAGGAATTGGACATGGAAGGGCAATGCTTCTTGTAAGTTATTTATAAGTTTGCAAATTGAAAAAATTCTAAAATGAAAGACTAATATTTAGAAGCCGGATATCAGAGAGCTCTTTGGTGATGATTACTTTTGAAAGTAAAATTAACTGACTAGAGATGTTAGCATGGCAAACATTCCATGATTTAGTTACAAAGTATTTAGTTACTGGTAACACAAAGAAGGCAGATTACAAACACATCATAAGTAAAATGTTGAATGCATTGAAGGAACTTGGATGCAATATGAGTCTCAAGGTCCACATGCTACATTCACACATGCACTACTTTACCCAAAATCTTAGTGACTGCAGGGAGATTCCACCAAGATCTTAAGGAATTGAAACAAGATAACAAAGATGGTGGAAGACTACAAAGCTGACTGACTAGGCCTACTGTTGGATGACGAAAAGACAAACTCATATAAATGTTTATAAAATGATGTCAAGAAGAAGAAGCTTCACATGCATAAGACAAAATCACATTGATACTGAAGATGAACTGTACTCTTCATCTTTAAATAAATGAATATATAAGTTGTGTTATTTATGTTATTCACATGCACTGATATTTATCCATGGTTAACATATACATAAATAATTATATTTTTGAAACACCTGTACTTACCTTATTTGTGTGTTATATGGCATTATTAAGTTGTTTATAAACCCTCAGTGTATTGTGAAAATTATACTAAATGCTGTGATGGTTTTAAATCAGTAAATGTGTAAAATTTATAATTTACAAGAAATTAATTATAGTTTATAATCATATTATTAATCAGGTATATACAGTTGAGAATATTGCTTTAATTAGTTTTTTAACAGTAGATGCATTATTATTTTACTTGAATCATAATAACAAAGGTGTATCTAAAAACAAATGAACTTTGTGTATTGAGCGTTACACTCACTAATCTCTGATCTGCAAAAAATTCTAACGTCATGGAAGGAAACCCTTTGCAGATCTGTATCAGTACAATGTAACTATACAAAATCCGATCTCAAAGTTTGGGTAATGTTCTGAAATTTTGTTCCAATATTTTCATTCAAAATTTTTTGTACTTAACTTTAAAACTACTATAACAAATTGCAAGGTAAGATTCAGTGGCAGCAGCAACAAATAATAGCCATGAGAAAAGTTTTTAGATTTCTAATTTCAAGGAAGCTCACACTTCAAACAAATTACTTAGTATTACAAAACATGTCAATAATTTCTCCATAAAATGCATACTTATATGAGGAATAAGAATTTACTCGCAAGGAAATGACATACTGAAAGGAGTACATATAAATTACCAAACAGTACTGTAACATGTAACTGTTTATTACATTAACATCTAGAAGATTAAACTATTACTATGATCGAAATAACTAAATTAATGTATATGACTAAACTATTGTAATCAAAATGTGTGGCCTGGACTGGGAATTGAACCCTGAACCTTCAGCTTTACATACTGATCCTCTGATCACTGAAGTAATTCATGCTTCCTTCCCTTCTAAGCACACATTCTCCTCTTGATCCCACATCCAATGTTTAGACCAGCATTCACAAACACACATTAAATGACTTCTACATTAAGAAGGCATGATGCAATTCAACACAGCTGCAGCTATATTTATTAAATCAATATAATGGGATCAAAAAGTAAGGTAAAAGGAGAATTTGTGCTTGGGTGGAAATAGAGGCCTGAATTAGCTTAGTGATCAGAGCTTGAGCACATATAGTTGAAGGTTCGGGGTCGGTTCCCGGTTCAGGCATGAACCTTTCTCTTTACAATTGATTACAATGTAATAAGTTCACCAAAATAAAATTTTCGAGAAATGTCATAGTATGACTGATAATTCAAGAGTTATTATTATATATACGTATATGTGCACTTAGAGTAGATTTTTGCGCAAATGACTTGTTACAAAAACATTCATCATTACTGTGAGTATATAAATGTTCAGTAAGAACAGATTTACGAGCGAATGACCTACTACACAAAGTACATTTGAAAGGTTTTTCATCTCTGTGAATGTTTAGATGGTAATTATGTTGTTGTTTCCGAGAGAATGACTTATTACAGAAAGTATATGTAAATGGTTTTACATTACTGTGCAAAGCTAAATGCTGAATTAGACCGGATTTCCTAGCAAATGGCATACTACAAATAGCACATTGGAAAATGTTTTCATTACTGTGGGTAAAGAAATGCTTAGTAAGTACAGATTTACAAGAAAATGGCATATTACAAATAGGACATTTCAAAGGTTTTTCTTTGCTGTGAACATTCAAATGACTTTCAACATGATATTTCCGGGAGAATGATTTATTACAAACAGGGCATCTAAATTGTTTCTCATTACTATGTAAAGTTAAATGACGAATAAGACTATATTTCCGAGTAAATGATTTGTTACAATTGGAACATTTGAAACGTCCCTCATTACTGTGAATATATAAATGTCGTGTCAGGTGGGACTTACAAGTAAATGAGTTATTACAATTAGGACATTTGAATGGTCTGCACACATGAAGAAGCAAAACACTTTTCTCGTAAAAGACCTATCGCAAAAGTTACAAATTAAGTCATTGTCACCTGTTTTTGAAGAATTGGCAGGGCTGAGGAATCCACAATATTTATCTTCTTCTATATTCACTACATTATGTCCAAATTCTTTTACATTTCCTTCAGGAATTTCTTGAAAGTTCTCAAATTGTTACTCAGTCTTGCCCACCTGAAAAGGTAGCATTAAGATAACTTTCACTTCAACTCAACCAAAAAATCTCAACCGCAAAGCTTGTGATGTAAACAATTTGAGAGCAATAATTTGATCTTAATTAAAATAATTTGAAGAAAATATAAAATAAAGGTAGTGAAAGTTCCTCAATAATGATGATAAATGCTATAGTGAGACTGATGATTTGATGGTAATTACAATGTTAATACAATAATAATAATAATAATTCATCCATAGTAATTCTCCCCGAAGGCAGGTCGTTCACTGCAATCATAGCGTTTTCACGCTATGCTTGCAGCTTTACTAGGGAATTGTAGGTGGGGTAGCTTCCCGTTGATTTCGTTGATGATAATGATAAGGGTAAGGATGATTATGATGATGATGGCCATATTATTTCGGGGACCGTTTGGGCCTTAAAGTTTTCCTGACATTTGTCTTACAGGTGAGGAAAACCCCCGATAAAAGCTACGAGGGGCATACTGAAAGTCGTGAGCAACCCATTGTTAAAATTCAAATTTCAACAACGTAACAAGAGCGACTGCAGGATCGTAATCTACAGACATTATACCACAACATTGTCATGTTGTGGCGTCATAGCTTCTATCACGTGACCACATGTTGTGTTTCCAAAATAGCGGACATCAGTGTTTCGTTTCGACAGCGTTCTATCATTGAATTCCTTGTTAAAGAGGAACAATCTGCTGTTGACATTCACCCAAGACTTCAATGTGAAAACGGAGATGCC
The DNA here is from genome assembly GCA_030220185.1 of Diploptera punctata. NCBI lineage: Eukaryota > Metazoa > Arthropoda > Insecta > Blattodea > Blaberidae > Diploptera > Diploptera punctata. The sequence continues at coordinate 30,817 of JASPKZ010000846.1, read as the reverse complement.
TGCATGGGTGCCAGCAGTGTTAGGAGATGGGTGAAACATTTTAAAGGTCGGAACACGAGTATCAAAGATGAGCCCCGTTGCGGTCGCCCACGCTCTGCTCCACGGATCGCAACAAGGAAAGAGTTGATGCGCTCATTAAAGACAATAGGAGTATCACAGTGAATGAAATCGCTACAAAACTTGCAGTAGGACACAGTGCAGTGCAACAAATTATTCACAGCTTAAGTTACCGAAAAGTTAGTGCCCGTTGGGTTCAACGTTTATTGACTGATGACTACAAAGTTCAGAGAAGAACCATCACCCATAATCTTATTCAGGGATTTCGAAATGAGGTGATGATTTTGTGAGAAATATTGTGACAGGTGACGAAATATGGTTTCATCGCTACGAGCCTGAAACAAAACGCCAGAGTATTGAACGGCACCACTTGAATTCGCCATCAAAGAAAAAAGCGAAGACAGTGCAATCTGTTGGGAAAGTTATGGGTAGCGTCTTCTGGGATGCGTAAGGTTGCATTCTGGTTGAATTTCTTGAAACTGGATAAACCATAAATGCTGTCCGCTATAACCAGACACTTGTGAAGCTTCGTCGTGCATTACACGACAAATGCCCTGGAAGTTATGTCATTCTGCAACACGATAACGCGCGTCCTCAGACTGCTCGTGCCACTGTGGAGAAGATCAGGACATTTGGGTGGGAAACTCTTCCACATCCTCCCTACAGTCCCGATTTGGCACCCTCCGACTACCATCTTTTCGGTTCTGTGAAGGAACAGCTAAGAGGCCAACGCTACGAGACGCCTGAGGATATTCGGAAAGCAGAGCGTCAGTGTCTTCAGGAAGCTGGAACGGGCTTCTATCATAAGGGAATTTTCAAGCTTGTAGAACGCTGGACAAAATGTGTGCAAAGAAATGGAGACTATGTGAAAAGTGACACAAAGGTCTGTAGATTAACATGGTGTTCTTGGTTTGACTAAAATGAATATTATGATTGTTAAAAAAAATGTTGCTCCTAACTTTAATATATTAGTATTTTGTATTTGTATTAAACTGTTTTGACTGCACAATTGATAATGTATGAAGCATCTGTAGTTTTTATAGCAAATTAAAGGATTATGACTATTACATACAATGTAAAAAGTAATAAATATTTAATTTGAACATGGCAAAAAAAATCTTATGTTAAACAAAAAAAAAGTTAACATATTTGAACTGAGAACACCAATAGTAGGTTCAAAGACCAATTAAACCCTCTACTGGAGGAAAAAAATAACTAATTTGCAGGCCTGTGTTGCACTTTCTGTACATAAGAGGATTAAAAAATTGAATTTCAAAAATTTCCAATCATAGTAAATGTTAAATATATCAATTAGATAGCATTTCTTCTAATGAAAATTAATAAATTAATTAATATTGTATTTTCATAGACTAATGCTACCCCAGTATATATAAGTTTACCTTAGCATCAAAATATATTTTGAGTAAGGATGGAAGAACTAACATATACAATGTCCTTTAAAAACAAAATCTTCAGAAAGCTTGATGATTCCTTCATTGATATGATAGTACATATTCATACTCATGCCTTCTTTGTTGGAAATGAATCTGACAGAATTTTAAAAAGAGAAAAAAATGGAAACTCAGTTTTATAACTTCCTTATGGGAGAAAATGAACAATGAAGACACTATTTTAGATTATATTAAAACTCTGCAATTAAGATAGTATGGACATGTCCTGTGAATGGAATAGGCCGGAATAGGAATGGAAACCTGAGGGAAGACAAGGCAGAGGAAGTCCTGAAACCTCCTGGAGTCAGGGAATACATTTATACATGAAGGAGAAACATCTACCACCAGGAGATTGGATGGACCGACAAAATTGGCTATTATGAACTGGACGATGTGAAAGACATTAATCAACTGATGATCTATCTAATGCTGCTAATTTGTTTGCAATCACAACACAGGTGTTAAATTACTCTACTGTTTAGATACTATTAACACACCTCATTACATTAATGACATTTGATGTTTATTTTATTTTCTGTTCTCTGGTTGTACTCTCATGCAGTATATATGACTTTTGTTTCTTCTTTGTCCTGTGGTATCCATAATACTAGACAGTATTTGAAATAAATATGCTTATCTACAATAAGTAGTGGCTGCAGGTAGAGAAAAAACAACTATAATGACTCTTGACCAAACTGCAGACTAGACGTCAAAGCTATAAATTCTGACTGTGTGATGGTTCATATCTTTGACTCACATATGTTAAGCCAGCAGCCACGTGCTCAGCCCACAATATCCTAGGTCTATGCACCTTCGAGCTTTACAATTAAAATTTAAAAAAATAACAACAAAAAATATTACCTCCTGTTTTGTTTCATAAGAGGAGACTGGATTATCAGGAGGAAATGACTCAAGTTTAACCGAATTATTGGAAATTTCTTCTTCTGCTTCTGATTTTATTTCCACTGTCATTTCCTTAAAATTAAAATCATTGTATCTCACCACTATATGAACATTAAGTGTCTGAAGATGACAGAAAAGTAAGATAAAGTTTCAAAATAACTTACTTGTGGGTTAGTTTCATTGAGAGCTATATGGTCTTCATGTTTAATAAAAAACTGGCAAGTCATTGTTATCAGGTCTGAAAATTCAATCATCATAATTAAAATAGAGTGAGTTTGCTGATAACTCTCTACATAATTTATGTTAACTAGAATAACAAGACTGTTTACAGAAAAACAGATTACACATTACACATGGACATATTCTCCTTTCCAACAGAAATAGCACCAGCTTTACTGCTCAACCCCCAGCTAAGCAGCCTGTGGTGATGTTATTAGTGCTCTTGCTTATAACAAATGATCTCCATTTGCAGCCACATATATTTCTACTATCACATATGATTTCTGCAGTCGATTTAGAAACAATGGAATTTTTAAGTTTTAATACCAATATGTTTGTCGCTTTCTTAGCACAAGACACAGATACTCCAGTCGCGTGCACAAACACCTATTAGATTTTGGTAAGTACAGTAGTTCATAAAGTTATAAACTTTGTTGTAGCTCCAGATATTTTCATTATTCTTGTAAAGTTTTATTTTTAAGGGGGGTAGAATTTAAGTTGGAATATATCTAATTTGCAATTGTTGATAAATTGTAAATTTAAGGCTGATCGTATTGTATGCTCAAGTCTAGCACCCATCTTATCAAGCTTTTATTCTGTAACGATATGGTGTCATTGATTGACTGGTTTCTTTTGTTCTTTTTTTTTGTAAGATGCCAATAATGCATTGGGATTGGATCTATTTTGGATTTTTCCTCAGAATTTTTATATAATCTTCTAAACTATATTCATTCATAGTGTTCTGCCTAAGAACAGGTCTTTCACTGCAAACTCAGCATTCTCCACTCATTCCTTAACTCAGCTTTCCTGTTTGTATATGCATACAAACCATTTATTTTAATATTGTCTATCATCTGATGTCTTTTCTTACCTCTAACTTTTTTTTTCAGTTAACCATTCCTTGTAGGGCATCCGTTAGCAGGCAGTTTCTTCTCAGCCAGTGGCCAATCCAGTTTCTTTTTCCCTTCTTTATGAGTACCTGCATTGTTCTTCCTTCACCCACTGTACCTATCACATCTTTATTGTTAATTTTGTCTGTCCATTTTATATGTTTCATTCTTCTCTATTTCCACATCTCAAAAGCTTCCAGTTGTTTTTCCTGATACCATCGTAATGTCCAAGTCTCTGCCCCATACAATGCTACACTCCACACAAAGCACTTCACTAACCTCTTGCGTAAATCTTTTGCATAAGGTCCGCAGAAAATGCTTCTCTTCTTGTTAAAAGCTTCTTTTGAGATTGCTATCCTCTTGCTTTACTTCTTGACCGAGTTCATGTTACTGCTGATAGTACAACCCAAGTATTTGAAGCTCTCCACTTGCTCAATGGCTTCATCTTTTATCCTCATGTTTATCTTCCTTGGTTTCCTTTCTATAATCATGGCCTTCTTGTTATTTATATTTATATTCATCCCTTAATCACAAACAGTGCTTTAATAGCTTAAAACAATGAAGGACACACTATTAATACTGCACTTGCGTCCACACAACACAACAATATATGTTGTGGCTCGTCGTAGCAACAACGTTTAAATTTCGCGGGCAAGGCGAGAATGGTCACGCATTGGTCTGAATGGATTTGCGAGTTGCCGACTCGCAAGTCGAAAGACCCGCGCAAGCTAACGATATTTCTGGGCTGTCAGTCCAGATGATTCTACCAACACCTCCTTCCCCTGTCGGGAAAGATCCGTGGCTAAAGGCGCCAATGGTTCTAAGCCAAGAAACTTTCTCGCCGCCTATATATAAGAGGCGAAGGTAGGAGGCCAGTTAGTTGTATTTTCTGTTATATGCTTCAAGCTGTGTTAATAATTCGCGTTTTATATGTTTCATTTCAATCTTCTTTCTGCTTTTGTATCTGTTGCAAAATTTCTTCAAGTAAATTCCGTATGTCTACCATTCATTTTTTTAAAATGTACTGATGTTAAGTTTCTTTTTTGCGTTAATAGCAGGCACTCCCTCTGATTCACTCTACTTCCCGACTTTTCCGACGTTGCCGGCTGTCTTGGGTACGTAATCTCGCTTCTTACAACCAGATGTCATGGATGAAGCCTGGATCGTGTTATTTAATTTGGGCGTAAATAATCTACACCGATTCCGTGTAATACTTTCACAACCACTTTGTTTTCTTTTACACTCGCAATATGCGCTAAGAATTAATATTAATTTAATGTTTATCTCATAGTTAATTCACAATTTCCGATGAGTACACTCGCTCTTCTCAAGCTCTCTATTGCAGCAAAAAAATACAACTAACTGGCCTTCTCCCTTTGCCTCGCGTTTACGCGATGTAACGGAACCGACAAAATAATAGAGATGATAAACCATGCAGAGAGGATCATTATTGTGAATGGAATATATAGTTGCAAACACCTCATATATGAGTTATGTGCAGATGAAAGTGTTCACCCGTAAGGATCAAAATTCAATACAAACAATTGTACACATATAATTGTATTGAAGAAAGCATGTTTTTACAACAAGTGTTAAAACAGTCGACCCTGTGCCACATTGCATATTTGATATCGTCGCAGAAACAATCGGCCGAGCATGGCAGGATTTTTGACGTCGTCAAATGCAGCATTTAGGCTCTTAATCAGTTGAGCTCTGGTGGCCACTAGAGTAACGTACACCATACTCTAAACATTCCCCACATCAAAAACCAAGGGGCGTTAAATCAGACGAAAGCGGTGGCCACACAACAATTCCTCCTCGTCCAATTCAGTGGTCCCCATGATCGACGGTTAGTTTTGCTCATGCGTCGACACTGAACAGAAATGTGCCGGGGCTCGAACCACAGATTACGATTTGGAATTTAACACGTATAGTCTACGTAACTCCAGTGGCCACCAGAGCTCAACTGATATGACAGACTAAATGCTGCATTTGACGACGTCAAAAATAATCCTGCCATGCTCGGCTGTGCTGGCCGATCGTTGCTGCGACGATATCAAACATGCAATGAGGCAGAGGGCCGACTGTTTGAACACTTATTGTAAAAACATTCCTTTTTCAATAAAATTATATGTGCACAATTGTTCGTATTCAAGTCCGATCCTTACGGGTGAACTACTCCATCTGCACATAACTCATAAATGACGTGTTTGCGACTATATGATCCTTCACAAAAAAATGATCCTCTATGCATGACCTATCATCCCTATAATTTTGTCAGTGAGGTCCTGTTACTCCCTGTAGGCCTATAAGCGGCGAGGAAATTTCTAGGTTTAGGGTTCGAGAAATTTCGAACCATAGAAGCCTCTGGCCATGGGGTTTTCCCGAAAGGGGAGGGAGATGTTGATAAAATTATCTGGAGTGATAGACCAGTAATTTCGATGGTTTGCGCGGGTCTTTCGACTCGCGAGTTGGCGACTAGCAAATCTACTTCGACTACTGCCAGACCACCATTCTCGCCTTGCCTGAGAAATTCAAACGTTGTTATCACCGCGCAACATAACATATTACATGTGCCGGAAGCAATGACCTTCAGAGCTAAAATAAATGTAGCGATATGCAGAATTATCTTAATATGAAAACTCTTTCTCATAAACTGGTGTGTACAGAATTGCTTTTTACCATTTCACAGTGTTTATTTAGGCTGAAGTTACATTCTGATCAGATGTCACCACTATACCGGCTAGATGATGTTTTGCACATCTGTGATTAACATATGTAAATGTGTGGCCAGCAGCTGGCTGGTAGGCCCAGTTATTTATCCGCTTTATGCTAGTTAAATCGTAATTTGTTGTGCTATAATGAAGGAGATTGCTACAAAGTTACTTTTATTATAATGTTCTTATATGATTTGCAATTTTATGCAGAGTCTAAATAAATCTTAAGTTATCCACTGCTTAATATTATATAAAATCAACTTACAGCCTTACCTAATTGTTTATAAGGGACATCAATAAAACAAAATAAAAAATATTATCTAATTACCTTACAAAATTGTTAGAATGTTTCACTGCATTCTCAATCCTTATCTGTCACGGTGCTTGACAGCCTCCTGTAAGGGCTATGAATCATTGTAGGGAGATTTGGACGCAATTTTTTTAATTTTTTTTTCCACGTAGTACCGTGGTCATCTTAAGACTTTATCGATTCTATACATATGACATATGAATAAATCGAGTTGTAAAATCGAATTAAATTTGAATAAAACAATAGTAGAATTATTATGTGCTGTACGAAGAGAAGTTTGAGGTTGAATATAATATAATATTATTAATGCATCGAAGTTAATTGTAAAATTAATTAATTTTCAACAACCTGAAGGAGAAAGTGAAGCTGGAAAATACACCTAATGGAAGGTAAGTGAATGATTACATTTGGCATTTTTTCTCAAAAAGTACTGTACTTTTCAAAATCGTGTTTTCAAATAATAGGCCTAACTGTGAATTATGAAAATTGGCATGGCGTATATTTTGTTTGCATCATGACATTATAATGCTTACGTTTGAATTGTAATATCCTTTAAAAAAAAACTTGTTTATACTTCACATTAATTTTTATGTCATAACCTGTAATATATGTACTTATTCATCAATATTTATTTCACAGAATAAATGAGGCTGTCAAGAACAAATCCTATGGGCGTATTTTCTTATGACAGTGATTGGGAAGTCTACATATTTATAAAAATTTAGGTAAGTAAATTTGAGGTATTGAGAGTGGATCTAATGCTTCAACCTTCATTTTACTAACTTGGAAGTTTAACTTTAAACTGATATAACCTGATGAAAATTTACTAAACTAAATCACCCTAAGATATTTTTATTCTTTTTGTTTGGTGTATGTTATCAGACTAAATTTCTAGTGTAGGTTAAGTTATGAAAGCGAGGTAGCATTATTTAGAACACGCGTAAGTCTAAAAATAAATAGAAATTTGGGTATAAAGTTTCCATTATGGGACAAAAAAATGAAAAAAAATCACTTTACCTTTCCTAATAATGTTTCCAAGTCCTACTGAATAATAGTGCACATGTGCAAAAATTCATAAAAAAAATTTATGGAGTTGAATTGCTAGATGGAATCACATAATGTGAAATCGATATGACCAAAGTTTGCAATAAATTCCCAAACATTTATTAGATATGGACGTTTACTAACTTTTCCCATCAAAATCTAACAAAATGAAGAGTGTGTACATCGTTTTTTTAAATATATTTTTGAATGTTGGTTACTCCAATTTGACATATCTCCACCGTTTAGTGGAAGTTCATTAAAGTGTTCATGCATATACACAACAAATCTACATAAGTTTGAAGAAATTATTTCATACATAGATAAATATTTAATAATTTATTGTAAAAATGTTATAAGTATTGTTGTAAATGTTTAAAATATGATGTTAGTAAAGGCAGAAGAAGTACGTAGAGCAACAGTATCACTAGAATATACTATGGAAAATGAAGGGTAAGGTAATCTATAGTTGAGCCAAAAAAATTCCAAGTCCAAGTAGAACCATACACATGTGCTAACTGATAAAATTTGATATAATTCAGAATGATCTAATGCTGCCACCGTACACAGCATAATTCTTGCCAACCAGAGGAGGAACATCCCTATATTGAAATCTTAAACTTAAAAACTAGGTCTGGGCGAAAATTTTTCTCTTCAAATTAAAAAAGAATGTTAAACACAGAATGGTGATAATAAAGACTTAGTGTAATCATTATTATTTTGTTATTTATGGTATCAGTGTTCTCTTCTTTTAAGTCAAGTCTTTTCAAGAATTGTCATTTCAATTAAGTTTTGATTGCTTGTGAAAGAGTATTAAGAAACTTAAAAATATGTAAGTGTATGCATGTACATAATACATATATAATGGTTTAGGATCACACACTTCAAAGTCCATCTCTGTACAGTTCTTGTTATGAGGTTAAGTCAATGTTCCATTTTCATAGCCATTTGATAATAAATCAGGAATTTAATACACTGGAAAAAACAGCACTTAAACTAGCGTGAAATATTTAAAAAGTCCTATAGAACAACAGCGCACAGGCACCAGAATTTATAGAGCCAGCGATAACCAACAATCGAACCATATATCGATTATCATCCTCGATTACTATCCGTCACTATGAAATTTAAATGATCAATATTTGCAATAAATCCACAAGTCGATGTTAAGAAATATATTAATAATATTAAAATTACCAAACATTTATTAAAACAAATGTTTTCAATAAACTGCAGAATGAATTAAGAAGGAAAGTGCTAGGTATTGGTTGTGGTGCACACATTGCTCATAATTGTGTCCAGAATGCTGCAGATCAATTGCCCATCGATATTGAAGTTATTGTTGTGAATATCTACAAAATCTTCTATATCTACACTGTGATGGTAGCTCAGTATAAGGACTTCTGTGAATTTGCCGGTGTAGAATACAAGAAAGTTCTCTGTCATAGTAGTGTCAGATTTCTCAGCCTTATTCCAGTAGTCCACAGAATCTTGTCAATTTACGATGGTTTGAATTTTAACAAGCATTAGAACATTTTTTATAAAAGTAGGAAATGTAAGAAAAAATAATTCCGTAAAAGTAATTTTAAGAATTAAAAAAATTCCGTGACCTAATGGAAACATGAGCTAATTCATATATTTTAATATTTATTTTGATGCAGTAACGTATTAATAATACTTAGTAAAGTAAGTAAAGTGATCCCACAACAAGCCTCAGGAGGCCCTTGGGGTAGTAGGAGGTTAAGGCTCCCATTTTTCTGGACAATCGGCACTTGATGTCAGCCGGGTTGTCAGCCCTATGTGGCGGCCGCCTTTACCCCCAGAACAAGCGTCTGGTACTCATTTCCGTTAGAGGCTGAGTCGACCCCAGGGCCATAGTGCCACCAGAAGGTGTAGGTTAGTTTAAAAATCCTGATCCCACCGGGACTCGAACCTTCGACCTTCCGGCTTGTAACGCAGTGCCTTAACCACTACGCTACGGCGTGCCACATTAATAATACTTACTAGAAAATATTATTTTAATAGAAAATTGATTCCTTCTAATTAAACAAACAAAAATTGATGCACAATGCCCCTACATTTTAAAATACACAGCCAACATAATAGAATAGACGATACAGTTTATTATTATATAAATAAAAAATAGGTATAAACATTTTCCAAGGTAATATTATATGGAATAGTTTAAACAACATTTTACCACGATAATGTTTCTACTTGAATTAAGAGTAGGTCAGCTCATTTCAAATAATAAAAACAAGTATTTAATTCAGGAAGTCTGTTGGCTGCACTCTCACTGCAAATGAATTGGCTTTTCAACATAGCGACTGCAGCGCTCCAAGCGTTGGCAGGAAAAAACTAGGCCTTGCATCACTTTCTTCCATTTGCGTTGGCCTGGGGTGGCTGGTAGCTTGCTGCGTACACAGAGCACGTTGCGTGTTCATTCACTACAGGCCTGGGGTATGGTTACGTCCTTCCATTGTAGTTGTGTTCTTCCAAAAGGCCTTTTCAGCTGAGGTGTCCAGTCACATACTTTCTTCACTAATCTACTGTTCTCCATTCTATCTATGTGATCGTTCCAATTTAGGCTTCTATTATTTATCCAGAAGTTTATTGGTTCAATTTCACTTTCTTCTCTAATAACAGAGCTGCGAATTTGCTCTCTCAGCGATTTTCCTTAAAACTTTAATTTCGGTTGTTTAATTGATTTGTGCTGTTTTTTTTAGTTTCTGTTCGGCATTCACAACAATGTGTTATGCTACGGTTTATTATACAGCGTGTCGCGCCCGACGTGACGTGAATTCGCGTTTCGCTCGGCGTGATGCTGGTTTCGCATGGAGCGCATACGCTACAGCGCTTATGTTTATGGAATTGCCGCCAGATGGCACCACATATTTGGAAAATCAAAATGACCAACGTTCATAATAATTTTCCAAATGTGTTTACAAAAACTAATGTATACAAACCTTTCCCTGCATAACCTAATAAAAGAAATTATATACATACTATTTAGTAAACTATAAACTAATCTGATGTACACTAAACTGACCCATCGGAAGCTAACAAAATGAAGTGGTTGAACATTTATATCTTAAAATATGGTTTGGAATTAAATGCAAATGTTGGTCATTCATACATATGTCCTGCCATCTGGTGGATTTAATTTTATGAGCGTTCACGTATGCCAACTTCAGTTCTAATAAAGGACAAAATAAATTGAGAGAAAAAGTCATAATTTGTCTACATAGATAAACATATTAAAATACTTCATAAAACAAGTTTCACGTGTCGTTGCAAAACGATTATAATAGTTCGAAATATTAGTAAAGACAGAAAAAGTACCTAGAGCATAGCATCATATGAATGTTGTATGGAAAATTATAGAATAAATGATTCTTTAGTTCATAAATAAACATATGGTTGATGAATATACCAAATTTTAGAATACTTCAGATTTTCGCCTGAGCAGTTTTATCAGGTTTTGAATTTAATGGAAGACGAAATTTATGTACATCCATAATATCCCCAAGATACAATACAATATTTACAGTTTTATTTATCTCTTGACTAAGTTCAAGCCACAATAACTTTTTTCTGTACATCTCTGTACTCCTTCATGCTCATATTGTATAAAAATGGTATAAAACATGTATAGAATTCGATGATTTGCAACAAAACTATCTAACTTTCGTCGTTAAAATTGGAAAGTTATAAAACAAGTACTCTTTTCCGACATTTTGTCATAAAATCTTAGTTTGTTTTTAGCAATTACACCAATGAGTACGGGTAATATCTTCTATATTCTTTGTTTGCGCTGGCAAATTGCGTCCTGGATTCAAGAGATTCCAAAACACGACGCGACATGTCAGCGCAAATTTTTTTGCGCCAGCAATTTGCGTTCTAGATAAACCACTTCCATTTAAATACATGGGGAGCAATTTTTGCGCTGGCGCGTTGCGTCGTAGATAAACCACAGCATTAAACTATAGGACTATTAAACTGCTTTTTCTCCATTTAATAATTATTATATAATTATTATTATTATTGCTATTATTATTTTGATCTTATTTCAAAATTCATTAAAAAGAAGCTATTTTTTTCTTACAGTAAAATAAAAATGAAATAACTCAATAGAGGTATTGTTTCTGACTATAGATCAAGATTGTGCTTCCGATCCCGGTAGCAAAGATGGATTGAACTTTTCAGGGGGAAGTTTATTCGAGAACGTTCATTTATTTGGATGAAAAGTAGAAGTGCTATTAAATACAATGCACAATCATTATACTGGAATATCAATTGCAAGGAGCTCAATCTTGGCTCAGGATTATCCTCGTAGCAGAAATAGTTTTGATAAACTTCGTATCAAATCAAAATTAATCAAAATTAATCTGACTTTCGAATTTGCTCTTCTAAATAATTATATTGGCAAGTATGTGACACTTTGTTATGAAATATGAACATGAATTGGCCTGAAAAGTATTACCAGAAATTAAAAACATGTAAATATAAATTAACTTCTATGATTGTTAGCCTAAGAACAGTTAAGTCTCGTAGACTGCGTTGGGCAGGACATGTTGCACGTATGGGAAATGAAAGACTTGCATGGAAGCTTCTTGTAGGGAAGCCAGAGGGGAAAACGCCCAGTTGGTAGACGAAGAATGAGGTGGGAGAATAACATTAACTATGATTTGAGGGAAGTAGATTATACAGGGAATGATTGGAAAGCATTAGCTCGGGATAGGGATGTATGGAGAGCTTATGTCCGTGCGGCCATGAACCTACGGGTTCGATAGTGCCAGTGAGTAAGTTAGTATGATTGATAGCCTCGGTTTCTCAAAGAAAGGGTACTTATGTACAAATATTTCAAATAAATTGCCTAATATGGAAAGGCCACAACTCCAGAAAACCAAATTTTACATTTATTTCTCCATCTCCACACTTATTTGGGTCGGTTAATATATAAAATTAAACGAAGTTGCAGTTAGAATTATACTATTTCCGACGAATAACAAATATATAACTACCACAATTACATTTTAAAACAATATAACAAAGGGGGAAAAAATTAGTGTGGGGTCTTTTAATATTGAGCGATTCAAACGTACGTTGTATATGTGTTTTAAGTAATTTGAAATTCACATGACATTTATAAAAGTACTTCGAACCATTGAATATTTAAAAAGTCTTAAGAAAAATGTTCAAACTTCGAAACTTTAAAAAAAAATTCCTAAATCACAATTTATAAAATATTACATAATAAAACATAACTAAATTAAACACAAAACATTTCGTCTGAGCACGTATACCATATACTGTCTGTATGCCGGAATATTGGATCTATCCATGAACTTATTACATGCTGTATAATTTGTATATAAATTCAGTATCAAGAAAATTCCTGAAGATGAAGCATGTCTTCGGAAAGTTTTGAATTTTAATAATATAACAAAAATTATAGAATAAAATATAATAGTTAAGGACGACTGTGTTATATAAGGTATATTTTTTGTAAATGAAATCATTTTAATCACAACGGTGTTCAAATGTGATTGTTAGAAGTATTTTTTTTTTCAAATGCCCCAGGTTGTCTTTCGACATTCCTGGTTTCCCTCCTGGCATGTACTTGTAACCCACTTCTGAGGTTGGGGCGCCTGGAAGGCGGGGTTACGTTGCCCCAATGATATGATTTGGTGATGATGATGATAATGGTGCTCCAGGAGACTCCCTAATTCTAAGCTTAATCTAAGGTGAATATGAATGATGATGAATGCGATGGTCATGTGATTTCGCTGATCGCTTGAGCCTTAAAATTTTCCTGACATTTGTCTTGCAGGTGAGGAAAGACCCCGATAAAAACCTCACCCAAATAAACTGTCCCAACCGAGAATCGAACCCGGGCCCGCTGAGTGACAAGGCAGCACGCTACCCCGAGACCTCAGCGGAGGACTTATTAGAAGTATAAACTACAAGGAAATAAAATGTCACAACTAATATTATTTATAAATAATAATTTAACTGAAAACGCAACTAGACCTATTTTTTTACAAAACGATTTAAAATGTTATTTTTTATAACAAATACAGTGGATTTTATTGTTTTTCATAATTATGAGAGCACAGTTCATTTTAACTATGAACTTCTCAAAATAGGCTATATATTCCAAAAGCACATCGCCCAGATTAATAGTTTAGCAATTATAGGAAACTTCAAGGATATAGAATAAATTCAACATACCGGCTCTCTAAATATATTCTAAATGCGAACTGTACACAAAATTCCGTAGGTAGAATTAACAGAAACAGTTGCATGGAAAACATCACTCATTCACTCCACAGATTTAAATTACAAACAAGAAATATTCATTAAACACAATTATTTTGTAGCAGATGCCGAAAATAAATACGCTTTTTTTTTTCTTGCGATAATACGTTGATAACCACTATCGATAGACTGTAGAACATGAGTTAATCGATATTAATTTCATGTAGAGGGTAATTGCTGGTTGGAATAGATAATTTCTGACATTTCGTGAGAGTCTTATAAAACGTATACTCATTGCCTAAATTAACCATCAACTCAGAAAAGACAGTTCAACTAACATTTAGAAGAGGAGGAAGAGCCACACAAGAAGATATCCTAATGCTGAATGACGCACCACTAAAGACAGTCAACAAATTCACATACCTAGGCATGACACTCCAAACAACATTACGATCATTCAACCAACATATACAAGAGAAAACAGCAGCAGCCACAAGATCAATCTACAGCATAAAAAATCTAGCCCGACTGTCATTACCCACGGCCATGACATTATTCGATACAACGATATCCCCAATCATGACATACGGCATAGACATTATATGGGAGAAACTGTCACTTAGCGATCTCGAAAGGATAGAGAAGGTTAAGGCACGTTTCCTTAAAGTGGTTCTAAGGGTGGGGAAAACAACCCCGTCGAGACTTGTATATGAACTTGCAAGAGAGTCGTTCTATGCAGAAGATCTGAGGATGAAACACCTTCTATCTAATACCGGCCCCTACACAGAACTCGTACACCGAAGCAAATTGAAGAAGAGGGAGATAGACCTTGATTTCTATGCTACGGGAGCCATGATAGAGAGGAATTGGACAAAAGCTAACCAGGACCAGCGACATGTTGTGACACGTTATGCAGTGCACGGTTTTCATCACAAAGTGTGTGAAAACAAGAAGTACCACGACCCAAATGAAAAATGTATATGTGCTTTGTGTGGTCACAGATGCAAACGGTACCACATACAGAAGTGCCCAAAGAACACAAAAACACTGAACGAATATAGCAACGATTAAATATAATCAATGCCCACTCGGGCGAACCTTTTACTTATTATTATTATTATTGCCTAAATTAAAGTGTCATTTATTATTATTGCCACCTGGTGTCGCATCAAAGAAGTAATTTTTCAAATTTACCTCGTGCTTTAGCTTCGTTCTCTTTGCCCACAGAGTATTTCTCTATGTTCTGTGCCATAGATCCCTGGTCCTTGCCACAGAGCTCTGTGGTCTTTGCTCTTGAGAAGTTCGTGAGCTTGTATAAAGAGTGTTTAGTATATTTGTGAAACATATTAATATTTCACAGGACTAATTTGTATTTTATAAGTTTCGGTGATTGAAATTAGTTACTACATATTTGTATACTGAAAAAATTCAGAAGATTAATTCTGAAAGTGTATGCAGTATATTCTTTGATCATGCTTGATGTGTGCATAAATAAGATCAAAATGTCCGATACAGGGCGAGAATCAAGAGATTCAGGAGATTCTGAAATATTATCTGAAGATTCATACGAAGATAATGAAATAATTAAAGCATCAGAGGAAGTAAGTAAAAAAAATATTATTTAATTAAATTTGCCCTATGTGTGTGAATATATTTCAGAGTATATAGCGTGCCTTATGTTGATCCGATACCATTAATGTATCTTAAACTTAAATTAAAGAAGATCGAAAGTTGATATTAAATACTTGGTCATTTGTTATTAATTTGCAACCATTTAGTTGTTGACCTAATGTAAAGTATTAGACGCATAATATATATATTAATTTTTATTTAGGAAGGAGACCCAATTGCTAGCACCGAAGGTACTAGGGAATCAGAATATGATACTGCGGGAGATTCGGAAACTGATGATTCTACGGCTGTTGATGAAGATGACGATAGTATTATATTAGAATATGAGAGAGGAGAAGGTGATGGACAGGTAATTAATAAGTTACAGTAGAAATCCCTGATATAGTCTGAAATATCTATTTCATTTCTGTGAATAAAAGTCTTCATTTTATATTTTCAAAATGGCTACCGGTACCTCATTTATCACTTTACATATTTGTTATTAACCATAATAAGTTGCTGAACAGTTCTTTTGTGCTCAAGTATCCAACATGTGACATGATACTTAAAATACCTTACACAAGTTCTGTCTAATTTTATTCTTATGGTTTTATTTTCAAAAAAAACATTTACTACAATTTCAAGTATATAATAAACATTTGACCAACTTTAGAATACTTCGTTGACTCAAGTTTCCATTAAACACACTGAGAAATTTTTAAAAGTCCCAAGCAGACAACACACGCATGCACCAACAAATTCAAAGTGGTTTACACTGTAATCATGCTTGCAATCAACATTTATACAATATTTAAATAACCTAATTTAATTTAAGCACTCTAACATGTGAAAGAATTCAATACCCAAAAGTAAATAGTAAGTTCTGAAATTTTGAAACACATAGTCTATGTAGGCTGGACTGGAACATGTGTTGTATAGAATACTTGTTAACGTCAATATAGCTGCCATGTCTTCATATTACATATGTAGTTAAATATTATAGAAAAAAATTAAATATCCAAAAAATATAAAATCTATTGTAAATGGTGGAAAATAATTTCAAAATAAAACCCTGTTTGTGCATGTGTGTGATGTGTGCCTGGGACTTAAAAAACATTTCTCACTGGACTTAATGGAAACTTCAGCTGCGAGAATTGTTTCTAAGTCCCAGGCAGACATCTGCATGCACCAAGAGGGTTTTATTTTCAAATTGTCTACCACCATTTACAATAAATTAAATTTTTTTCTAACCATTATTTCAATATATTTGTTATGATGTTTAACTACATATATAACACAAAGATTTGGCAACAATATTGATTTTAACGAATAGTCTGTACAACAACACATGTTCCAGTGCAGTCAATATAGAGTATGTACTTTAGAATTTCACAACTTACTATTTGGTTTGGGGCGTCGCATTCTTTTACAGGTTAGAGTGCTTAAATTGTGTTAGGTTATCTTTTAGGTTGGTCTTTCACAAGTTATTGTACTTAATTGCGTTTGGTTAGCTTTAAGGTTTGTTAAATATTGTGTATATGTTGGCAGCTTCGCATGATTCCATAGTGTTAACTGCTTTGCGTTTGTTGTTTCATGCGTGTGGTGTCTTCCGGAGACTTAGAAAAGTTTCTCACTGCATTTAATGGAAATTGTTGCTAATGGCTGACGTTTTTCCATAATTACTAACATTTTAAACATATTGCAATGATACTTGTAACTTTTTGTTACAATTATCGGATATTTATCTAGGTACGTATACTGTTGCATTTGGCTCACTTTTAGAATACTTTACCTATGATATTCCATTACGTAAAAGGAAAAAGTCCACTATTTGTCGACCATGAATTCTTCTGAGTTCTTCAGAATCACAGTGTGCATGGGAGAGTTGTTCTAATGGTTAATTACATTACATTAGATTCTAGATATTAAATTCTACGGAATTAAAAATTTTAAACTAATTTTATCGTAAATATGAAATTTTATAGGTTAGATTAATTTAATTAAGTTAGCTTTTATATTAAATTCAACAAATATTCGTTGCGACTGAGTCATTGTCATCGACGCAAATAATTTTTATCTTGTTTCATTTAAATTAGGATCTTTTTATTTTTTACATGACTCATGAACGCATAAAGAAACTTCCTCTAGATGGCAGAGCTATGTGTCAAATTGGAATGACTATAATTTTAAAATATATTTTAAGAAATGTATGTTTACTCCATTTTGTTATTTTCTGATAGAACAAGTTAATGTACATCAGATTACTTTACACTTCATTAAATTATGTGCATTTAATTAATTTTGTTGAGTTAGGAAGTGGCGAGTTAGTGTACATCCATTTCTTATAAATATGTTTGGGAATTTATTGTGAAGGTTGGTAATGTTGATTTCACTCATATGTCCGCCATCTAGCGGAAATTTCTTTAAGCATTCAAGTTTGCACACTATGATTCTGTAGAACTTAGAAAAATTCTTGGTAGTTTAAAACTAAACTTTTCCATCGCATTCATCTCTTAATGATTTTTTTCAAATACTCTAGAGTCATAATGCACCTACTCAAACACATAAAGAAATTTATGAATGAGTTGGAGAAAATGATTTAACATCTCACCTCATAAATTTGCGTGTCTTCATGGTACCAGTTTCTGTAGTATAATTTTACTTCTATCTTTAGTCAAACTCCAACTTGACTGAAGATGGAAGTAAAATTATACTTTTGAAACCAGTATTCTGAAGACATGCAACTGTATGACGTGAGATGTAAAAACATTTTCTCCAACTCATTCATAAAAGTAAATACCTCATGGTGTTATCTCCCACTTCGATTTTGATTAAATACATAAAGAAATTTCCACCATATAGCAGACATATCTGTGAAAATGGAATGACTAACATTCACAATTAATGCCAGAACATATTTTAAGAAATGGATGTTCACTCACTTCATTATGTTAGGTTCCGATAGGACAAGATAGTGTACACCAGATTAGTTTATAGTTTACTGAAAAATATGTATCTAATTTTATTTCGTTGGGTTATGAAAGGGCAGGTTAGTGTATGCCCATTTCTTATAAACATATTTGGGAATTTATTGAGAAGACTGATCATTCCAATTTCACATTCATGTTGCCATCTGGCAGAAGTTCCTTTAAGTGTTTGCGCATATGCACTACGATTCATTGGATGAATTCTAAAAATGTTGTAGTTGAATGCAGGCTTTCATGGCTGGTAATCATAATGTTAAGTGATTAGGGGCTATGTGGCCGTGGTCCATTACTGGTGTTCCTACCAGACGTTTTTCCCTCAATTGTGGAGGGCATCTACAGTGGTTGGAGGTCAGGAAACTACACCTAGAAGTACTCGCCTCTGAAGGTGCCCGCTTCAGTTAAGGGAGAAATGTCTGGAAAGAATACCAGTTATGGACCATGGTCACATAGCCCGGAATCAGTTAAGAGATTCTAAAATTTTACCAAATGTTTATTTGAATATATTTATTATGTATAATATTCAGCTAGATATGTACCACAATGATGTGGCAGCCATATTCCAATACAGCAAACATGTGCTTTCGAAGTTTAACTTGTTACAGTGCAGCCAACATGCAGTTTTTATATTTTATTACTTACTAATTTACCATTTACACTAAATTCACTAAAATCACTAAGCAACTAAACTACAAGATATAGTTCTCATATGTCTTATAATAGTTCTTGAAAAGGGTCTACCAATCATATTTTTGCTAAATATGATTGGACTCCTACTTAGGATAAAATGTAGTTAGAGTGAATATTTATATTTTGGTTAGCTTTTTAAGTTTAAAACTTCAATATTAGGACACATATATTGTACAGATATATGCCTCCTGTGAAAGCAACGTGCTTGCAATGTGATTATATATTGTATATTCTATGTGCCTGCTAATGCATGTGCATGATATTTACTTTAGACGAAGAAAAATTGGTCGCGTTACATGTTGGATGCTACTTCCATTCCTTTGTTTATTAGTTTCTGCTAAATAGTCAATTTATGTGAGTATATTTCATTCATTGGAGTGAAATAAGGTTACAGAAGAATTGTTCAGCAATTACGTTATGTTATGATAAATAACATATTTGTGGGCTGAATTATAGTTTATGCCTCACTGTGCCATACCATACAATATTCGTGATACTTACATCAAAGTATTTGTCAAAGTATCTACTGAGATCAACCTCGCAGTTAATAAGTATAGCCTGTAATATTTTCTATTTTAGGTGTCCCATAATCATTTGAGGTTACTTCCTTAAAGGACACTTGTGTTTAAATTGGTCTAAAGCTATAAATTATATAATCATACAAATTTAATTTAAAATTTCATATTTGTGACATGCTTAGAGTCATTTACCTCAGATGTATAGATGTGTATTTTATGATAGGCCTAGTCCTAAATATATATATATATATATATATCTTAATATACAATTTTGAGATAGTGTTGTTAAAGGCTATCCACTTTTAAAGTGATCCTCATAAAAACAAAACTATGTGACCTTATTGCTTTTCATTGGTTATGGACATCGATGTATGATGTAGAGGCAATAAGTACACGAAAAAGTAGTTCCCTTCATTAAATTAAAAATATGTCCTCTCAATATACTTGTTATTCTTCATGAATGAAAATAATGAAATTCAAAACATAGAAAACATTCTAAAATACATCTAACCAATAATAACAACTTAAAATAGTTTATTACATATGGATTATGCATTAGAGTCGTGCTTCAGTTGATTCTGATGCAACAAAATAGCTGAAGATGTCGAGACTTCTGTTGTCATGTCGCCATCCAAATTTTTAAAACACAAGTCTGGCAAACCTTTTGTATAATAGTCAAAAAAACACTTATTTTAAATGTATTTTACAAAGGTTTGGTGAAAAATCCCACAGCATCCTTGTAAACTTTCATATTCAACGATCACATGTCTTATGTACTTCACACGTGCTCCCTTCACTGTGACAGTAATTTTGGCGAAAATGGCAGAAGGATACATTTGGTATTTTTTACGTTAGGATCACACCTAAGAGCAGATAAGGTATACGTCTAAATCTAACATTCCAAAGCAAGTAAATAAATAATTATAAAATATACTTCTCAAGGAAACACTGCACTAATAAATGAAATATATTAAAATCTGCAACGTTATGGTATAAATATTTTATGGAATATATTAGATAAATGAACTGAACCACTGTACTGTGTACCTACCAGTGAATTTTGAAAAAAGAAGTATAATTAGGGTAATATTGATAAAATATTAGTTCTTCTTTCTGAAAGTCAACTATTATCTTAAATAGTGGTGACGTAATTTCCATTAACAATTCATTTCCTAAAAGACAATGAGATTACGACAAGCTATATAAGATTATGAAGGATGAATTTCCAAGACGATGAAATAAGACATCTAACAGAAAGAAGTTGTACGAACTACACTATACATGTTTTGCACAATGCTGCACCTGTCACTCAATGCACAAGCTTCAAAAATCGAGATAACGGCCCATGAGCAATCTCTATATGTACCATAATTACTCGAATATAAGAAATTCTCAAATTTAAGATTATCCTCAATTTTCAAGAGGCTTTTATAAGAATTTTGTTGTTTTACTTACCAATACTATTCTGTATTAATCACTATCTTCAGCATCACCACCACCAATGCTGTCTATTATACCATTTTCATTTTCCTTAATGGGTATACTTTTCATGCCCTTATTGATGACTGTAACATTAGATGGCTTATCAAACTAAATGGGTGTCTGATCTGCATTGACCACATGGCCGAGCAAATAATTATGGTTGCTATCGTAAATTAATTACATGGTGCTGAAATGAGATAAGTTTCTCTGCATATTCTGCAGGAAGATATGTGCAAGTGTAGTTTGCCTCCACAACACAAGTCCTGCTCTTTTTGTCATATATACACACACACACAAACAACAGTTGACACTGGTTTTATATGATGCATCAGTCATTCTGCCAGTTTGTACAAGCTCATGCGTATCTCCAGTGTTTTCATCCTCGTCAGTTCTGATTTATTGCCACTTATGAATGTTAACTTCGGGGGCCCAATTTTCTCCCTGCTGCACAGTTCTTCGTAGCATCTCCTTCCGTAATTACTATCCTCAACTGAATGAGATTTCAGATGGAAGATGGAGCAGTGCCTCATTATCATTGTCAGGTTCACAATTATCTGAACTGTGTGCTTCCAGAACTATAATGTAATGTCTTACAAAAGTTAACCTCCAGTACATCATATGAGCATCATCACCTTAGATATGATAGTGTTTGAACAATGAATTTATCGAAATGTTACTTTCTTTAGAGACACTTATTCTAGCAAGTTAGTGATAGAATACCGTAAAGCAGATAATGAAATCAAATCAAATCATTAACAACACTCTACTTAAGTTTTGACAAAGATAATATTATCTAAGTAATGACTACATTATTATTTAATGGAAGAGACACTATCAGGTTTGTTATAATTAATAAATTAATGATCTAAACTATTTCAAATGTCTATGCAGGAAGAGTTCACACAGTTGTCTAGCCTTGAGTCTGGGGTTGGATTCTCATTGGCTATTTATCCTCATTGTCTCACCAAACAGCCAATGAGAGTCCAATGCCAGCCTGAAGGCTAGACAACTGTGTGTACTCTTGCTGCGTAGACATTTGAAATAGAGTGTATTTTAAAATTAACGTTTGGAACTAAACATTATGAGGTAGTATAATATATGTAGGAAATAACACTATGAGGTTTCTTTTAATTAAATAGTAATCATAATTATGAGGTAGTGTTCATTTAACATAAGGTCACATTAATATTTAAGTATCTCACATCACATATTTTGTGTTCTTCACGATACCAGATCAAAATTGATGAGGTAAGATATTTTGATATTACTCTGATTATACGTTAAATTGATTTATGCTTAACTCGCCTCATAATTGTAGGTGATTATACAATTATGAGGTGAGTTGGTAAATCTAACTTAATTTATTAATTGATGACTACTTCCTAGTCAGGAATTCTAACATTATTTGCATAGAATGTTATTTATGTGAATAGTTGGTAAAGTTAACTTATGTAGTGAAGGTTTGAAACGCATCCGTGAATGTGTGAATAGCT
This sequence comes from Diploptera punctata, assembly GCA_030220185.1. Lineage (NCBI taxonomy): Eukaryota > Metazoa > Arthropoda > Insecta > Blattodea > Blaberidae > Diploptera > Diploptera punctata. The sequence goes on along the minus strand of JASPKZ010000846.1, from coordinate 8,190 downwards.
GAAAAAAGTTTGTGTATTTTATATTACAGGAAAGTGTTCCACCAAAAGAAAAGAAGTTAGATGATGATGAAGACGGAAGGAATCCACAGTACATCCCTAAGAGAGGCACTTTCTATGAACATGATGATAGAACTGCCACTGAGGATGTGTAAGTTCTTTTTTTTTTAATTTGTAAATCTCTATTTATTTAACTGAGAATTGGAATCCCATATTTGTATATATAATCCACAACCTTGAAATTAGGAAAAGAAACAAGGTGTTTTTCTTTATTCAGTGTTACTGCATTAATAATCCCTACTTGTAGGCCTTTGTCTTTCCCACTTTGTCTTCTTGAATTACTTATGTTTTGGGGCTAGGTTGTCTTTGAGAGCGGACTTGTCCATTACCAGTTAGTTTTCAAGAAGCATGCTTGGAAAAACCAGAAGAAATAGAATATGAAAATCCAAAGCATGTTTCTTAAAAACCACATCTCCGCTCCTTGAATTCTACTTAAATCCATAAATAGTTTACAATATACAAGCTTTCACAATGCCGTATTTTTTCATGATGTGCGCCAGATGAAGAGATACTTGTTTGATCCACATAATTAATTGTATTTCTGTGCTTTAAGCAAGAAATAAATGAGACCCTGTTCAGCTTAAGTAATTCTCTTAGTGTTTATAGAATCAGCTGTTGATGTGAATAATTTCTTAACTTTATTACAAAGGAGGTAAGGAGTCCTAACTTAACCCATTCGCCTCAGAAAACAGGGTAAATTCGCCGGCAGTTAAATTGCCTTCAACCCAGACAAGATAGAGTACACTCGTTTAACTCTGTTATATATTTTGTTCATCCATTGGCAGGGTAAGTAAATAAAATAAAGTTGATCCCACTACAGGCCTCAGGAGGACTTTGAGGGTAGTAGCAGGTTAAGCTTCCACTTTTTCTTGACAATCGGCACTTGATGTCAACCTTGTGTGACGACCGCCTTTACCACTTGAACAAGCGTATGGTACTCATTTCCGTTGGAGGCTGAATCGACCCCAGGGCCATAGTGCCGCCAGATAGTTTGGGTCAGTTTAAAAATCCTGACCACACCGGGACTCGAACCCTCGACCTTCCGGCTTGTAGCACAATGCCTTATCCAGTATGCTACTTCATGCCCCCTTGACAGGGTAATCTTTTGTTAACATTTATGAATAGTAGAAGAATGTGTTTTGGCCTCCACCCTTATTGTGATCTCAAGTAGTTATCTTTTGTACATTTTGAATATCTGAAAATAGACAATATAATTTACAATGATTTAAATCTGATTTATGGGGAATTGCATTGAGTATTTAAACCTGAAGTGAATGGGTTAAATAACATAATTACATGGTAAAAAAATGTTCTTCCCTTATGTCTGAAGATGCTTTAAATCAGCTATGCTTATAGCATATCCGGTAGACAGACACTTGAAGAGGTGATGAGATTATTTTAAGCAAAGTTCACAGCAATGCCTTTCATATTTTATTGGTTTTACTTTTTCACTTTCACAAGGTACAAAAATCTGCAAACCAACTAATGCATACTTCAATAATCTGGAATTTGCTATGTTTTTTTTTTCTGTTTATAGAAGTGGAGGTGAAACAAATGACAAAGAAGCAGTGGATCATGCAAGAAAAGAATGTCAAGGAAGTGGTGATGCTAAAGCAAAGAAAGTTTGGCATGAACATGAAAACCGGTGGAATCATGACCGTTACAATCCAGATGAACAAGCTCCAAAATCACGTGAAGAAATTATTGCTATTTACGGATATGATATTCGTAATGAAGAAGAACCTCCATGTGTAAGGCGAAGAAGAAGATATGGGTAACTTATATTTAAAATTAATTTATTTAAATAATATAATAATTTACCTATTGAAACAATTTAAAATGTTGGTGTCTGGAGGGGTGGTGATGTACAATATTTAATTGCTATTGTGCACCAGTTTCTTAAATTAAATTGCAAATCCATCAGCCGTACATATGTTGAGAAGACATGTGGTACTCATGTTCAAAATTTGTAGGAAGTAACACTATGAGGTACCTAAAAGACATGCGGAACTGTAGATGTTGATCCATCCATCAGTTGGGGACATTAAGCTGTCTAATCTTTGGTGCATTATGTTAGGAGTCACATACTTTATAGTATACAAAACATGCACTCATTCCACATCCCCTCTGTACGCAATTCAAGAATGCATCATATATGTAAAATGGTCTGCTGAAGTGATACATAAATAGAAAATATATAATTTTAACTCCATCTATCCTAACTGGATGAAACCCAAAGCATGAAAAGTATAATTAGTTTGAATTAGAACACATACATACACAATTGGTGTTTTTTTATCCTGATCGTTTTGCAAAATTATGCTAATTGTATTTTTTAATTAATAGAGAGTTAGAATATTCACAACTTTAAACATATATGGAGCAGAAACTAGGGCTGATGCAACAAAAACTAAACAAATAATAAGCACATGTGAAATGAAAATCTTTAGAACTATTGAGGGGAAAACATTATTTGAGAAAATACACAACACAGAAATTAGGGACAAATGTCATATTCAAGACATACCCAAATTTATTATAGTAGACGAAAATATTGGAAGAGTCATATAGAAAGAATGGAAGAAAACCGACTTACAAAAAGAGCTAAAGAAGGTAGACAAATGGACGGGAGACGAACAAGAAGAAGATCAGCCAAGAGATTGATAGACAGGGAATGCTTTTCGAATACGTCTTCCTCCAAGGAGTGATTTTGGAAATAAACAGGATCAAAATCCTACAAATTAAGTTTAAGAAGAAGAATAAAAAGAAATATTAAACTATTTTTCTAGCTCTTGATTAATGAATGTATTTAATATTTAATTTTAGGAAGTTATATTTTAAGGTTATTGTAATTATATTATTTGTAGTCTGGACATCTTACCTCAATATTAATGTTGATTTGTTCTTGGACATGTTTCAAAACAATTCTGTTTTATCGTCAGCTTTCCCAGACTGGTTTTATTTATGTTGCATTATGTTGCACAACCTGAATGTCGATGTCAGCTCCATCCTGTGGTTGGCCAAAGAACCTCCAAACAAGGTCACGCTCCATCGGAATATCAAAATTCATAACTCTGTTTCTGTTCTTCTGAAAATAAATTTTTTCCGAAATAGTCAGCTCTTTTGTATTTTCTAACTGTTTTAATAATTTCGTGTCTGAATTTATATTATGTTTTTGAGACCAAACATGAGCAGCAACAGCAGATTTCTCAATTTCTCCATTTTTAATATTTCTTATGTGTTCTTTGGTTCTAATTTTTAGGTTTCTTTTTGTTTTCCCTACATATATCTTTTCACAACCCATGCATTCAATTTGATATATTTCTGACTTTTTATTTTTATTAGTTTTTTCATTTTTGTTGGTTTTCATTAGTTTATTTAAGCTGTAGTTATTTTTTGGTGCTAATTTAATATTAAACTTCTCAAATATATTTTGAAATTTATTATGTACCCAAGGTTGATATGTGAATTTTCCTATATTTTTCAAAGGTGGTTCTTCTTTTCCAAGATATACTTCTGTTCATCATTTTGTGTTTTTTATACTTTTCTATCCTTTTATGTACCATTTTTTCATCAAACCCATTTTCTCTTGCTACTATGATTGTGTTTTTTTCTCATGTTTGAAATCTTCTTCATTTAAGGGTAAGTTTACCAATCTATGAGTTAAACTATTAAATGCTGCTAACTTATGTCCAATTGGATTGAACCCTGTTGATTTTATAAAATTTTCCGAATGAGTTTCTTTCCTATGAATCCCGAATTCAATTTTTCTTTTTTCTTCGTTTCTGACCAATTTAAGATCCAAAAAAGGTATTTGTTTATTGTCTTCTATTTCTTTGGTGAATTTATGTTTGTACTCTGTAATTTTTATAGTTTTAGGGAATCTTCTACATGTTTTTCTTTAACAATTACAAATTATATCATCAACCTATCTACTCCAAAATTTAAACATTGTGGGATGTGCTTTAGTGATTTTTACATTCAAAATCGCTCATAAATAAATTTGCCAGGATAGGTAATAATGGGTTTCCCATTGAGAGCCCTGATTTTGTCTATAGAAACTCCCATTGAAATGTAAAAAACATTTGGTCAATGCATAACTCAGTTAATTTCAAATAATCTTCTTTGATCTCTCTGTCTATGTTGTTTTTCTTAAACCAATTGTTCAATGAGCTAAAGAAGGTAAGACCAATGGGAAAACCCATTATCACCTTTCCTGGCAAATTTATTTATGAGCGATTTTGAATGTAAAATCACTAAAGCACATCCCACAATGTTTAAATTTTGGAATAGATATGTTGATGATATAATTTGTATTGTTAAAGAAAAACATGTGGAAGATTCCCTAAAACTATTAAGTTTACAGAGTACAAACATTAAACTCACCGAAGAAATAGAAGACAATAAACAAATACCTTTTTTGGATCTTAAATTGATCAAAAACGAAGAAAAAAAGAAAAATTGAATTCGGGATTCATAGGAAAGAAACTCATACGAAAAATTTTATAAAATTACAGGGTTCAATCCAATTGGGCATAAATTAGCAGCATTTAATAGTTTAACTCATAGATTGGTAAACTTACCCTTAAATGAAGAAGATTTCAAACATGAGAAAAAACACATAATCAAAGTAGCAAGAGAAAATGGGTTTGATGAAAAAAAATGGTGCCATAAAAGGATAAAAAAGTAATAAAAAACAAAAAATGATAAACAGAAGTAATCTTGAAAAAGAAGAAACGCCTATGAAAAAATATAGGAAATTCACATATCACCCTTGGGTACATAAGAAATTTCAATAATATTTGAGAAGTTTAATATTAAATTAGCACCAAAAATAACTACAGTTTAAATAAAACTAATGAAAACCAACAAAAATGAAAAACTGATAAAAATAAAAAGTCAGGAATATATCAATTGAACGCATGGGTTGTGAAAAGATATATGTAGGGAAAACAAAAGAAACCTAAGATTAGAACCAAAGAACACAATAAGAAAGAATAAAATGGAGAAATTGAAAAATCTGCAGTTGCATGCTCATGTTTGGTCTCAAAAACATAATATAAATTCAGACACGAAATTATTAAAACAGTTAGAAAATACAAAAGAGCTGACTATTTGGGAAAAAATTTATATTCAGAAGAACAGAAACAGAGTTATGAATATTTAATTTTAGGAAGTTATATTTTGAGGTTATTTTAATTATATTATATTCAGTCTGGGAAAGCTGAAGATAAAACAGAGAATTGTTTTGAAACATGTCCAAGAACAAATCAACATTAATATTGAGGTAAGATGTCCAGACCAAAATATAATTAGAGTTATGAATTTTGATATTCCGATGGAGCGTGACCTTGTTTGGAGGTTCTTTGGCCAACCACAGGATGGAGCTGACATCGACATTCAGGTTGTGCAACATAATGCAACATAAATAAAACCAGTCTGGGAAAGCTGACGATAAAACAGAATTGTTTTGAAACATGTCCAAGAACAAATCAACATTAATATTGAGGTAAGATGTCCAGACTAAAAATAATAAAATTAATGTATTTACTTATGAGTAATGTCTGCACAGCCCTGATTTGATCATGGAAAGTGCAGATTTGTAGATTTTCTTCATTATTTGTGTCCAGACTGATCCAAATTCTACTCAAGCTCCTATTAAATAAGCTTTATGTTACAATTATTTTTATAAAGGACATAGAAGTAGAATAATAGCTACATAACAAATCACAACTGTTTACATCTTGCAATTAATAAATTATTCTTATTTCAGACGAGGTCCTAATAAATATACAAGAAATTGGGAAGATGAAGATTCCTATGCTAAACCACAAGCTACCACACAATCTACTAGAGGAAGTCGGCGAGGAGGATGTCGTGGTGGTGCAAATCAGACTCGCAGTATTGATGTTAATCAAGAAGAATTTCCGCCACTTATAAATAATAAACAGAATCTTCCTATACAAGGCTCAGTGTATAGTAATAGAACAATTAGTGGTAGAAAATATAAGGAAGAGAGAATTAATATAAAGAAATCTCAGCAGGATGCATTTCCTACTTTGGATTTAGATTACCATCATGAGTTAATTTAATAGGTAAGATAAAATTTTATTTTATAGTTGTTCTTTTACCCAATTTTGTATGTAAGTGAGTGGCACAATTTTTATGCAACAATTGTTATTCTGCATTTGCTCTGATTCGCTTGTCCCCTGATTACAAATGGGACCATGAATTTATCATTGTAATGATTAGTCCGCATGTTAGGCACTTAGTAAATTCAAAATAGGCAGGCAAAAAAGCACTAAAAATCAATAATGGCACTAAAAAATTCAAAAGAAGGCACATCAAAGAATGGGCAACAAATAATTTTTTTTACAGTCCTAAATTAAGAATATAAACAAGGTTATCAATAACATGCGAAGATATCAGAGATGCTTTTAGAATTTGTTTTGCATTTTTACAAAGAGTAGAACCGTCACTTGAAAATATTTCCACACCAAATTCTTTCATGTAATCGGTCAGTTTGTATTTACTGTTGTCTGCTCTTTAGATATCTTAAAAAACTGTTCTAATGGTAAAACATATTTTAAAAAATACACTTGCAGCACCACTTTGTCTTTGAATCACCTGTCTGTGAATGAGGACTGCAGACTGAATTCAGTGTTACCAACATCAAAAATAATATTCCTGGTGTCCAGCACCAGGTGTGAGACAAGAAGGAAACTTGAGCCTCCTAAACCTCTTTGTCACGTGAGCAATGTTTGTATTGGAAAGAAGGAAAGAACTTCTCCAAGCCCTAGAGCCTGAGCATAATACATAGGGATAAACTAGGTCTATTTTGTTTAAAGGGAATGCATAAGGTGGAAAAAATACAAATAATTACCTAATGGGAGTGCTTGCAGGGGAAACCATCTATACTTCATTTGTCTTAGAGGTGGATTCTAACATGAACAGACGCGAATTATATCAATATTTGAGTTTGTATTCTTTAACATTCTTACCCTCATATGGTTTATTCTGTTGGGACAATCGTTCAAAACTATTGCCGCCCACACCTTCACCTTTGTAACAAGCTGAAGATGGAGCAATAGCTTTGAAACGATCGTCCAATAGAATAGACATATGAGAGGTAAGAATGTTAAAGAATACAAAACTCAAATATTAAATTAAACCTTATAATGTAACTTCCAATTAATTTTAAAAAAGCTATTAGAACCTTTCGCCATTATGCCACAAGTACTGCATTTTGACAGGAGCAGTGGTGAGTATATAAGACATATAGTAGCAGTAACTATCTTAAATAATGAAGTCAATCTATAATACACTTATTTAACGTTCCAGGGAAACACTATAGGTTTAATGAAGGATTAAATAATGTTTTTATTACCTCTCTCAGTCCTTTTTCTTCTATACGCCTGTTTTGGGCTTACCTCCATCATCAATACCCTCGCCAACCAAAAGTATCATGTCACTTCTTGGTGGTTTTCTTCTTTACTTCTTTTTGAGATAGAGAAAAAGGTTATGAGGTGAGGCAAAAAACATAATGTAATATTACTATATACATACTTGATTTTTTGTAGTTACTATTATGTAGTACTGGATTTTGGCAGAATAATAGCAGTTTAAACCCAGGACTGATGGCTAAAAATTAGTAATTAATTCTGGAAATTAGTCAATCTGTATCCACATACCTGCCAGTGCATTCTTCCGCTTTATTGGATGTTAAACATAAAGGTAGACTTTAGTAGAATGGGTCCTGTCACCGCAACCACAGACACATTTTCATTTATCTTAGAATTTAGCTCAACGTGAGGTTCGGACAGTTATTTAACATCACCATTATTTAGGTAGACATCTCTCGGATTTATACAGTTAACGTATCTTCTAAGTTTCAATTTAAAGTAAGTCATATAAATAATCTCTTTCCACAGCAACAACCTGTCTTTGGCTTTGTATACAATTCAAATCCATGTCATACAATATTTTTAAACATCATTCTTTTAAACCAGTACGTCTGAATCACTATTTACTTGTTTCAGTACTTTATCATTGTAGGGGTTCATTTTTGAAATTAATTAGCATACTACTCGAATTGTGCGTTTGCCAGCAATTCATCACACTTATCAAAAGCAT
>JASPKZ010000845.1:0-75993 GCA_030220185.1 Diploptera punctata | reverse complement strand
GGATGTGGATGACCTCATACTTGAAACAGGGAAATAAAAAAAATGTGAATTTTTTTAAATATCTTGGGTCAATAATTAGAAGTTTAGGTACCTGTGAGAGAGATGTACAGACTAAAATTACAATGGCAAAAAATGCAACTAAGACATTACATGGAATAATTTGGAACAAAAATATTACAAAGGAAACTAAAATGAAAATTTATAAGAGCATAATACAGAATATTTTGTCATATGGAAGTGAAACTTGGTCTTTGACGGAATTACAAAAGAATAAAATTAGAACAGCTGTATTTGATTATTTTAGAAGAAGCCTCCAAAAAACAAGACAGGATAAAATAAGAAATGAATTCCTTTGGAGAGAAACGAATGTCACCACATCTGTTGTTAAGAGGATTGAAAATCAAATGCTTAAATGGTATGGCCATGTACAAAGAATGGAAAATGAAAGATGGCCAAAAAATATATACCAATGGTCACCCCCTGGAAGAAATAAACTTGGCAGACCAAGATGGAAATGGAAAACCTACGTCAGAACAATAATGAATGATAGGAATTTGGAAGAGGGAGATTGGAATGATAGAGATAAATGGAAACTGAAGACGGCAAACCTATAAGTGGGGGAAATCTGAAGAAGAAGAACATAACTATAAATACCATTGATATCAATATGCTGCATTTTAAGTTTTTGTGGGTTTGATTTTCATGAATACAAGTAAACTACATTTAGGGATGGAGTTGGTAGTTTGGGATGACTTACACGTAACATAACCTAAGTTTTAACAATCTGAATCAATTCATATCATTAACTTGAATGATTCAGACTGAACTAAAAACAGTTGAAGGGTGCATTAGTCAGATTACCTATTAGAGCAATCTTATAACAAATGAAATCTAGTTGGCTCTGATGACAGTGTTCGTGAATTATATATAAGTGAAGTATCCATATCTCGGTAGCATTTTAAAATGATGTTTCAGGAAGAATTTTAGTAAGTGATGTACACCTACTCAATGAAGTTCTACAGAATCACAGTGAGCATGCATAAACACTTAATGTAACCTCCACCAGGTGGTAGGATATATATATATATATATATATAGTAACAGCTCCTTATTCGCAGGGGATATGTTCAGCAAATATGCTGTGAATACAGAACGGTAATTTCATATGGATATATAGGGGATACGTTCCAAGGTTCCAAAATAAATTTAAAATTATCAAAATAAAATCAATTAATGAGAGATTTTAAACAATTTCTATATTACTGTCAGGGTTAGGCAAGGGCATAAAGAACTTAGTAATTTTTTTCCTGTTTTGCTGCTTTTAATAGGCCTTTCAATTCAGATATTGATATTCAGCTGTGAATTCAGCGGTAGAATTCCTTATTTTGTCTTTGGATTTCTTGCTGAATTGTACAGTTGATTCATTAACATTGAAACAGTGTGATATAGATGCAAAATGACTCGCCAATGTGTAAACGGTCAAGCATTGCTATTTTTACTTTAAGTGACATCACTACGTTTTTCCGATTTGGAACTAATTTTCTTTTCTTTTACTCAATATTATAAATTGGCAACAAAGCACAAAAGATACGTGCTATTCAATCAAAATTATTGCAACGAATGACAAGTTGAAACAATAAAACACCGATTGTGGTGAGGGATGCATTTATCAATAGACATAGCAGCACATGAAATACGATGGTGGTGGCTTTTAACAATGAACTTTAGGCTTAGTGACAATAAGGTTTGTTTTACTTTGATATTATTGTCCATTTGGTTTGAATTACTCCTTGTAAAAGCCACCTTGCACGTGCCTGCAGTAAAAAAAGTTGCTGACGCGTTAATAAAGGATACGAATCCTTCTAATATACTGACTGGATCTGCGAATAAAATTTTTAGCCACGAATAATAATAAAAACACGTATAAGGGAACTGCAATAAGGAGTTTTTACTGTATGTATATATAAAGTAAAATAAAGTAATCCCACTACAGGCCTCGGGGGCCCTTGGGTAGTAGGAAGTTAAGGCTCCTACTTTTTCTAGACAATCGGCACTTGATGTCAGCCGGGTTGTCAGACCTTCATGACGGCCGCTACAGGTTGTAAATGAATTATACTGCACAAATTTAACTATGTATAGGGGGGTATTATATAAGAAATTTGAGATAATGAACTAATGGTCTAAGAACAAAAAAGTCCAAGTTATGATTCAATTTGTAAAATGGTTGGCATGCCACTGATTATTTGAAATTAAAACGGAAATAATATGATACAGAGATTGTAACTTGCAACAAGCATGTGCTTTTAGCTCAGTGGTTATAGCAGTCTTACTACCAACGCAATTGTAAGATTGATGCATCACGTTCATCACGTTCGAAACTACGTACAGTATGTGTATACTTTTTTTTTTCCTTTCTTCCTTTATTATGTATGTCCTGTAAATTAGTTACGTACGTAGATTTACTTCTGGTTTGTTTATTCATTATTTTACGGAATACGGTATTGGAATGTCGGCATAGTACATGAGTTACAAAACTATCTACATCTGTATTGTACAGACAATTGTTTGAAAGGTTGTAGTAATAATGCATATACTTCAGAGTACAATAGGTTTTATAAATAAAATGTGCAACTGTTCTGTACAGTACTCATGTACTTAAATAAATGATAGTGCAGCGACCACAAGTGTAATAATATGAAGATGTACATACATAATGTAACTGGGGAAAAAGAAACAATGCATTTGAGTAAACCAGAAAAAAAAAAGAAGTAAAGCACCTGCAGACTCATTAGAGAAATTGTTCAAATTGGCCACCTCCATTCTCACAACACAGACAACATCGGCGACTAAAGGATTCTCGTACCCCGTTCAAGATACTAGGTGTCTCATGGATCATATCACATGCTGTGATTATGTGTGGGACTGTATCAATAAGGGTCACATACCACAAAAATAACCAAGTGGATAGAGATGTGGAGAGCAAGCTGGCCACACTACAGTTGAACTACCTCTTCCTATATCCAGTGACCAGGATACACTTCATCCAAATGATTTTGAACATTCCAGCGGAATTGGGGAGGAGCCTGATGTGAAGAGGAACTTCTTCTAGCAATCTAGGTAGGACGTGCTCTGAAAGTCTTATCAATGACACCATTAAATCTCTGGGGAAGAAGGTAAGGGCCAATGATGTGGTCAGAAATTATGCCTACCCATACGTTCACCAAAAATCTCTGCTGGTGACCCCTCTCAAAGAAGACATGAGGATTTTCATAATCCCATATATGACTGTTCTTTGAGTTCAGTACCAGCCCATCCGTATTTAGTATTGCCTCATCAATGAATAACATTGAAGAAAAGAAGAAATAAACGTGGCAGACTAAGATGGAAATGGAAGACCTACGTCAGAACTATAATGGATGATAGGAATTTGGAAGAGGGAGATTGGAATGATAGAGATAAATGGAAACTGATGAAGACGGCAAACCTATAAGTGGGGGAAAGCCGAAGAAGAAGAAGAAGAAGAAGAAGAAGAAAAGAGCGGTGGCTGAAGCAAAGTCCAATTATAAAATTGAACCGTTGAGCGAAGTCCACTAGCTATAGGGCTTGTACTTTTTTCATTTGAAAGGGATAGAGCTGGTCTTCGTGCAGGACTTTCCATATGGTTTGATGGTTCCATTACATGTGTGATAGCTCGAGTACTACTAGAAGCATCATCTTCCACCCTATGAAGAACATTTTCTTTAAACTCTGCAGTGCGGTGCATATGTCTTTCATCGGTGTATATTCTGTTTACCTTCAACGTCCCATGCCCCCGCAAACACCTATCAACAAACTTGAAGGTAGTTCAGTGTGGATGGCATCTATGCGGATACCGCTCTGCATACATGGCAGCAGTCCTTGCACCATTGCCTTGTGCTGCACCATAAATCAGATGCATTTCGGCAAGTTCAGCATAACAGTAAAGGTGATTCCATGATGCTTTCATGCAATGCGACTGATACTGAAGTAACTTTTAATCAGATGTTAATGTAATAACCAATATGGGAATAGGTATTTTGCACATGCCTATACTGAACAAATTTTGATGTAGTACACATGTAGGAAAAAAAAAAAAGTGGCCTGCCGTGATTTGTACCATCAATGTTTGAATCACAAATCTATCGCGTTAACCATTAAGCCACACATTAACTACACAGATTTTGCCTGTTTCACTCTGAGCTAAGGCTCATGATGTACCGATTCTGCTTTAACCAGTGCAGTGGCGTGCAATCATCTACTAAGTTTGACATTTTAAGGAATTTGTTGATCCAATATTTCATAAACATTGTTGATGAATTATTAGAAATCAGGATCTCAGAATTAATTCTAGTATAATTTTCTCTCCTACTTTGCTCTCCTGTGGATTTATCTGTATTAATTTTCGATTACTTTGATTCCCTATAACTCGTCCATTTTCCCTCGCAGACTGTCTCAAATTACTTGTATAATACCCCTCCGTAAGCAGTTAAATTTGTGCGGTATAATTCATTTACATCCTGTATATATAATATGAGCTTTTACTGTATGTGTGTGTGTGTATATATATATATATGAAATTGGTGTACCAACCTTTGCAATAAATTCCTAAACATATTTATAAGAAATGAACATACATCAACTTCCCTCTTCCTAACTTAAATTACATGCATATTATTTAACAAACTATGAATTAATCTTGTATTGACTAACTTGTCGCACCAGAACATAACAAAATGAAGTTAATAATATTGTTTGGAATTAATTGTGAATATTGGTCACATTCATTTTATAGGTATGTCCTGTCATCTAGTGGAAGTTATATTAAGTGCACATTGTGATTCTGTAGAATTTCATTGATAGATTACTAACACAATTTGCAAACATAAATAAACATTCAATAATTTAAAATATGTTTAAGAATCGTTGCATGATGTTTAAAATAGTACAAAATGTTATTACAAGTGGCAAAAGTATGTAGTGCAACAGTGGCACATAGTTTCTCTTAAGAATGTTGGATGGAAAATCATAGAACATAACTTTCAAAAGTTCAGCCAATGTTTCACTAATAATTCTGTATCCAAAAACTTACCTATAGCCAAAATTCCTCCTTTTTTCTCATTGACATCAGAACCAGAAACCATCTCAAATATGTGATGGTTGAAGTCATCCATAAAAGTTGTAACCTCCTCCACAGAAACTTCCCGTAGCTCTGTTTCACCTGTCCAACAAACAGATACATATGAATAAAATTTGGATAAGGTGAGAAACGGGTGCACACAAATTCTTCTAAGTTCTACAGAATCGCAGTGTGCATGCATGAGTTGCTGTAATGGTTAATGTAGCTTCTGGTAGATGGCTCTGAAATCAACATTACCAACTTTGGACGTAAACTAACTTCCCATTTCCTAATCTAACAAAACAATGTACATGCATATTATTTATTAAACTATAAACTAATGTTACGTACACTAATACTAAATATGGTTTGGAATTATTTTCAAATGTTTGTAACTCCGATGTGAGAGCCACCTACTGGATGTTACATGAAGCATTTCCGCCCCTGAAGAACTCGATGTACAATATTCGTGTAATTTAAATATTTAAAAACCTTAAGACATTTTTATAAAATGGTTCCAAAATGGGATAAGGTCCAGAAATGGGTGCACACGAATTCCTCTAAGTTCCTAGAATTGCAGTGCGCATGCGCAAGTTGCTGTAATGGTTAATGTAGCTTCCGGTAGATGGCTCTGAAGACGGCGTTACCAATTTTGGAAATAAATTCCCAAATGCTAAAAAAAATTGACGTAAACTAACTTGCCATTTCCTAATCTAAGAAAACAATTTACATGAATATTATTTATTCCCAAATGCTAAAAAAATGGATGTAAACCAACTTCTCATTTCCTAACTTAACAAAATAATTTACATGCATATTATTTAATAAACTATAAACTAATGTTACGTACACAACATTAAATATGGTTTGAAATTATTTTCAAATGTTGGTAACATCGATTTGAGAGCCACCTAGCAGATGTTACATGAAGCATTTCCGCAGGAAAAACTGCACTTAAACTAGCGTAAAATATTTTCGAAGTCCTATAGAACAACAGTGTGCATGCGCCAGAGTTTACACAGCCAGCGATAACACACAATCGAACCACATATCGATTATCATCCTCGATTACTATCCGTCGCTATGAAATTTAAATTTGCAATAAATCCCCAAATCTATGTTTAAAATATATATTAATAATATTAAAATTACCAAACATTTATTAAAAATGGGTGTACACTTACTTATCACTCCCTAACACTGATCCAACTAGTGATAACCCAAAGCAGCGATAGAAATATCATAGACTAAGTAATATACTCTGTGGAGAAAATAGCAGTTAGCATCGCAATATTGTTTAACAGTGTCATAATATTGCAACTTTCATATTTAAATAAATACTTCAAAATTGTCTCATATTGTTATAAAAATTGATGGAAAATGTTTAAAATATTAAATAATGTTAGTAAATACAGAAGAAGAGCTACAGTTTACAACAATATAACTGAAAAATCAAGCGCTAGTAGAAGTGCAGTTGAGCCTTTCTGCATCTCTAGAACCTGATGCACAATATTTGCGTAATTTATAAATATTTAAAAATTGTAAGAATGTTTATAAAATGGTTCCAAAATGTTTAAAATAGTACAAAAGTCGTTATAAATGGTTGAAAAGTGTTTAGTGCATCACTGGTATAAGAATGTAAGTGTAAAATTATGTGCACCCATTTCTGGACATCAGCCCCAAAATGTTTAAAATAGTATGAAACATTATAAATGGTTGAAAAGTGTTTAGTGCATCAGTGGCATAAGAATGTTAGATGGAAAATTGTGTGTATCTTAAAGTCAACCTCAGCCAAAACCTTTCCATTAAGCGCAGTGAGAATTTTTTCAAAGTCCCAGGCAGGCAGGCACCATGTGCATGCACCAACAAACATGAAGTTGTTTACTCTATGAATATTGCAATTCAGACAACATTATACACGCTATTTAACAAACCTAAAAGCTAAATTAACGCAATTTAAGTACTCTAACCCGTGAAAGACCAACCTAAAAGCCAACCTAATGCAATTTAAGCACTCTAAAGTATGAAAAAATGCACCTACAAATAAATAGGAAGTTCTCAAATTCTGAAGTACATAACCTATGTTGGCTGTACTGTTGATGTATAGAATATTCTTTAAAATCAATGTGGCTGACAGGTCTTCATGTTACATATATAGTTAAATATCATAGAAAAATATGTTCAAATAATTGTTAGAAAAAATGTAAATTGTTGTAAATGGTGGGAAATAATTTGCAAATAAAACCCTGTTGGTGCATGCGGGTGGTGTCTGCCTATAAAAATTTCTCACTGTGCTTAATGGAAATATCAGCCCCAAAAATTCATCTCTTCTGCATATTTATTTAAACTATTATAGACTGCAAATAGGTTTTTTACTCACATAATGATATAAGTCCCTTGCTGCCTTAAACCGGGTTTCTGCATTTCTGGATTTGAGACCCGTAACAAACTGCTGCATTAAAGCAGCAGACGCACTGGAATTAGAAGATAGAACATTTTTATTATTCTTCTTGAATACATTGTATAACGTACAACAACTAAGGTTAACCATGACCTACAGACAGTTTATCTGGAAATAATTTCCATTCGGTTATATTATACAAGTGTTGAAATTATACTAACCTAACTGACATGGTTACTAAATCGCCCCTTACAAATTACTTGAAATATATTTCTCAGTGAATCATTCAATATATTTATGAACTGGTTTTGTAAGGTTAGAATTCGTGTTACGTGCTTCTTACAAATGTTTTAACATTTTTTCAACAATTTACGCAATATATATTTTGGTAACATAAATTAACTGACAACCATTCCCATTCATTATAACATACACTACGATCGTAGAAACTCTATGCGTAGAAAAACAAACTTGGACTCTTTGATCACGCATAGAGATCTATGATAGAGAACGGGTTGATCACGATTTTCCAGCGATAACTCACCACATTACAACAACGTAGCCAACATTTTCAAACTAAAAATCCCGACACGAAAAATGACAATGATAATTTCTCTTTGGTTTTATTTATTTAAATATGGGGTAAGCAAAGTAGGTAAATAATCTTTTTATAATAAGTAAAAGGTTCGCCCGAGTGGGCATTGATTATATTTAATCTTTGCTATATTCGTTCAGTGTTTTTGTGTTCTTTGGGCACTTCGGTATGTAGTACCGTTCGCATCTGTGACCACACAAAGCACATATACATTTTTCATTTGGGTCATGGTACTTCTTGATTTCACACACTTCGTGATGAAAACCGTGCACAGCATAACGTGTCACAACATGTCGCTGCTCCTGGTTAGCATTTGTCCAGTTCCTCTCTATCATGGCTCCCGTAGCATAGAAATCAAGGTCTATCTCCCTCTTCTTCAATTTGCTTCGGTGTACGAGTTCTGTGTAGGGGCCGGTAGTTGGCAGAAGCGGTTTCATCCTCAGATCCTCTACATAGAACGACTCTCTTGCAAGTTCATATACAAGTCTCGACGGGGTTGTTTTCCCCTCCCTTAGAGCCACTTTAAGGAAACGTGCCTTAACCTTCTCTATCCTTTCGAGATCGCTAAGTGACAGTTTCTCCCATATAATGTCTATGCCGTATGTTATGATTGGAGATATCGTTGTATCGAATAATGTCATGGCCGTGGGTAGTGACAGTCGGGCTAGATTTTTTATGCTGTAGATTGCTCTTGTGGCTGCTGCTGTTTTCTCTTGTATATGTTGGTTGAATGATCGTAATGTTGTTTGCAGTGTCATGCCTAGGTATGTGAATTTGTTAACTGTCTTTAGTGGTTCGTCATTCAGCATTAGGATATCTTCTTCTGTGGCTCTTCCTCCTCTTCTAAATGTTAGTTGGACTGTCTTTTCTGGGTTGATGGCGAGTTTGTTTTCGTCGACCCATTGTTCTAGTTCCTGTAGTGCCGCCTGCAATTCTGTTTTGTTTGGACTTCCTAGTATCATATCGTCCGCGTACATGTCGTTTCCTGCATGTTTTTCAGTATGTCGGTGATATCGGACGTTACTGCATTGAAAATGAGTGGGCTCATAGGATCCCCTTGTAGGACACATTGGTCTGATGGATTGCATTTGATGTGTCTATTCCATCATCAATTTCGACGAGGTTGTATGCCAGGATGTTTTCTATTATATTACTGAGCGGATGAGTTTCCCCTATCATATGCTTGAGCTTGGTGATTAGTTTGCATCGGTCTATCAGGTCGAAAGCCTTTTTGTAGTCTATGAAGACTGCATGGAATTTGCCTTTTGGTCTCCGTAATGCTGTTTCTATCTCATCCATCAGGCACTTAATTGCATGTTGAGTGCTCCTTCCTCTTATAAAGCCGAACTGGCATTCTGGTATATATCCAGCAAGTTCTACCTCTAGTCTGTGAGCCAAGATCCTTGTGAAGATTTTGAATAAGTTGTTTTCTAATGCGATACCTCGGTAGGAGTCTAGGTCTTCCCTGTCTCCTTTGCCTTTGTACAGCAGTTTGATTTTTGCTGTTCTCCAGCTATTTGGAATCGTCACTGTGTGTATACATTCATTAAGCAGTAGGGTCCAGAAGGGTAATAATAGGTCTTGTGCGGCTTTCATGTAAATAATATTTTTATAGTAGGTAATATCTGGCGATAATCCTTTTTTTTAATGCATTGTTATGATTTATTGACCTTCATTCTAATTCATTTATATCTATTTATTACCTTTCCCACTTACATAATTACGTACAAATATCTAAAACTGTTTTTATGTCACCTGACTTGATTGTATCTATACTTTTTAAGTTCATAATTTTTTTTATTCCGTTGAGAATATAACACTGTTAATTTTTTTTGCGCGATAGTGTGTTTTGTCGTACTTATAGCAATGGCGACCATGATTGAAAGTTCAACTTTCTACATCTCGGGATTGCCACCCTAAATAACTGTACTGTAATATTACGTTTTTGTGAATTGTTTTACAGAATCTCGGAAATTAAAAACCTCGCTATCGCTCGGTTTTTAAACATTTTCCCTCGATTCTGTAAAAACCACTACCCAGCCTTGCATCGTAATATACTATTTTCCCTTGTATACTACCGTCTTCCTCAACTAGAATAAAAAAAATATTACTGACTTGATTGATCCGTCGTTGACCGAATAAAACATACACAATATGCTTCGTGTCTGTTACTTTAACTGAACTTCAGAAAATCGAAACAAAGCAAGCAATTTCCTTTAGTTAAAAAGCGACAAAAATTAATCTTACATACTGGTAACTTAAAATATAATGAAACATGCACAAAAATATAACTGAGAATAATCTATGAAACATTTACAGAACAAATATTTAACTATAAATATACAAGATCGTAGTTCTGATCATCCATAAATCGATTAGAATGAATACAAATTATATTAATTTGTTGGGGGCACGCCGTAGCGTAGTGGTTAAGGCACTGAGCTACAAGCCGGAGGGTCGAGGGTTCAAGTCCCGTTGGGGGTCAGGATTTTTAAACTGACCCAAACCCTCTGGCGGCACTATGGGGTCGACTCAGCCTCTAACGGAAATGAGTACCAGACGCTTGTTCTGGGGGTAAAGGCGGCCGTCACGCAGGGTTGACAACCCGGCTGACATAAAGTGCCGATTGTCTAGAAAATGTGGGAGCTTTAACCTCCTACTACCCCAAGGGCCTCCGGGTCTGTTGTGGGATCACTTTACTTTACTATTAATTTGTTAACTAGTACTTTAATAAATTAATCCTAACAATGTATTTAATAAATAGGATCTTCTTGGTGATAAACTTGCATTACATAAAGCCAATAAAAACCCAAATCAATAATTTAAAAAGTTAAAAGAGTCAACGCGTTTCAGTAGCGACGCTACCATTATCAAGACTTAATATTGACTGAAGACAAACAAACTGAAATGTATAAACTAAAACTCATATAAAAACAAACTACGTCACATGATTTGAAATAACATTGACATTATAGTACTAATCCTCCTCTCTTTTAATTAGCGAAAAGAGGGCGCAGGCTGGAATAGTGCCCCTGTCATTATTCATAATTTTATCTTTGTTTTATGCATTTCTATACTTTCAAGGATGTCAAGGAATTTAAAATTAATGACCGAAGTAACAGCCTGAGGTTACTTTTATCAATAACGTGACCGTGATTAGAAATATGTTGAGCAATCGCAGATTTGCCAATTCTATTCAATCTAGAATCTGCAATATTCTCATTAAATCTGGTTAAAATATACCTTCTGGTTTTAACCAGATTTAATGAGCATGGAATGAGCAGCCGCTCGAATCTCGCTCCCCGAGCTTCCCAATCTCGTTCCTTCTACCGTGGCAGTTGTATTATGGGGCACATAGCGGGTTACGAGGAGTAGGATGCCAAACGCATGCGCCAATGGAAGCGAGAGAGAGAGACCTTTGGATTAAATTTCCCGTGAGCAGTGAACAGATTTCATAAGCATAATAATATAGACAACGATTGCGAAAGCTAAAGAGAATGTATTAAATAAATTATCTGATCGAACTTAAATCAGTTAAGTCTCCTAGACTGCGATGGATAGGACATGTGGCACGTATGGGGAATGGAAGACGTGTTTGGAAGCTTCTTGTAGGAAAATCAGAGGAAAACGCTCAGTTGGTAGACCAAGATTGAGGTGGGAGAATAGCATTACCTGATTTGAGGGAAGTAGATTATACAGGGAATGATTGGAAAACATTAGCTCAGGATAGGGATGTATGGAGAGCTTATGTCCGCGCGGCCATGAACCTACGGGTTTGATAGTGCCAGTGAGTTAGTAGGTTAGATGGAACATAAAATATACAAGCCTTATTGTATGAAAATAAGCCTATATTTTATATGTGAGGAGATTAATGAAATATATACTTGATATAAATAAAATGTACTCCGACAGCACTCAACATGTGATAGAATTTACGTTAATTTATATCCATACGAAATTGTTCAGAAAATTATAAATTACTAGCGGACCCGGCAGAAGTTGTCCTGCCCGAACGTTCAATTCTCGTGTCATGGCCGGACAGTAAAAATATAAGTACTTTTTTACCATATAATTAACCAATTAATAAGTTCGCACCGTAGCTGAGCGGTTAAGTAGTAGGAAGCCTTGGCGCAGAGCTACGGGACTTGCGCTGGTTCGAGTCTCCATGGGGGAAGAAATTTTCTCATGGTATTTCGGCCAGTATGGGACCGGTGCCCACCCAGCATCGTGAGGCAATTGGGTAGCTACAATAAGTAGCGGCTCCAGGTTGAGGAACCAGCTATAACGGCTGGGGGACTCGACATGCTAACCACATGTCACCCCTACACTGGCTGTTGATCATCTACCTCTGTGATTGACACATGTGGATGTGAAGGGCCAGCAGCCGGCTGGTAAAAGGGCAACCGCTGAAAAGTGGAAAGACCCTCAATCGGAAGAAAATTTTTCACTGCCATATGTTGTGATTCAAGAAGCGCGCATTATGACATTACATTGTTGTCTCGCGGAATATGTCGGAAATGTAGGTTACTACATATCTAACATAAAAAAATCTATAACCCGATCGCAACGCCACCTATCTGGCCCCCTTGTGAATCTAAACCATCCAGGGTCATACTCAAACACACACAAACTTTTCATAAAACTAGCTGCAGTAGTTTAGGCAGTTTTTAATTTCGGATTTCTAATAAACCTCCACTTCTAATAATCAGATTTTACTCATCTTTTGACAATACTTACCTTGGTTTATTTTAATAGGATATACTGAGATTCGTTGTGAAGCATCGGGAATTATGACCGCTAGAGCGATTTCACTTCAGGTGAAATCCTACACGTAATGGTTTTAAAGGACCCAATTGTAAATCTAAACCATCCAGGGACTCACTCAAACACACACACACACACACACACACACACATACACACAATTTCATCAAAATAGATCCAGTCGCATATCCATTTTTTAATTTCGGATTTAAAGTAAACTTCCACTTCTGATTGTCGCACTTCGCTCATTTTTAGGATAATACCCACCTCGGGTTATTTTAATACAATATACTGAGTTTCGTTGTAAAACATCGAAAAATGTGGCCGCTAGATCGATTTTTAAATTTTCACTTCACGTGAACTCCTCCACCTAATGGTTTTTAAGGGTCCAATTGTGAATCTAAACCACCCAGGGACACAATCAGACACACAACAAATT
Organism: Diploptera punctata; assembly: GCA_030220185.1. Taxonomy (NCBI): domain Eukaryota; kingdom Metazoa; phylum Arthropoda; class Insecta; order Blattodea; family Blaberidae; genus Diploptera; species Diploptera punctata. The sequence goes on along the minus strand of JASPKZ010000845.1, from coordinate 62,661 downwards.
TCATCAAATTTCATCCGTAACAAGAGATGAGGTGATATGAAATAAAAGTTTGAGAAATTAAGTGACATGAAGGGGATGGGAATGGAGTGTATGTGTGAGATGGGATTTGGGAAACCCTCGAGAAAAACCTGAAAAGTTCCGGTATGGCCCACCACTAAGGCTAGGATTTTTATGACTTAAAAACCACCCTAATATGCAAAAATATATATACAATCATGACATAAAATATATAAAATATGCACATAAAAATTACCTAATATTTTAGTTACGCCCTATGTCATAATTTCAGTTGTAAAATCAATTAATAAATCAGTTTATGACAATAAAGTATTTATTTAAGAATAAAGTGCAAATGAGAAGCAAACTGATGTATGGAATCTGATATTGTAACATGGCAACATTGTAAGATAAGAAAAGGGGAAAGTAAATATTGTGATTTTAATTTTATGCCAAGTAAAATAAATTTTATTAATTTTATGAGTTACATACTCATATTTATTAATACATTTTACACCATTACATATGGTCTTCCATCCGTAGTATTTTTGCTCGAAGGCAGGTCTTTCACTGCAATCATATAACTTTTATGCTAAGCTTTGCAACTTTACTAGGGAATTATAGGTGTGGTAGCTTCCCGTTGCTTTCCACACCAGTGAAGGATGATGATAATGATAAGAATGATGATGATGGCCGGATGATTTTCGGGGACCGTTGGGCCCTAAGCTTCCTGACATTTGTCTTACAGGTGAGAAAAAGCCCCGAAAAAAAACCTCACCCAGGAGTCCGTCCCGACAGGGAATCGAACCCGGGTCCGCTGCGCGACAAGGCAGCACGCTACCCCGAGATCACAGCGGTGGACACATATGGTCTTAAGTCTGCAAAATGTGAAGGATTGTATTATTTATTTGTATTGCAATCAAGTTTTCCCGATAAAACTTCGTCAGTCTCTTCAAAATTCCAGTGGCCCATCCCGACGAGTGATTAAAAATTCCGGGGCCGCATATGGATAAAAAAATTGATTATGTACCACGCTTGGGCATCCCAAATAGCCTATCTCACGGGACGATGATGCTAATATTTTTATTAGAGTTCCCCAAGCCTTTTGTCAATTCCACAAAATAATAAACTTAATAGGACAACCATACTGGAAAATATATCCCTATCAGAGAATTAGTAGGCCTATAGAGAATAAAGGGTTTCAGGCTAGAACAAACATAATTCGGAATGAAAATGGGGATATGATTGCAGAATCCAGGAGTATATTAAATAGATGGAAAAGTTACTTTAATCAGCTATTAAATGTAGGCTACATACAGAACAGGACACTGAGGAGGATAATTTGCAGATAGCAGAAATGCTAGTCGCAGAGCCAAGTGCATTAGAGGTTGAAATGGCGATTGAAAAATTGAAGATGTATAAAGCATCAGGTTCAGATGAGATCCCAGCAGAACTGATAAAATCAGGGGGAGAAAAATTGATGGACAAGATACGCTGGTTGCTTAGTATGATTTGGGAAAAAGAAGCTCTTCCAGATGAATGGAAGGAATCAATTATTGTACCAATTTATAAGAAAGGAGATAAAACTGATTGCAACAACTACAGGGGCATCTCATTACTTTCAACTTCGTACAAAATTCTTACAAATAGGCTATATTAATAAGCAGACTTACTCCCTATACCGATGACATTCTAGGAGATCATCAATGTGCATTTAGAAGAAATAGGTCTACAACAGATCAGATTTTTAGTATAAGACAGATTTTAGAAAAGAAATGGGAATATAATGGTACTGTACATCAACTGTATGTAGACTTCAAAAAAGCATATGATTCAATTAAGAGGGAGAAGTTATATAGTATCCTGCTGGAGTTCGGAATTCCTAAAAAGTTAGTTAGACTTATACGAATGTGTCTAAATGGCACAAAGAGTAGGGTGCGTTTTCGGACACTTTTGAAATCCAGAATGGGTTGAAGCAAGGAGATGCACTATCTCCTCTACTATTTAATTTTGTACTAGAGCATGCCATTAAATCTTTAGAGAATGAGGAAGGCTTACAACTCAATGGTATTAATAAGATGTTAGTTTATGCTGATGATGTAGTATTGTTGGCCGATAGCGAGGAGATACTAAAGGACAACACGCACACACTATTGAGTAACACTAAGAAATTAGGACTGGAAGTAAATATCAATAAAACTAAATATATGGTCACACGTAGAAATTCATTAAATAATGGAAATGGACAGCTAATGACAAATGAGGGAAATTTTGAGGAAGTGGCTGAATTCAAATACCTAGGAACAATAATCACAAATAGGAATGAGATGCACAAACAAATTAAACATAGGCTCAATTCTGGAACTGCATGCTATTATGCATTACAGAGATTCTTGATGTCCCAACTCCTTTAAAAAAACGTTAAACTGAAAAATATATAAAACTATTATCCTATCAGTTATATTATATGGTCATCATCATCATCATCCTTATCATCATCATCCTTATCATCAGCATCATCATCCTTCACCGGTGTGGAAAGCAACGGGAAGCTACCACACCTACAATTCCCTAGTAAAGCTGCAAGCATAGCATGAAAATGCTATGATTGCAGTGAAGGACCTGCCTTCGGGCAGAATTACTATGGATGGATATTATATAGATGCGAAACATGGACTCTTACTTTAAGAGAGGAAGGAGATTACAAGTATTTGAGAATAAAGCACTTAGAAAATGTTTGGACCAAAGAGAGATGAACAGACAGGTGAATGGAGAAGACTACATAACAATGAACTACATGGTCTTTATAGGAAGCCAGATATAATAAGAACAGTTAAGTCTCGTAGACTGCGATGGGCAGGACATGTTGCACATATGGGGAATGAAAGACTTGCATGGAAGCTTCTTGTAGGAAAACCAGAGGGAAAACGCCCAGTTGGTAGACCAAGAATGAGGAGGGAGAATAACATTAACTATGATTTGAGGGAAGTAGATTATACAGGGAATGATTGGAAAGCATTATCTCAGGATAGGGATGTATGGAGAGCTTATATCCGTGCGGCCATAACCTTCGGATTCGGTAGTGCCAATGAGTAAGTAAGTAAGTATACTGAAAAATATTAGCTCAGGATAGGAACGTATGGAGAGCTTATGTCCGACAAACGTACGGGTTCCATAGAACCAGTAAGTTAGTTAGTGAATAATCATAATTATAGATGTGCATTATCATGGTTTCAGTAGACAAAACATTTTATTACACTATTTAAAAAGTTTAAAAAATGAAATTTAATTAGCCTATTTTAAATTTATTGACAATTTATTTCCATTTTTATACCTAGGAAATAGAGAGATATGTGGCAACTATTCACTACCTTAAATGGACAAGGCAGGTAGTTATGGTTGTATATTATTAACTAATGAGCATTCAAATCCAGCATTCTTTTTTTCAGGTAACAGTGGTTCTCGTTTGAATGTGTTTGTTATTAATGAATGTAAGTTAGAAAATGTAAAACCAGTGGATTAGTCAGTGAATAGACATAACGATAGATGTGCATTATCATGGTTTCAATAGACAAAACATTTTATTACACTATTAAAAAAGTTTATAAAATGAAATTCAATTACCCTATTTTAAATTTATTGACAATTTATTTCCATTTTTATTAGCTAGGAAATAGAGAGATATGTGGCAACTATTTACTACCTTAAATGGTCAAGTCAGGTGGTTATGGTTGTATGTTGTTATCTAATGACCCTTCAAAGTCAAGCATTCTTTTTTTCAGGTAACAGTGGTTCTCGTTTGAATGTGTTTTGTTATTAATGAATGTAAGTTAGAAAATATAATACCTGTGACCTAGTCAGTGAATAGGCACAAAGATAGATGTGCATTATCATGGTTTCAATAGACAAAACATTTTATTACACTATTAAAAAAGTTAAAAAGTTAGATTTAATTAGCCTATTTTAAATTTATTGACAATGTATTTGAATTTTTATTAGCTAGCAAATATAGAGATATGTGGCAACTATGCACTACCTAAATGGCCAAGTCAGGTGGTTATGGTTGTATGTTGTTATCTAATGACCATTCAAAATCCAGCATTCTTTTTTTCAGGTAACAGTGTTCTCGTTTGAATGTGTTTTGCTATTATGAATGTAAGTTAGAAAATACATAAGCCACACTATCTCTACCTTTTTTTTTTTACCATCTACTCAAGTGTGATATTTTTATGTTTAAAAATTCTCAAATAGCCACAATAAAATGTGCACATTGAAATAAAATATTCCGTCACGCAGGAACTGCGTAAACTAAGCGATTTCCTCAACAAGTCGAATTTTTGATCCGATTTTGCTGATTTAAGGAGAATATATAAATATAGGCCTAATGACTAACTCACTGGCACCATCGAACCTGTAGGTTTGTGGCCGCAAGGACATAAGCTCTCCACACAGCCCCATCTGAGCCAATGTTTTCCAATCGTCCACTGTATAATCTACTTACCTCAAATCATAGTTAATGTTATTCTCCCACCTCATTCTTGGTCTACCAACTGGGAGTTTCCCTCTGGTTTTCCTACGTTAATATTATTATTATTATAAAACTAAGAAATTAGAACTGGAAGTAAATATAAATAATACTAAATAAATATATGGTCACATGTAGAAATTAATAAATGGAAATGGACAACTAATAACAAATGAGGAGCATTTTTGAAGAATTTGGAGAATTCAAATGCCAAGGAATAATAATTAAAATAGCAATGAGATGGAGAATTAAATTAAACATTGGTTAAACTCTGGAAACTCATGCTATTACGCATTACAGGGGCTCTTGTCAACCTAACTTCTGTCAAGGAACGTTAAATTATAAATGTATAAAAACTGTTATTATTCCAGTGTGTTATAAAGATGCGAAGTGTGGACCTTTAATTTAAGGGAGAATAAAATATTACGAGTATTTGAGAATAAAGTTTTTAGGAAAATTTTCGAATCAAAGAGAGACGAAGAGATACTAGATGATACTAGTTTGAATGTCCACCGCTGTGATCTCAAGGCAGCGTGCTGCATTGTCACGTAGCGGGCCCGGGTTCGATCCCCGGTCGGGACAGTTTTTCTGGGGAGGTTTTTTATCGGAGGTTTTCCTCACATTTAACACAAATGTCAGGAAAAATTTAAGGCCCAAACAGTCCTCGAAATCATGTGGCCATCATCATCATTATTATTATGATTCTTCACCGGTGTGAAAAGCAACGGGAAGCTACCAAACCTACATTCCCTATAGTAAAGCTGCAAGCATAGCATGAAAATGCTATGATTGCAGTGATGGGACCTGCCTTTGGGCAGAATTACTATGGATGGATATGATGTTCGGCAACTCTCAGAGACCTTAAAGTTTCCTACATTTGTCTTATAGGTTATGAAAAATCCCGAAAAGCTTCACACAGGAAACTTGTTACCATCGAAATCTCCTGAGGCTGCAGAATAGAGGCAATGTCGCGACGTTACCCCAGACCACAATGGTGAACAATAATAATAACAATAATAGTATTATTATTATTAATAATAATAACAATAATAATAATAATAATGATAACAATAATAATAGTTATTATTATCATCATTATCTCAATCTGTTTCCATTATGTTTCTAATTTCCTTATTTGTGACATGTTCTAATTTAGACTTTCTGGCACTTGTGCGTAAATAATCCATTTCTAGAGCTATTAGTCTAATCTTGTAGTACTTATTGATTGTCCAAACCTCACTTCCATAGCCTACATTGCAACAGGTTCCACCAATGTTTTACCAATATATTTTTTTGTGTCTTTCCCACCATATGGAATTTAACGATGATATTATTTTGCTACTCAATTCACTTCTATGCTTTATGTCCTCTTTGACTACACCTTCAATGTAATGATATTATTACATAAATTGTATATAAACAAGAGACAAGAGAAATAAATACCTGGCTGTCCATTGGCAGCGGAGGAGAAACGGTCTCGGCTCAGGCTTATAAGAAGTTGCTTCAGACTTGATAAAACACTTTTAGCTTGCATGGTGTCACTTCACTAGAACTTCTTCCAACAATAAACTATCTTTTGAAAAAAATATTTACAACTGAAGGAGTGTTAGAAATGCAACGCTCTTGGACCTAAGCAATTAACGAGAGACGAAGATCAAAGGTCGTAACTTCAATCTAAAACTAACATTAGCCATAAGAAGGCTATTGACATATAGTCAGACTAACGGATTTGGGCCCCGTAAGATATATAAAAACAAACACCAATTACTTTTCTGCCTAGGTAAATCATTTCCCTCCCTTCATTCCTATCTCCCTCTTTTCTTTCGCTCCTCCCACTACTCTCAATTGCGGGCCTTATTGGGGAACAGATTATTTTCACTTGCAGTCCAGTGTTGTCAAATCAATAGGAATATTGTAGCTCGGAGTGGTGAATTAAACATTTTTATTAAGCAAATAATAAAACTCAATCAGCGTCATTATACATACTTAACTATGAAGTAATAATTAACCTTATATTATTCAGTATTGAAGACCCATGACACTGTTTGGGGGAAGTTTGGCAACATCCCTACTCGGAAAGTTATCCTGACTGTTGTTTTGCGTGGTGGGAGGGAAGTGCGTGGAATGGAGTGAGTACAGGCGTTAACTTTTCTAAAAACGACTGCATCACTAAAGTGGCACAGATATGTTGGTCCAACAATGACTTAATCCGTTAACAACTTAATTTCTTAGACAGATACATACCGAGGAAAAAAATATGTAATTATTATAGATACGGACGTAATAATAACATTCCATGTTCCTAGGAACATGTCGCTACATTTGAGCCTTTACGGGGAACCAGATACAATAAAACACGTAAGCCTCGTAGACTGCGTGGGAAGGACATGTGGCACGAATGGGGAAACTCCATGTAGCAAACCCATAAGAAAAGCGTCCAGTAAGTGGACCAATAAAGAGGAGAGAGAATAACGTTATACATGTATTTTAGGAGGTTACTTATACAGGAGATGATTCGAAAACTTTACTTCAGGAATGAGGTGTATGGAGAGTTTATATATGTACGACCAAGAATCTCCGGGTTTGATAGCGTCGGTATTAGTTAGATATTAAAAAATAATAAGTAGGCCTAGAACTAATGTAGAACATTTAGAAATACGATTCTTTTATTTTTTTAATTTTCTTGTTTTCGCATTATACGGTTAAGAGTATTTATCAAACAAACATTCACATTTTGTCCGTACCATTCATAATCTGCGAGTATTGCGGCAGGTCAATCATCACATACACCGTGATCCGTTTATAAGTATAATGAAATTAAGTCATTATTTCAAAACTAGTCCACGCTAGGCAGCTTGCTGCCATGTCACGCAGTGGCTCCGGCGTTCGTTTCCCGCGTCAGCGGGACAGGGTCATGGGTGAGGTTTTTTTCGGGAGTTTTCCTCACCTGTAAGACAATGTCAGGAAGCTTAGGGACCAACGGTCCCCGAAAATCCATCCGGCCATCATTCATCATTATTTTACCGGTGTGGAAATCAACGGAAGCTGCAAAGCATAGTATGAAAATGCTATGATTGTAGTGAATGACCTGTCCTAGGGCAGAATTACTATAGATAGATGACTAAGGTTGATAGCATTTGAAAGAGGAGGTTTGGATGTTTTAATCCAATATTTGTTATTTTTTAAGCATAATAATTGTTGCGTGCATGCGCAGATCGTTTAATAAGAGAATGCTTAACGTATGTTTTGTCTTGAGGAGGTGTCAGCTGGGTAATTCAATTACTTTATGTAAATTGTGCAATGGCAATGGATAGATTTTGCCACCAAAAAGAATTAAGCATAATGGACGCGAGGACATAAGCTCTTCTATACATCTGTATTTTCAGCTAATGTTTTATAATCATCCCTGTACAATCCACTCCCCTCAAATCATGGTTACTGTTATGTGCCCCTCATTCTTGGCCAACCTGCTAGGCGATTTCGCTCTGGTTTCCTACAAAAACTTTCCATCCGCCTCTTTATTTCAACATTAGTGCCAAATGTCCTGTCCATCGAAGTCTACGAGACTTAACTTTTATTTATTATATCTGGTTTACCATAAATATCATATAGCTCGCTGTTATGCAGTCTTCTCCATTAACCTGCCTGTTCATCTCTCGTTGGTCCAAAATTTTTCCTAAGGATTTTGTTCTGAAATACTCATATTTTCTCCTCTCATAAAGTAAGATCCCATTCTTGGGATCCATTTAACGGGGAGAATAATCGTTTATACATTTTCAGTTATTAGGGCCTATGTTTAATGTTTTTTTAGATAAATGAAAACGTAAAAATAAAACACAAAATTCCATGTTTAATAATAACAGAAATTAATTTAAAACTAATGTTCCTTGTTACAAATTAAAACACTTTACAACATTATATTGTTCTACTATATAAAATATGATCCCTTCCATCAAGTGTTGAAGCCACTTTTCCTACTTCCTGTAATGGCACCTGACTATACCCGAGCCGTCATATCACCGGCTTTGAAACTTAGATTATTGGAGGGGTAAAGGGTAGAATTCGCCCTCTGCTGCCAATAAGGATCTGGTTGTTGTGAGAGAGTAGATGTATGCCACGACCAATCACTGCTCTTTGAAGCTGCTGAGAGGTTGTCACCTGTATGTCTGCTAACCGCATACACAGAGCGGCCACTCCCACTGAATATCCATATCGGCAACACTGTCGTGAAAACGTCACGGCCGGAGAATCAGGGGGTTATAGTTACATTGAGCATGAACCATTACTGTACTTTTAAAATCCATTGAGAATCATGGTTGTGATGATCACCACTGTGATGTTAATGGAGGGATTGCACACTTGACGTTAACATTTCTCCTCATCCGTTTGCTTTCTCGTCCACAACGGTGAGGAAATACAATCCTAATCAAAAGGCTCACAAGTTAATGTCTAAGCAAATTTCATTACCAGGACATCATGCAATTGCATTCAAAATCAGTTAATTTCTTGAAAAAAATTCATTCTTAAAGACATCACTACAGAAATACCCAACCCAAAGAAGTAGGTAGGAAATTACATTAGATGTTAAAGTGTTTATACATTTTTATTTAACAGGTTTCCTGGACCCTATTAATCCACTCCCATTCCCCTTCACATTTCTCTATCATTTTAAACTTCCATCATCCAAGTCTTTTCTCCTCTTGGTACTAAAAAACAACGCCAATGCACTATTTTTGGCCGCCCTCTTCAGCCAGGTGGCACAATTGTAGTATTCGTCTCGGGAATTTGTCTTCTGTTTTTTTTCTTACAAAACAATACAATCTTTATTGTTTAGTTTTTATGAAATCCACAACTGAAGTTTGAACATTCATCTTTTGTTTATTTAAAAATTTTCTTATTTTACACATAGGCCCTATATTCTAGAAATTCCAACGAACGCCTCCAAAAATCCGTTTCTGCTGGATTTAATTCACTTATTGAGTGAATAAATATTGTATCAGCTATTTTAGGTATTAATCTACAAGGGCAGGAATAGGATAGAAGGGTCAGACAAAAATAGCGAACTGGAAAACATACTAGACTTAGAGTGTACAGTCAGCAAAAAAAATGAAAAGTGAGCACGATACCCGAAATTAATTTTAACACTTTCATTTAAAATATATAGACAAGCCAAATTACAACTTTACCTTTGTATTAATAACATTTTTTTTAATCGTTCAACATACTTTATTTCATCATTATGCCTTCGTTAGTTGAACCAAACGTCACCATGTACACAACTGAGCTAGGTTAATTGTAGAAAGAAAATAAAGTAATTGTGACAGACCAGATGTCACTGGCCGTAGTAGCCTATTATTATTGTTATTATTATTACTATTATTTTTTTTTTCAAATGCCCCAGGTTTGTCTTTCGACATTCCTGGTTTCTCTCCTGGCATGCCGTACTTGTAACCCACTTCTGAGGTTGGGGCGCCTGAAGGGCAGGGTTACGTTTCCCCCATGATATGATGGGTCATGATAAATATAAAATAAATGTTAGTTATATAAATGACTGTTAACCGCCATTTTTTAATGCTATGACAAACAAGAAAAATAAAAAAGTATATAGGCCTGATCATATAGATAGAAAACTCTGGTTCTAACCTCACCATGTTTTTAAAATACAAAAACATTAAAAGTAAGTAGGAATGATTTTTATATGTATTAGTACCAAAATTAATATACCTGTTTTTTCTTAACTGCAATGATTGAAAATGTACCTGCTTACAAAACATAACTGACATTGGGTAAGATTTGCCCGATTACGATCCAATTAACCTATTTGCTTGCCTACATCTAATATAATGACTCCAACATATTTTGATAGTGATTACTTTGTTAATATTCAGAATTGATAAACAAATTTTACTTCCCTTTTACCTCCTAATTTTTATTAATTTGAAGAGTGACCAAAAATTCTGGTTTCTTTTCTTAAGAAAAAAGCTAGGAATCTCTAAAGATGAAGCAAATGGGTTGAACCTGATGACCCATTTGGCAATTAAAAAAAAGACTAGCCTATGGGCTTATGATTTACAGTATGTTTAGAATCAATTTAATATTATAAACTTGCTTTATATGTGTCACATTTTACTGATTTTTTAAATGTTAAAATGGTTAGTGTAAGTGTTCTGATATAATTCCTTCCAAATGCTTATTACTACAATTTCATATAATGCTATAATTAAGGTTTTTAATAGGCTGATGTTTCTTCAGAATATCTTACAATTTTACAATCAAACTTTTACCAAACATTTTTTACATTTAACATTTTTGTTCTCTGTCAAAAACAACATTGACTAATGTGTCAAAACAATTTTTATTGAAAATCCAACACTCCGATCTAGGGATATATGTTACTTTTCCAAGGTTGTCTTACACTCTTCTGAATTATTGATTTATAATCATTGTCATTATGAAACATTTGAGTTTTAATAAGTAGATGACATTTATATAGGTCTTCTGATGAATATTTAGTGATTTTTATTGTGTATTAAATTTGTATTACTCATGTTTTTTTTGTCATATTTGTTTCTGATTTCTGTAATAAAGTAATATTTTAGGGAATTTTATATCAGTTCTCACTCAAGTTTAATTATTATTATTATTTTTTATTGAATCTCCAATACTATGAACCCTATTTCACCATCCGGTATGTTAGGGTTTTAGTTACAACACAATTAATTATTTACATTAATTTAGATTATGGTTAATGCCTATTAGCGTTACATCTTAGGAGGTGACTTAAACGCCAGAGTTGATAATCTCCCAATCCCAGGAATAGTAGGTATGTTTGGAGAAGATGAAGTAAATAGAAACGGGGAAGAACTTCGACAATTTGCTACCTCTAATAAACTAAAAATCACGAATACTTTCTATAGGAAAAAGGACATACACAAGTATACACGGTGCGCTAGAAACCAAAGATCTTTAATAGATTACATAATGATTAATGATAGACTCAGGAATCAAATACAAGATGTAAGAGTATACAGAGGATGTGACATATATACAGACCACTATCTATTGGTAGCCACGATACTTATAATAGCCAAATGGAAAAAACCGAAAACTCAAGAAAGAATAAAAGAAGAGGTTTTTAAAGTATATCTTCTAGAAGAAGAAAGTATAAGACAATTATACCAAAAAAAAGCTACAAGAACACTTAGAAAGAAAGCAATTAATGATAATCTAAATGAAGAGTGGGAAAAAATATGAAAACATGTATTATAAATGCTGCAAATGAAGCTATAGGAAAGAAGAAAAAGATTCGCAACAAAAGAGGATTAAAGATATGGAATGACGAAATAGAGGAGGCTGTGCGAGACAAAAAAATTAGCTTATTTAGAGTACTTACAAAAGAAAACTGAAGAATCTAGAACTATATATAAACAAAAAAGAAATCGAGCAAAACAAATAACTCGAACAGCTCATAAAGATTCCTGGGAAAGATTTATTTCCAAAATAGAGCACGATGTACATGGCAGACAATCGTTAGCATTTAAAGTAATGAAACAATTAAATACAACAGAAAAAGATACTGCAAAACTAAATACCATTGATCTGAAGACATGGGAGAATCACTACAGAGAATTATGGTGTAACGAAGAAGAATTAGTTATAAAACGCCCTTCTGAAAGTGAAAATAAATCAGAAATAGACAGAATTACTCTAAGCGAAATGAGAGAGGCATTGAAAGAAATGAAAAATAGAAAAACACCAGGTATAGATGGTATAAACAATGAACTGATAAAGTATGCAGGTTTATTTGCAGAAATAAGATTATTAAACTTAATAAACGAATGTTGGAAGACATGTAAAATACCTGAAAATTGGAAGATAGGTGAAGTCATATCCCTCTTCAAAAAAGGAAATAGATTAGATAGTAAAAATTATAGAGGTATCAGCTTATTGAACTCCACTTATAAATTATATGCAAAAATAATAAATAATAGATTGAAGAAGATATCTGACACACTCTTAGAAGAAGAACAAGTCAGGGTTCAGAAAAGGAAGATCCTGTAGTGATAATGTGTTTATTATAAAGAGACTAATTGAAAAGAGAAGAGAATTTAACCTGCCAACATATTTGTTGTTCATTGATTTTGAAAAGGCCTTTGACAGAGTAAAGTAGATCTATACTATGGGAAATAATGAAGGAACGAGGATATCCACACCATCTAATAAAATCAGTCCAAGGCTTATATGAAGAAACTAAAGAGTGGTAAAAACTGATGGAAAAAGGTCAGAAGAAATTTTAATAAATCAAGGAGTTAGACAAGGGTGTAGTCTATCGCCCACTCTTTTTAATATATATATCGACGACATTATGAAACAATGGAAAATTATAATGGACAAAGGCCTTAGATTGAACAATAACTCAAGTATTAATAACTTACTTTTCGCCGATGATTTAGTCTTACTACACCATGATGAAGATCTGTTACAATTGGCTGCTTACAAACTAAATGCAATATGTAGCGATTCTAATTTTAAAATTTCAATAAGTAAAACAAAAGTAATGGCATTTTGTGGAAGAAATACTCTGCGTGCAAAAATAGTAATTAGAGACGAAATTATTGAACAAGTATCCCACTTTAAATATTTAGGATGTGACATCAGCTTATGGTTATGATAAAGATATTGAACACAAAACACACCAGTTTCAAGCTATTTGTGGTACAATAAATAGAACACTGAATAATAAAGCCCATAAACAAACAATATTAAAATTTTATAAAACAATGGCTGTGTCCTGTCCTTATGTATGGGAGTGAATCTTGGATTACCACTACCAAAACAAGAAAGTAAAATCCAAGCAGCCGAGATTAAATTTTTAAGAAGAGTTAAAAGGCTGCACTAGAATGGACCAGATAAGAAACGAGGATATCCGTGAAGAACTGCAGATCTATTCCATAAAAGAAAAGATACGTATTTAACAAGAAGATACAGTGGAAAGAACGTGTAGAAAGAATGGAATAAAGTAGATTACCAAATAAAATCTTCCATTATTTTCCAAGAGGAGGAAGAAGAGATGTCGGACGTCCTCGGAAGAAATGGTCTTAGATCTATTAGTGAAGACGGGAACAGGCAACTCTTGCTCTAAACCAGGAAGTGAAGAAGAAGATCAAGCGTTACATAATAACGTAATAAACCCAAGTTTAATTAATCAACTTAATATAGTACTTTGCAAATTGTACTGTCACTAGTTTCAAAGTCACTTTTTATTCTTTGAAATTTCTTGAAAGACAGTATCATACATCCCTGCTTTAATAATATGGTAAAAAGTTAGATAATATATGCATTAACAATTAGTATAAAGTGTTTAATAAATTTGTTAAATTATAAGGTGAGATTTTGCCATTTGGGTCATATTTTAATAATCATTTTAGATTTATAAATGCATACATATTTTCTTCTTCTCTTTTTAGGTCACAGAAATATGTCCCTTTTTACACGCTTTATATTAGCTTGACCTGTATCTATCTATCTATCTATCTATCTATCTATCTATCTATCTATCTATCTATCTATCTATCTATCTATCTATCTATCTATCTATCTATCTATCTATCTATCTATCTATCTATCTATCTATCTATCTATATATCTATCTATCTATCTATCTATCTATCATCTATCTATCTATCTCTATCTCTATCTATCTATTATCTATCTATCTATCTATCTATCTATCTATCTATCTACTATCTATCTATCTATCTATATCTATCTATCTATCTATGTAACGGAATCTTTCAACGCGATTTTCATCCACTTAAAATAATTGGATCGACTTGAAACTTTGTATACTTGTACAGGACCCGTGACAATACAATAATATCATATTTAGTTTCTAAAATCCTGGCCAGAATCATCAGAAAATAAAAAAAAAGTGTCTTCGTATTTATGTAACGGAATCTTTGAGCATGATTTTAACCCACTTAGAAACATTGGATCGACTTGAAACCTTGTATAGCCTACTTGTAAAGGACCCGTGACACTACAATAATTTCATATTTTGTTTCTAAAATCCTAGCCAGAATCATCAGAAAATAAAAAAAATTAAAACTGGTATAATAGATTGCGGACTTGTCGATTTTTTAGTCAATCGTTGTAAGAGCTCAGTTGGTTAGAGCGGTGAAAATAAAAAAAAAAGTGTCTTCGTATTTATGTAACGGAATCTTTGAGCACGATTTTAACCCACTTAGAAACATTGGATCGACTTGAAACTTTGTATAGCCTACTTGTAAAGGACCCGTGACACTACAATAATTTCATATTTTGTTTCTAAAATCCTGGCCAGAATCATCAGAAAATCAAAACAATTAAAACTGGTATAATAGGTTGCGGACTTGTCGATTTTTTAGTCAATCGTTGTAAGAGCTCAGTTGGTTAGAGCGGTGAACTACTGGTACATAATTTCGGTAAACCATAGTTCGTTGGTTCAAATCTGGCTGGGGAGGATTTTTTTTAGAAGAGTATTACTTTTAGCTCATACTACAATAGTATCGAATTTAAAGATATTTACATTTTTATCTTATTCTGTAAAATATTAAAAATAAAAAATAAATAATAGTTTTAAAAAACTAAAACAACACGCTTTATTAGAAAACCGAACTAAAAAAATGAAAAATAATTTTAATTTCCAACACGCTTGGGATAAAATTAAAGTGGTCAACAAAAAAATCATCTCCAACACATGTAGAATAAAACTAGAGTTATCAACCAAAAGAAAATAATTTTACCATCAAAAAGCGTGGGGTGCTTTTTATGATTTTTTACATTTTCTTCTTAGAGACTTACTTTTACCAATATTTGTTTATTATCAAATATATTAATTGATATAGAGCACCCCACGCTTTTGATGGTAAAATTATTTTCTTTTTGTTGATAACTCTAGTTTTAATTCTATAGCTAGTGTTGGATGATTTTTTTTTGTTGACCACTTTAATTTTATCCCAAGCGTGTTGGAAAATTAAAATTATTTGTTCCTAAGTTATAACATTACAAACGACGCGACCGACAAAAAATTTGTACCCTGATCACAACAGATATTGTTAATTTCATGCGACTGTTATTGTAACACAGTTGCTATGAAAATTGCACAATTAAATTTAAATTAAGTTGTTTCAGATGAAATTATAAATATTCTCTAAATTCAGCGCAAATAAAATGAAATCAGAAAGAATGAAAAGGATAAATTCTACAGACTTACGTTTAAATAGATTTCTTACAATAATTGAGCATAAACAAAGTAGGCCATACATGTTATTTAGTCAACGAACTGAGAAATGTAAAAATATAGTAGTAAACTAATGCAATTAAAAATTATTTGTCACAAATAAGTGAGTATAGAGAATGTAACGGAGCCCTGATCTACATTTGCTTCATATAACGGTATTGTAAACTCCAAGATTAAACAACTGCTATGCAAACTGTGGGCAATGAAATTATAGAAAAATAATTTCCAGTAAGTACATAAAAAATTAATATATCAAAAAGAGAAAATACCAACGATAAAAATGCACAAAATTGACTGCCTTAAAGTTTAAAATAATTTGTTACAGTAAATGAGAATATAGTGAGTAATAGGTGACTAAATTACTGAAATAAACAAATGAATATTGAACTGTGGGACAATGATGAAAATCATCAATTTTAGCAAGCTACACAATTATAAAGTGAACTTCATCAAAAGGAAAAGGTGTTTAGTACAGAAAGAAAGCGAGTAAAAAAAAAGAATTAAGAAATCCTACACAAACTTTGACCAAAAGTGAAGCTCTAAATTATAATTAAACCAATACAAATTAAGGCACAAGGAATATAGGAGATTAATTATGTTATTGAGTATCAGAGCAATCCAAAGTAAAATGAAAAATAATTATGTCGCTCTGAATAATGAGGGAGCAATTATACGGGGGAAAAGAGATGAAATAGTCCTATAGAGAACCATATCGAGATCGTCGAACCCAGAATAGACATCGACAATACACGCCTCAACACTCAAGAGAGCAACTGAAGCATATTAAGATCAGCCGCAGTAAAATAGAGGAGAAAAACATACCATAACATACACTACACAGACAACAATTTGAATAATATCAGACCCTTCATGAGACAAGATTCCACAAAACCACACATTTTCCCCGACTCCCGAGGGAGAAACAAGAAGAATATCGGGACTCTCAAGTGGGAGAAGAGGCGAAAACATCCCACAACATTTTCCCCGACTCCCGAGGGAGAAACAAGAAGAATATCGAGACCCTCCAGCGGAAGAAGAGGCGAAAACATCCCACAACAATTTCCCCGACTCCAGAGGGAGAAGCAAGAATAATATCACGATCCTCCAGTGGGATTAGAGGCGAAAACATCCCACAACAATTCCCCGACTCCTGAGGGAGAAATAAGAATAATATCGGGATCCTTCAGTGGGAGAAGAGGCGAAAATATCCCACAAAATTTTCCCCGACTCCCGATGGAGAAACAAGAATAATATCGGGATCCTCCAATGGGAGAAGAGGCGAAAACATCCCACATTTTCCCCGACTCCCGAGGGAGAAACAAGAATAATATCGGGATCCTCCAGTGGGAGAAGAGGCGAAACATCCCACAAAATTTTCCCCGATTCCGAGGGAGAAACAAGAATAATATCGGGATCCTCCAGTGGGAGAAGAGCGAAAAACATCCCACAACATTTTCCCCGACTCCCGAGGGAGAAACAAGATTAATAATATCGGGATCCACCAGTGGGAGAAGAGGCGAAAACAATCCACAACATTTTCCCCGACTCCCGAGGGAGAAACAAGAATAATATCGGGATCCTCCAGTGGGAGAAGAGGCTAAAACATTCCACAACATTTTTCCCAACTCCCGAGGGAGAAACAAGAATAATATCCGGATCCTCCAGTGGGAAAGAGGCGAAAACATCCCACAATATTTTCCCCGACCCCGAGGGAGAAACAAGAAATAATATCGGATCTTCCAGTTGGGAGAAGAGTGCGAAAACACCCCACAAAATTTTCCCCGAACTCCGAGGGAGAAACAAGAATAATATCGAGATCCTCCAGTGGGAGAAGAGGCAGCAACATCCCACAATATTTTCCCCGATTCCCGAGGGAGAAACAAGAATAATATTGGGATCCTCCAGTGGAAGAAGAGGCTAAAACATCCCACAACATTTTCCCCGATTCCCGAGGGAGAAACAAGAATAATATCGGGATCCTCCAGTGGGAGAAGAGGCGAAAACATTCCACAACATTTTCCCCGATTCCCGAGGGAGAAACAAGAATAATATCGGAAACCTCCAGTGCGAGAAGAGGCGAAAGCATCCCACAACATTTCCCCCGATTCCCGAGGAGAAACCAAGAATAATATCGGGATCCTCCAGTGGGAGAAAGAGGGCGAAAACGTACCACAAAATTTTCCCCGACTCCCGAGGGAGAGAAAAAGAATAATATCGGGATTCTCCAGTGGGAGAAGAGGCTAAACATCCACAAAATTTTACCCGACTCCCGAGGGAGAGAACAAGAATAATTTCGGGATCCTCCAGCTGGGAGAAGAGAGCGAAAACATCCCACACATTTTCCCCGATTCCCGAGGGAAAAAAGAAGTAACATCGTGATCCTCCAGTGGGAGAAGAAGAGAGCGAAAACATCCCACAACATTTTCCCCGATTCCCGAGGGAGAAACAAGAATAATATCGGGATTCCTCCAGTTGGGAGAAGAGGCGAAAAACATCCCACAAACATTTCCCCCGATTCCCGAGGGAGAAACACAAGAATAATATCGGGATCCTCCAGTGGGAGAGAAGAGGCGAAAACATCCCACAAATTTTCCCCGACTCCCGATGGAGAAACAAGAATAATATCGGGATCCTCCAGTGGGAGGAAGAGGCGAAAATGTCGCCCCACATTGTGCTCCCCCAAATCTCAGGTGAACAACTTCCATAGGCTATGAAATGGCCTCCTCCATTTGTAGTAGAGGGTGTGAGCTGGCTCACAGTATTTTCTTCTACTTGCGAGCGTTTCTTACTGAATATTTCTGCACTTCCTGTTTGATACTAACGCGATCACAATTATTCGGATCTTCTACAACAATAGTGTACACTATATGCAATGCATTCTTCTATTCGTGATATTTAATTTATGACATTATACATTTCTCTCTGTGAAAGTAACTATGTTGAAAAAAAGTTGATTTTTGTATCAGATTTATCAGTGTTATCACTATTATTAGGTCCGTGAGAGATTAGTTCGTACCTCAGGTCAATTCCTATAATTTTAAGCTACATATTCAAATAGTGTAAATATATATTCTGTGTTGTACTGTTAGCTCTGTTTATATATGAATTTAATGCTAATAATTTTAAATAGTAACTTGAATTCATGTAAATATATAACTTAGTGTGTATTTAGGTGTAATTGTAATACTTCATCGTAGCTATTGTAATTCTTGACCAAATATAGATTCTTTAGGCATTACACAATACTTATAATTCCAAGAATCGTCTTCTAACAGTGTAAATATATCTTCTGTGATGAACTGTTAGCCCGTTTATACTTTACCTTAATGCTAATAATTTTAAATAGCAACCTTAACTTGTGTAAATATATCTTAACATATTGCGTAATTAAGTTTAATTGTATAAACTTCATTATGGTTATGTAATTCTGTATTAAAGTGGATTCTTTATCATTAATGTTACCTTAGCTTGTAAATATATTAATATTACAAATCGTTTTTGTTTTCTTTATGAAAAATACTTCTATTTGTTAGTGTTGTTTATTTTCTAACCACCAATTCTGTTTAAAAAAAACAGCTAATTTTTAGTCAAGCGGAATCCTCCATTTTCTAAAATGCACAAAGAACCGGGATTGTTTATGGATGTTGCATGTGTTTTTATAATATAAGTAACCCATGGACTCCTGTGACTCACTACAAAGAAAAAGTATTAGACATATATCATATTGTCGCGGATGGCGGTAAGGTAGGAAACAGATGTAATTTGTATAATTTAAGTTCACCAAATGTTTATGTAGAGTTTCCCCCCCCCCAATACTTCGGTCCATAGTCAATATGCAAGAATATTGCCCTGATGATTGGTGTATTTGAACGGAAGATATTGTAAAGGGATTGAGTGCAAGATAAGACTATTTGGAGAATTAGAAAGATCGTGAGTTGTATAGAGAGTACAGAGGTGCTGACCAAGTTACATTAAATGAGAATATTATACTCTACTACTCACAACCTTAAACTGGATATTTTATCATCATCATCATCATAATCATTTGCATTCATGATTAGGTCTGTTGACCCGTTCCGACTTCAGCCCATCTCCTTCTAGGATATTTTATTCGTACCCTAATAATCAGAAGAGATTATTCAATTTTAATATAAATATTTTTCATTTAAATTTAAGAAATTATGATTCATTATTGCATGAAGGTTTTTTTTAGGGTTTTTCCACATCTCTAAGACAAATGTCAGGAAGCTTAGGGCCCAACGGTCCCGAAATAATCCGGCCATCATTATCATTCAACCCTCACCGATGTGTAAATTAACGGGCAGCTACCACACATATAATTTTTTAGTAAAGCTACAAAGCATGAAATGAAATGCTATGATTTCAGTGAAAGGCCTGCCCTCGGGTAGAATTACTAGACAATATAATTTTTTTAACGAAAATTCAAAGATTCATAGTTCTTATGTTATAAACTAGCTATTACCCGACGTCCGCTGCTACGCCTAAACAAATGAAAATTAATGTGTTTTTATGTTTAGTAAAAGGAAAGTAATTATAAATGTATATTGTAATTATTTTTATACACCGTGCTGATTACTCCGTGTTGCCTAGGAATCTACTTATCCCGATTTTCTTGGCATCGAATGAAAAACAAAAATTGTTATTGTGAGTTAACCGTAAAAGATAGACATATGCTGCCGCGGCCTTATTTGCAGACGTTTTTGAGATATTCAATTCTGTGCACATTAATTGATGTATTTGTTATGGTTTAGGCTGCTTTAGAGTCATTTAAGCGTCCAAAATGTCTACTTTTTTCACGTTTTCACTACACATGAGTGGCCTTTAGGGGGTGAAGGGGCTCAATGCTTTCAGCTTTCTTATAGCCAAAACCTTCCCGGGAAATTATTGAACATTTGCAAAAATAAATAATAGTTTTAAAAAACTAAACCAACACGCTTTATTAGAAAACCGAACTAAAAGATTAAAAATAAATTTAATTTCCAACACGCGTGGGATAAATTAATGTGGTCAACAAAAAAATAATCTCCAACACGTTTAGAATAAAAACTACAGTTAGCTACAAAAAAATTACCATCAAAAGCGTGGGGTTGTTTTTATGGTTTTTTACATTTTCTGCGTTAGAGACTTTACTATTACCAATATCAGTTTACTATCAAATATATTAATTGATATAGAGTACCCCACGCTTATTTTTTTGTAGATAACTCTAATTCTATTCTATATGTGTTGGATATTACTTTTTTGTTGACCACATTAATTTTATCCCAAGCGTGTTGGAAATTAAAATTATATTCAATTTTTTTAGTTCGGTTTTCTAAAAAGCGTGTTGTTTTAGTTTTTTTAAAACTGTTGTTTATTAGCATTTTTGTTAAATAAACATTATTACTATACAAAGTTCCTAATCAAAGCAATGTTTTTTTTTGTGAACGGTTTGATAAACGTTTTTGTATCTTATGTGTAAATAAATTCGGTATATATAAATATTCTAATCCTTGTTTTTTATTTCTGAAAAAATACTTTTAATTCCATTCATATAACACTGTTTTCACATGACTGGTTATTTTTGGTGCAAAGGTAATGCAAATATTTTTAGCAGAGCAGAATTTGATATATGGCCTTAACTCTGCCAGAATAAATAAAGTATTTATTTTTTGTTGTTTGGAAGGCTTGAAAAACTAGCTCGCCGGTTTCATCAGAGATTGGGTACGTCATCTGGACATTTTAAATTTGATAAATCTATAGCATGATTAACAGAGTTATGAAATCATTTGGTTTGCAAATACTTACTCATATATAAACCTATATAAAACCTTAGGGTTTTGTACCTTGAGTTTACAGCAGTGAAGTTTGGGCACTGAGAGGGAGTGATGAATTAAGGTGACATTATACGTCGCATGTAGCATATACAGGTAGAGTAAAACGGATAAATGAAGATGTTCCAAAGGAGCATCAATTATATCTACTTTTGATCCCCAGCTATAGTCTCGAGAATAGCGCGCTGCCCTGTCCATACAATTGGCCCCGAGTTCAAGTCTTGGTTGGGACAATTTCCTGGGTTGAGGTTTTACCTCACCTCTACACAACAAATTCCATGAAACTTAAGACCCAAACATCAAATGGCCATCTTAATCATCATCATTCATATTCTCTGTATGTTAACTTTAGGATATGGACTCTCCTGACACATAACTCATATCATAGGAGCATCGTAACCCCACCTTACAGTCGTCCCAATCTCAGAAGTGTGGTAGAAATGCCTAATATCTGGAGAGAAAACCAGATAGTGTTGAAATGACAACCTGTGCATTGAATAAAGGAATTATATCTCAATTGGACTACATATTTCAATACCAAATAAATGTCAACCAGATCCAAAAGAAGTTTTCAAAATTTATTTAAATATTTAGATTTACTCTCTCACTTATCCTTGTGCCTCAGGAAGGAGATATTACACTTTCAGATGCAGACCAGTGGAATTAAGTGCTACTTCAGAGTTTTGAGAATCCATGATTAAGTGTCCACTGTCCTTATTTAGAATAAACCAATAATGGCAGTAAAATCTCAGTTATTCAAGGATATAACTCTACTCACAGGTTCATGGCCGTTATAACATGAGCTATCCATACATCTCTATCCTGAGCTAATATTTACCAAATATCTCTTGCGGTATCTGAGTATTATGAGATGAGTGAAATAAAAGTCAATTCTGTGGTGTTATGGAAGTTAGCAGGTCACACCAGTTCTACTCCCATGACAAATTACCCTCATTTTTGGGTGGATTCTTGGTCTCGAATGGAGGGTGTACTACAACCCTCACATTTTCAACACATGTAGATTGCCAACTAAATAATTTTTCCCTAACAAGAGATGATGGTGATATGAAATAAAAGTTTGAGAAATTCAAGTGACATGAAGGGGATGGAATGGAGTGTATGTTTGAGATGGGATTGGGAAACTCTCGAGGCCGTAAAAAGGCTAAAAGTTCCGGTATGGCCCACCATAAGGCTAGGATTTTTATGACTTAAAAACCATCCTAATATGTAAAAATATATATTACAATCAAGAACAGTAGAATATATAAAATATGCACATATAAAAAATTCCTAAATATTTTAGTTATGTCATAATTTAGTTGTAAAATCAATAGTAAATCGTTTATGACAATAAAGGTATTTATTTAAGAATAAAGTGTCAAATGAGAAGCAAACTGATGTATGGAATCTGATATTATAACATGGCAACATTGTAAGAGAAGAAAAGGGAGAAAAGTAAATATTGCGATTTAATTTTATGCCAAGTAAAATAAATTTATAATTTTTGAGTTATATACTCATTTTATTAATACATTTAGCACCATTACATATGGTTCTTCCATCCGTAGTATTTCTGCTCGAAGGCAGGTCTTTCACTGCAATCATATAATTTTTATGCTAAGCTTTGCAGCTTTACTAGGGAATTATAGGTGTGGTAGCTTCCCATTGCTTTGCACATCACTGAAGGATGATGATATGATAAGAATGATGATGATGGCCGGAAGATTTTGGGGACCGTTGAGGCCCTGAACTTCCTGACATTTGTCTTACAGGTGAGAAAAAGCCCCCCCAAAAAACATCACCCAGGAGCCCGTCCCGACAGGGAATCGAACCAGGGTCCGCTGCGCGACAAGGCGGCACGCACCCCGATACACAGCTGTAGACACATATGGTCCTAAGAAGTTGCAAAATGTGGAAGGATTGTTTTATTTATTTTTATTGCAAATCATGTTTTCCCGATAAAACTTCGTTCAGTCTCTTCAAAATTCCAGTGGGCCCATTCCGACGAGTGATTAAAAATTCCGGGGCCTGCAGTATGGAATAATAAACCGGATTGATTACCTTGCCACCGCTTGGGCATCCTCATATATCCTCACGGGACGATGATGACACTATTTTTATTAGGAGTTCCCCAAGTCTTTTGTCCATTCCACAACATAATTAATATTAATAGGACAGTCCTTTACTGGAAAAGATTAGCTCAGGATAGGAACGTCTGGAGAACTTATTCCGGCAACCGTACGGGGTTCCATAGAACCAGTAAATTAGTTAGTGAATAGTCATAATTATAGATGTGGCATTTATCATGGTTTCAATGAGACAAAACATTTTATTACACTATTAAAAAAGTTTATAAAATTAAATTTAATTAGCCCATTTTAAATTTATTGACAATTTATTTCCAATTTTTATTACCTAGGAAATAGAGAGATATGTTGGCAACTATGCACTATCTGAATTTGGCCAAGTTATGTGGTTATGGTTGTATGTTGGTTATCTAATGGACCCTTCAAAGTCAAGCATTCTTTTTTTTCAGGTAAGAGTAGGTTTTCGTTGTTTGAATGTGTGTTCGTTATTAATGAATGTATGTTAGAAAATATAAAACCAGTGACCTAATTCAGTGAATAATACATAACTAGAGATGTAGCATTATCATGGTTTTCAATAGACAAAACATTTTATTACACTATTAAAAAAGTTTAAAAAATTGAAATTTAATTAGCCTATTTTAAATTTATTGACAATTTATTTCCATTTTTATTAGCTAGGAAATAGAGAGATATGTGGCAACTATGCAATACCTTAAATGGCCAAGTCAGGTGGTTATGGTTGTATGTTGTTATCTAATGACCATTCAAAATCCAGCATTCTTTTTTTCAGGTAACAGTCGTTCTCGTTTGAATGTGTTTTGCTATTAATGAATGTAAGTTAGAAAATATAAAACCTCTGACCTAGTCAGTGAATAGGCATAACGATAGATGTGCATTATCATGGTTTCAATAGACAAAGCATTTTATTACACTATTGAAAAAGTTTATAAAATGAAATTTAACTAGCCTATTTTAAATTTATTGACAATTTATTTCCATTTTTATTAGCTAGGAAATAGAGAGATATGTGGCAACTATGCACTATCTGAAATGGCCAAGTTAGGTGGTTATGGTTGTATGTTGTTATCTAATGACCCTTCAAAGTCAAGCATTCTTTTTTTCAGGTAACAGTAGTTCTCGTTTGAATGTGTTTTGTTATTTATGAATGTATGTTAGAAAATATAAAACCAGTGACCTTATCAGTGAATAGACATAACGACTGATGTGCATTATCATGGTTTCAATAGACAAAACATTTTATTACACTATTAAAAAAGTTTAAAAAGTGAAATTTAATTAGCCTATTTTAAATTTATTGACAATTTATTTCCATTTTTATTAGCTAGCAAATAGAGAGATATGTGGCAACTATGCACTACCTTAAATGGCCAAGTCAGGTGGTTATGGTTGTATGTTGTTATCTAATGACCATTCAAAATCCAGCATTCTTTTTTTCAGGTAACAGTCGTTCTCGTTTGAATGTGTTTTGCTATTAATGAATGTAAGTTAGAAAATACATAAGTCACACTATCTCTACCTTTTTTTTTTACCATCTACTCAAGTGTGATATTTTTATGTTTAAAAATTCTCAAATAGCCACAATAAAATGTTGCACATTGAAATAACATATCATTCTGTCACGCAGGAACTGCGTCTAAACTAAGCGATTTCCTCAACAAGTCGAATTTTTGATCCGATTTTGCTGATTTAAGGAAAATATATAAATATAATGACTAACTCACTGGCACCATCGAACCTGTAGGTTTATGGCCGCAGGGACATAAGCTCTCCACACAGCCCCATCCTCAGCCAATGTTTTCCAATCGTCCACTGTATAATCTACTTACCTCAAATCATAGTTAATGTTATTCTCCCACCTCACTCTTGATCTACCAACTGGGAGTTTTCCCTCTGGTTTGCCTACATTATTATTATTGTAAAACTAAGAAATTAGAACTGGAAGTAAATATAAATAATACTAAATAAATATATGGTCACATGTAGAAATTAATAAATGAAAATGAAAAACTAATAGCAAATGAGCATTTTCGAAGAATTTGGAGAATTCAAATGCCAAGGAATAATAATTAAATAGCAATGATGATGGAGAATTAAATTAAAACATTGGCTAAACTCTGGAAACTCATGCTATTACGCATTACCAGGGGCTCTTGTCACCCTAACTTCTGTCAAGGAACGTTAAATTATAAATGTATAAAACTGTTATTATTCCAGTTGTGTTATAAAGATGCGAAGTGTGGACCTTTACTTTAAGGGAGAATAAAATATTACGAGTATTTGAGAATAAACTTTTTAGGAGAATTTTGGAATCAAAGAGAGACGAAGAGATACTAGATGATACTAGTTTGATTGTCCACCGCTGTGATCTCAAGGTAGCGTGCTGCATTGTCACGTAGCGGGCCCGGGTTCGATCCCCGGTCGGGACAGTTTTTCTGGGGAGGTTTTTTATCGGAGGTTTTCCTCACATGTAACTACAAATGTTAGGAAAACTTTAAGGCCCAAACAGTCCTCGAAATCTTGTGTGGCCATCATCATCATCCATATCATTATTATTATGACATCTTCACCGGTGTGAAAAGCAACGGGAAGCTACCACACCTACAATTCCCTATAGTAAAGCTGCAAGCATAGCATGAAAATGCTATGATTGCAGTGAAGGACCTGCCTTTGGTCAGAATTACTATGGATGGATATGATGTTCGGCAACTCTCAGAGACCTTAAAGTTTCCTACATTTGTCTTATAGGTTATGAAAAATCCCGAAAAGCCTCACACAGGAAACTTGTTAACATCGAAACCTCCTGAGGCTGCAGAATAGAGGCAACGTCGCGACGTTACCCCAGACCACAATGGTGAAACAATAACATAATAATAACAATTAATAATAATAACAATAATCCTAATAATAATAATAATAATAATAATATTATTATTAATAATAATAAAAATAACAATAATCCTAACAATAATAATTAATAATAATAATAGTATAATAATGATAACAATAATAATAATTATTATTATCATCATTATCTTAATCTGTTTCCATTATGTTTCTAATTTCCTTATTTGTGACATTTTCTAATTTAAACTTCCCGGCACTTGTGCGTAAATAATCGATTTCTAGAGCTATAGTCTAATCTTGTATACTTATTGATTGTCCAAAACCTCACTTCCATAGCCTACATTGCAACAGGTTCCACCAATGTTTTACCAATATTTTTTTTGTGTCTTTCCCACCATATGGAATTTAAGGATGATATTATTTTGCTACTCAATTCAATTCTACGTTTTATGTCCTCTTTGACTATACCTTCAATGTTATGATATTATTAGGCCTACATAAATTGTATATAAAATAAGAGACAAGAGAAATAAATACCTGGCTGTCCATTGGCAGCGGAGGAGAAACGGTCTCGGCTCAGGCTTATAAGAAGTTGCTTCAGACTTGATAAAACACTTTTAGCTTGCATGGTGGCACTTCACTAGAACTTCTTCCAACAATAACTATCTTTTGAAAAAAATATTTACAACTGAAGGAGTGTTTAGAAATGCAACGCTCTTGGACCTAAGCAATTAACGGGAGACGAAGATCAAAGGTTATAACTTCAATCTAAAACTAACATTAGCCAATAAGAAGACTATTGAAGTATAGTCAGACTAATGGATTTGTGCCCCCGTAAGATGTAAAAACTAAACACCAATTACTTTTCTGCCTAGGTAAATCATTTCCCTCCCTTCATTCCTATCTCCCTCTTTTCTTTCGCTCCTCCCACTACTCTCAATTGCGGGCCTTATTGGGGAACAAGTTATTTTCACTTGCAGTCCAGTGTTGTCAACTCAACAGGAATACTGTAGCTCGGAGTGGTGAATTAAACATTTTTAGGCAAATAATAAAACTCAATCAAGCGTCATTATACATACTTACTTATTAAGTAATAATTAACCTTACATTATTCAGTATTCAAGACCCATGACACTGTTTGGGGGAAGTTTGGCAACATCCCTACTCGGAAAGTTATCCTGACTGTTGTTTCGCATGGTGGGAGGGAAGTGCGTGGAATGGAGTGAGTACAGGCGTTAACTTTTCTAAAAACGACTGCATCACTAAAGTGGCACAGATATGTTGGTCCAACAATGACTTAATCCGTTAACAACTTAAATTCTTAGACAGATACATACCGAGGAAAAAAAATATGTAATTATTATAGATATCCGGACTGTAATAATAACATTCCATGTTCCTAGGAACATGTCGCTACATTTGAGCCTTTACGGGGAACCAGATACAATAATAACACGTAAGCCTCGTAGACTGCGTGGGAAGGACATGTGGCACGAATGGGGAAACTCCATGTAGCAAACCCATAAGAAAAGCGTCCAGTAAGTGGACCAATAAAGAGGAGAGAGAATAACGTTATACATGATTTTAGGAAGTTACTTATACAGGAGATGATTCGAAAACTTTACTTCAGGAATGAGGATGTATGGAGAGTTTATATATGTACGACCAAGAATCTCCGGGTTTGATAGCGTCGGTATTAGTTAGATATTAAAAATAATAAGTAGGCCTAGAACTAATGTAGAACATTTAGAAATACTTTTTAATTTTCTTGTTTTTCGCATTAAACGGTTAAGAGTTATTTATATAAATCAAACATTCACATTTTGTCCGTAACATTCATAATCTGCGAGTATTGCGCAGGTCAATCATCACTACACCGTGATCCGTTTATAAGTATAATGAAATTAAGTCATTATTTCAAAACTAGTCCACCGCTAGGCAGCTTGCTGCCATGTCACGCAGTGGCTCCGGGTTCGTTTCCCGGTCAGCGGGACAGGGTCATGGATGAGGTTTTTCCGGGAGTTTTCCTCACCTGTAAGACAAATGTCAGGAAGCTTAGGGACCAACGGTCCCCGAAAATCATCCGGCCATCATCATCATCATCATTATTTTACCGGTGTGGAAATCAACAGGAAGCTGCAAAGCATAGTATGAAAATGCTATGTTTGTAGTGAATGACCTGTTCTAGGGCAGAATTACTATAGATAGATGACTAAGGTTGATAGCATTTGAAAGAGGAGGTTTGGATATTTTAATCCAATATTTGTTATTTTTTAAGCATAATTGTTGGGCGCATGCGCAGATCGTTTCATAAGAGAATGCTTAACGTATGTTTTGTCTTGAGGAGGTGTCAGCTGGGTAATTTAATTACTTTATGTAAACTGTGCAATGGCGATGGATAGATTTAGTCAGCACAAAAATTAAGCATAATGGACGCGAGGACATAAGCTCTCCATACATCTGTATTTTCAGCTAATGTTTTATAATCATCCCTGTACAATCCACTCCCCTCAAATCATGGTTACTGTTATGTGCCCCTCATTCTTGGCCAAGCTGCTAAGCGATTTCGCTCTGGTTTTCCTACAAAAACTTCCCATCCGCCTCTTTATTTCAACATTAGTGTCATATGTCCTGTCCATCGAAGTTTACGAGACTTAACTTTTATTTATTATATCTGGTTTACCATAAATATCATATAGCTCGCTGTTATGCAGTCTTCTCCATTAACCTGCCTGTTCGTCTCTCTTTGGTCCAAAAAATTTCCTAAGGATTTTGTTCTGAAATACTCATATTTTCTCCTCCCATAAAGTAAGATCCCATTCTTGGGATCCATTTAACGGGGAGAATAATCGTTTTATACATTTTCAGTTATTAGGACCTAAGTTCACTTTTGTTTTAGATAATTGAAAACGTAAAAATAAAACACAAAATTCCATGTTTAATAATAACAGAAATAAATTTAAACTAATGTCCCTTGTTACAAATTAAAACACTTTACAACATTATATTGTTCTACTATATAAAATATGATCCCTTCCATCAAGTGTTGAAGCCACTTTTCCTACTTCCTGTAATGGCAGCTGACTATACCCGAACAGTCATATCACCGGCTTTGAAACTTAGATTATTCGAGGGGTAAAGGTAGAATTCGCCCTCTACTGCCAATAAGGATCTGGTTGTAGTGGGAGTAGATGTATGCCACGACCAATTACTGTTCTTGAAGCTGGTAAGGTCTGAAATTGCTGAGATGTTGTCAGCTGTATGTCAGCTAACCGCATACACAGAGCGGCCACTCCCACTGAATATCCATATCGGCAACACTGTCGTGAAAACGTCACGACCGGAGAATCAGGGGGTTATAGTTACATTGAGCATGAACCATTACTGTACTTTTAAAATTCATGGTGGATCATGGTTGAGATGATCACCACTGTGATATTAATGGAGGGACTGCACACTTGACGTTAACATTTCTCCTCATCCGTTTGCTTTCTCGTCCACAACGGTGAGGAAATACAATCGTAATCAAAAGGCTCACAAGTTGATGTCTAAGCAAATTTCATTATCAGGAGATCATGGAATTGCATTCAAAATCAGTTAATTTCTTGAAAAAAATTCATTCTTAAAAACATCACAACAGAAACACCCAAACCAAAGAAGTAGGTAGGAAGTTACCTTGGATATTAAAGTGTTTATACATTTTTATTTAACAGGTTTCCTGGACCCTATTAATCTACAGCTATTCCCCTCCACATTTCTCTCTCATTTTAAATCTCCATTGTCCAATTCTTTTTCCCTGATGCTGCTCAAAACACAATGAATCCACTTTATTTTTGGCCGTCCTATTCCACCAGGTGGCACCCATTCTAGTATTCCTCTAGGGAATTTGTCTTCTATTTTTCTTTTTTACAAAATAATACCATTTTTGTTGTTTAATTTTTATGAAATCCACTACTGAAGTTGGAACATTCATATTTTGTCTATTTAAACTATTCTTATTTTATTTCTTCTATATTTTCCAATCAACGCCTCCAAAAATCCGTTTCTGCTGGATTTAATTTTCTTATTGGATGAATAAATATTGTAGCAGTTATTCTTAGCTATTTTAGGTATTAATCTACATAGACAGGAATGGAATAGAAGGGTCAGGCTAAAATACCGAACTGGAAAACATACCGTCACAAAAAAAAAAAAAATTAAAAATGAGCACGATACGCGAAAATAATTTTAACACTTTCATTCAAAGTATATAGATAAGCCAAATTACAACCTTACCTTTGTATAATAACATTTTTATAGTCGTTCAACATTCTTTATTTCATCACCATGCCTTCGTTAATTGAACCAAACGTCACCATGTACACAACTGAACTAGGTTAATTATAGAAAGAAAATAAAGTAATTTGATGTAGACGTGATGTCACTGGCCATAGATCCTATTCCGGTCTTTGTACATTGATACTGAATCAAATTATCTTTTATTTTATTTATTTTTCACGTCAGTCGCCATGACTTAAATTTGGAAGCTCGAGAGATAAGATTGAGTCAGGTTATGATGTGCGTAATTAAAATAGTGGATAATGTGTTCCATCCATCCATCCATCCATCCATCCAATGGCTGATTGGCTCAAATTCGAGCTTTGGCCTCCCTTAACTTCTGCCTCCAATCATTTCTATTTTGCGCAGCAAGCCTCCAGTTGCGACACTTAAGTAGGTTTGCAGCATCTTCCTTAATATCATCCTCCCATCGTTTTTTCGGTCTTCCAACCCGTCTATTCCCCATAAAACTTGCTGTAAGCACCTTTTTTGGTGCTCGGTCTGTTGAGAGCCTTTGTACATGCCAGCCCATTTTAATTTCTTTAACTTAATAAAATTGACAAGGTTTGACAAGGTCAGGTTCATTGTATTTATCATATAGTTCTTTGTTGTATCGTATTCTCCACTGACCATTCATATTTATCGATCCAAATATTTTCCTGAGTAGGCTACTTCTTTTTTCAAAATTATTTAGGGCTACCTCTGATCTTTTAGTGAGGCTCCATGTCTCACTACCATAGGTCAAAAATGTTCTTATTAAAACTTTATATAGCCTTATTTTAGTTGCTGAGTGCGTGTTATTACTCTTCATTATTTTATGAAGTAAATAATAAGCTTTGTTGGCCAGTTTCAGTCTTCTTTGTACTTCAGTGTGTTGGTCGTTATTATCTGTAATACATTAGCCAAGTTAGTTAAACTTTTTTACAATGTTAAAGCCTAATTCTTTATGCTATTAGATTGCTGTTCTGACATTGGTTTAACACCTGTTTGTATCATAACTTGTATTTCCTGCATGTTAAATATTCTGTGGCTATTTTAAATTCTGTATAAAATTCTTGAATGGCTTTGTTACTTCTGCTTAACAGACATATGTCATCTGCATACCCTATTATCTGTGTAGTGTGATATTCTAGGGTCCTTTAGTGTTCACTGATAGCTTTCTAATTGCGTATATTATGTATTAAAGTTTCACAGAAATGTCCTGACAATGAGACTTAACTTCATATGATATCTGATATCATGTAGTTCTCTGATTTTGTAATTTATCATTATTATTAATTATTATTTTTATTTATTACTTTTATTATAAGGCCTATATTATTATTATTATTTATTATTATTATTTATTCACATTAGGCCTATATCCGATTTCCCACAATCATATAGCTCACTGATTGAAAGTTTATTGTTATTAATTATTGATATTATTATTAGCCTATTATTATTATTATATTATTATTATTATTATTATATTATTATTATTATTATTATTATTATTATTATTATTATTATAAATAAAACTAAGAAATTAGAACTGGAAGTAAATATAAATAATACTAAATAAATATATGGTCAAATGTAGAAATTAATAAATGGAAATGGACAACAAATAACAAATGAGGGGCGTTTTTTTGAAGAATTTGGTGAATTCAAATGCCAAGTAATGATAATTCAAATAGCAACGAGATGGAGAATTAAATTAAACATTGGCTAAACTCTGGAAACTCATGCTATTACGCATTACAGGGGCTCTTGTCAACCTAACTTCTGTCAACGAACGTTAAATTATAAATGCATAAAACTGTTATTATTCCAGTTGTATTGTAAAGATGTGAAGTGTGGACCTTTATTTTAAGGGAGGATAAAATATTACGAGTATTTGAGTATAAAGTTCTTAGGAAAATTTTAGAACCGAAGAGAGACGAACAGATACTAGATGATACTAGTGAGATACATTATTCTTCTTAGGGAAAACGCATGCAATGACTGTTAAGGCTCAAGACCACTATGGGCATGGCATTTGGCACGAATGGGGAATGAAATAATGACATGGAAATTTACTTATAAAAAACAGTCGGAAAACGCCCAGAAGATGGACCAAGCAAAAATTAGGTTGGGAGAATAACATTAACCATGATTTGAGGGAAATAAATTTTACAGAGATGATTGGAAAGCCATTAATTTAGAATAGAGTTTATAGAAAGCTGTCCGCGGTCATGAACGTCCAGGTTCAATAGTGCCAGTGAGTTATTATTAATTATTATTATTATTAATTATTATTATTATTATTATTATTATTATTATTATTATTATTATTATTATTATTATTATTATTATTCCTGGGTGAGTTTTTTCCGGGAGATTTTCTCACCTTTAAGACAAATGTCAGGAAACTTCGCAATCCATATGATCCCCGAACACCATCTGACCAATACAGTCACCCATGTGATATTGTCCATGTTTAATATAATTGCATGAGTGAATGGTGAGTCTTGTCCTAAATGTTCGTGTCGTCTCGGTGGTGGCTCTGACATCGAGCTGATCACTCATACGGAAGGCCCTCTTTATCCTTGTGTAATGTACCGGGAATTCCTTATTACTTCTTCAGGGTCGGGCTGAACTTATGATTTTAACCGGTGATAGGTAAGGAACTATTTAAGGCAGATAGTGATCAAACTAATTTTAGGTGACGTGACAGAAGAATTTTATTAATTATCTTTTCTCTCAATAGAAAAATATACACTTTGCCCTTACAAATTGGCTAAGAAAGGGGTCAAAACCACGTCTCAATTTTAATAATGCTTATCGCGGATCTTCTTTTAAACGTCCCTCTTAATGGGAACACTCACTCCACGCACTTTGACTATCGGGGAGCACTTGTCCCTCTTAGGCCTACTCGGTATGGTCTACGGATAGGGCGCTCTCCCTATTTACTTTGACTATCGGGGAGCACTCGCTCCACTTGCTTGACTATCGGGGAGCACTCGCTCCACTCACTTGATTTTTAACTTACATAACATTTTATATTAAATATTTAAGAAAGTCGTGGATTTGACTTATTTTTCCGTCGCCATTACAATTTTTATACAAAATTTTCATTGGATAAAATAAATCTTTTGACAAAATTTTCATTGGATAAAATAGGCTACATGTGCAAGTCGATATAGGCCTACTAGATTTAGGGGCGTGAACTTTTACAGGACTATATTCATTTCCAAGTTATTCGAGGTCAATAATCTCTCTAGCTGCCTGCTATGTTTTTGGAGGCTACATTATTTTTTCAGTTTGAAGTTTCTTAAAAGCAATAAACCTATCTTTCATCCCTCCTAACCGTATCAACCTTGAGGATTTGCGTTAAATCTAAGACCGCAATAAAACTTATCCTCCAAATACATAACATATGACCATGCAATAAACTTAAGTTATTTATTTAATTTCAGACGCCCTCAAATAACTTAAAACGCCGCTGTCGGAAATGACTTGAACTTAAAACGCCGCTGTCGGAAATGACTTGTTTACTAGAACATATTACTTTATTTTACAATCAAAAGAGCCCTCCAATTATACCGGTTCAGTAATCAAATAAGCAAGTGTGTGATCCAAAGTTGAAAATAATCTCCCGAATGGCCATGTCCATTTATATGTCCGGGTGATGTAGGACACGTAAACGTACCTAGAACGTGAGAGGTTAAATTAAGAGAAATCGAGATTTTGTTATTCTAATACAGTGGAAATATTAACTTCTTCTTCTTCACTTCACGGGGCTAGGCAAATTGCCTGTTCCGCCTCACAGTTGTTCTGTCCATCTTTTCACTCTCCGTCCTACATTCCTTGAACCTCGTGGCTTATAGTTGAATGCTGCTCTTGGTAATCTTGATACATTCATTCTTTCTACATGTCTAAACCATTTCTCTCTATAGGCCTATTCTCTGATTTTCTCATCCATTGGATATATATTTAACTCTGTTCTTATATCTTCATTCCTTATCCGATCCAATCTTGTGCAGCCTTTTGTTCTTCTAAGGAAGTTCATTTCTGCGCTTTGTATTCTACTTTGCAATTTTTTGGTCATTACCCAAGTTTCGCTCCCATAAAGTAATGCAGGAACTGCCAATGTTTTATAAAACTTCAATCTAGTAGGCTATCTCTTCTTGTTTTATTCTTTAATGTTTTATGTAGGCCTATAGTTCCGCATATCATTTGAAATTTCGACAGTTTCATATATAGGCCTATGTCTCTTTCAGTTTTTGTGTTTATAGTAAAATTACAACCCAAATGATTAAAATTTGTTACTTGTTCCAGAGGTTTGTTGTCTATTACGATTTTTGATCTTATATGTTGTAGGCCTATTCGTTATTGTTTTTAATTAATGTTGATGCATTAATTAACAATATGGCTAATATTTCATTTTTTCTGGAAATATTAGCTATAATGTTAATTGATGCATCAGCATTAATTAAAACAATAACAAATAGGCCTACAACATACACATTTGACAGGTTATGCCAGAAACATTGTATTTTTTTCTCTCTTGCTTGCCAGTAGGCCTACTTCATCATGTAGTGAAGTTGAGGTTAGAGTAAAACAGATGCTAAGATTTTTGTCATCCATCAGGTTGTGATTGTTGTTGTACAGTGGGAATATTGTTCTATGGAGAATGCACAGATGGTGGAAATGTTTGCTAGGCAGTCGTGTCCACTTAGTAGTGCCTTTTCTCTATGTCAGCCGTGGGGAGCTGGTAAACGGAGGGCGTTTTGTGACGTCATCCCATTCCACATGCTGTTTAACCAAGACTGTCTCTCGGCATGGAAGTAGGCCTATAAAGGTACGTACACATATGCGCGCCGCAAACACGAACGGCGCGCGCGCCGCACCATGTTCGTCAGATTTGGACGGGGTTTTAAGGTGCGCGCGAACGGCGCGCGCGCGTCTCTCACCACGATCCACTCATTGTCGGTTTTTTCCACAAACACTTTGATGGTTCGCTGTTTAGAATTGGACGGGTACCTGAGAGGTTCGTTGCTTTCGGTGCGCACCTATTATTTGAGTATGGAGTGGTCAGAGGAAAACGTGTTAAAACTTGTTGACATTTATAGAAGCAAGCAATTATTGTGGGATCCACAACATAAGGATCATTTTAAAAAATCATTAAAAGGAGATGCCTGGAGAGAAATTGGAGATAAAATGGATATATCTCCGGATACATGCAGGAAGAAGATGATTACACTACTTTCTTCCCACCGGCGAGAGAAAAGTAAAATAAAATGCAGCCAAGGTACAGGAAAAAGGTAAGTTGTAATATATAATATATTTTTAAATGCTTCATTATTATAATTCGTAAATACAATTGGACGACGTTATGCATCAACCGACTAAGCGCCATTAAAAAGCTTTTTTTATATAATCTATTGCAGTGGCTCATGAAGTATAATCTTTAAATATAGCTTTATTATTAAATAAAAATGTAAATACCATCAGTCCTATTAGAGATTTTGTGGTTTGCAACAAACAGCTATTATATAAGTTCTTCATAAATACTAATCCAAATTTTGTATCATGCAGTTTAACGCCAAATATTCCCGCTGTTAGGCCTATATTGTTGATACATAACTTAGTATTATTGGTTTGGCGCTACAATAAATAGTGAAGATCGTCAGGTCAGTGTGCATGTTGATGTCTATCGATATTTAATAAAAAAAATGATTTCACAATATTGTTACAGAATGCCTGTTTTTTTTCAATATTAAGTGTTTTTTTTCGTGTGTACTGTAATTGTATGAATAAATTAGAATTATTTAGAAAAGATTATTTATTTAAGACGTTCATTTCATAATATTATGTATGAAGTATCACAAAACAATACAATATAGGCCTATAAACACATTTATTACTAATTATTTATTTATTTCTTCAAAGACTCCAAAGAGCAAGATTGCTCATGTTAAGGGGCAATATACAAAAAATAATGACCATAAAACAAGAAAACAAATTCAGGCATAAGTTTAAGTAATACAAACTATTATAGATGCACAATATAATACATATAAATACAATATTTAAACAGGATAATATTAATAATAATAAAATTAACAAAATTAACTAAGAAAGCAATGAGAAAATTTTTTTTAATACAATTATACAAATGTTTAACATTCGTGAAATGTTGATATTCAATAGGTAAGTTATTGTAATGGTTGATTAATGCATAACGAATGTAAACCTGTTTTTTTTAGAAACTAGTATCTTTGTGCAATAAAGTACAACCTCTAGTATAATAATCATGTAGGCCTACATCTTTATTAAAAATTAAGGCCATGTTATGGTGAGATAGATTCTTAATAATTTTAAACATATATATACAAATCATATATTTTTAAATTCCTTTAATGCTATAATATTTGAAAAAGTATAAATAAAGTTATAAGATGTAATAAGTATAAGCGTGACCAGACGTCCCGATTTTGGCGGGACAGTCCCGATTTTTAACGCGTTAGAGACATGGTTGGTTACACCTGCTCTGCAAAATGTCTACTGAAGGTTTGTGGGTTTCCTATGGATCGCAGGAGGTTCGTTGAAATTAATCATTTCGACGAACATAACACGCGCCGTACGCGCGCGGCGCGCGCGCCGTTCGTGTTCGCGGCGCGCATATGTTTACGTACCTTAACAGTTGTAGAACCCTTCAATCTGAAGGACGAGTAGTCGAATATACATTTCTTGCAGCCATTCTTATTTAAATTTAGTTTTTCAAATCTTTCTTCGGCCACATAGTTAAACGTTGTGTTATCATTAGAGATCGGATGTTAAGGAAAATGCCTGCAGTTATTTATTATAGATATTGTAAAGTGACTTCATATAAGTTCATACCGACGACCCTATAGTTATTTTCCATGAAGTTAATTTTGCCCATAAATGCCTATTTCAGCTTACAATGCCTATAAATGCCTATTTACCATTTTTTCTCGAAATTAACTTAGTATTTCAATTAAATTAATTGAAATGGACAAACTTCATGACACACATCCATTGCCATAGAAGTTTCAAGTGTTCTTTTTATATATATATATTGGATGGCGGCACAAATGTTGCAAAGGTGATAACACAGCTAAAAATCACTAACACAACTGGTCTTGCGTAATCACAAATTGTTTTTGTTCTTTGTGTACATGTTTCGATGTGATATCTTTCGCATTTCTGTTCACACACTTCGCATATGCATGACATCTTCGGGTCATGGAAATGTTTTATCTCTACACATTAGGTGGTGGAATCCATGCACGCTTAATCTTGTGATGACGTGTCGTATCTGGAAATTTGCTTCTGTCCAGTTCCTATCTATCATCGCTCCGGTGCTGAAGAATTCCGGCCATACTTCCTCTCTTTTTCTGCGTAGTAGTCTTTGTAGCGCATGCTTATAGGTTTCTGTGGTTGGTAGTAGGTATGATGTTTTCAAGTCCTCGATAAGGAAAGTCTCCCTTGCCAGTAGGTACACTAGACGGCCTCTTGTCGTTTTTGATACTCCTATTGTCCTTTTTATGTATGTAGCTTTCACTTGTTCCAGTGTGTTCAGATGACCTATTCAAAATGTTAAAAAGGGGGTGCTTTCTTTATTACCTCTGGTAGCTCAGTTGGTAGAGCTGTGGACTGTAGTAGGTTAAGATATCCGATTCCGATTGAGGGTCTTTCCACTTTTCAGCAGTTGCCCTTTTACCAGCCGGCTGCTGGCCCTTCACATCCACATGTGTCAATAACAGAGGTAGATGAATCAACAGCCAGTGTAGGGGTGACATGTGGTTACATGTCGAGTCCCCCAGCCGTTATAGCTGGTTCCTCAACCTGGAGCCGCTACTTATTGTAGCTACCCAATTGCCTCACGATCTGGTGGGCGAACCGGTCCCATACTGGCCGAAATACCATGAGAAAATTTCTTCCCCCATGGAGACTCGAACCAGCGCAAGTCCCGTTAGCTCTGCGCCAAGGCTTCCTACCTTAACCGCTCGGCTACGGCGCGGGACCATCCGGTAAATTTTGCTTAGAGGCCTTTTTATTCAGGCTTAAGGATCTTGTACAAGCCTGAAAATCAGATTCAGGACCCACGGCTTAAAGTCCCCCCAGAGGACTTGCTCCTTGGATTTTTCCATCCAAAAAATCCATTGACCCCGGCCGGTTTGAACCCCCTCAGGACCAGGGCAAGGAGCATAACCACTAGTCCACCGCAGCCGATAATTTGTTCTTTTGAATATATATTTTTTCCCAAACTGTTAATTCCGGGGGGTTTTCCAAATGTTTTTAAAAGAAGCTAACCTTTGGAATAACCTTTGGAATTGACAGTTGTGGGAAAAGATATATATTCAGAAGAACAAATTTGGGTCCATGAATTTTGAAGTTCCCAGTGAATAGGACTTGATTTCAATGTTCATTAAGCAACAAAACAAATTTGAAAATACACAGGAAGTAACATTATGAGGTTTTACATAATAATAAGTTTTGTCTGTATAATTCTTACCTCATATCATTGTTTCTGTTAGGCATATGTTTCAAGGCTTGTTAGCCTCATCTTCAGTGTTCTTTTTATAAATTATGTTAGAATATTTTAGGATCCATCCATAGTAATTCTGCCCGAAGGCAGGTCCTTCACTGCAATCATAGCATTTTTCATGCTATGCTTGCAGCTTACTAGGGAATTGTGTAGGTGTGGTAGCTTCCCGTTGCTTTCCACACCGGTGAAGGATGATGGATGATGATTGATAATGATAAGGATGATCATGATGATGATGATGGCCATATGATTTCAGGGACCGTTTGGGCCTTAAAGTTTACCTGACATTTGCTTACAGGTGAGGAAAAACCCCAATAAAACCTCACCCAGAAAAAAACTGCCCCGACCGGGGGATTGAACCTGAGCCCGCTGCGTGACAAGGCAACACGCTACCTCGAGACCACAGCGGTGGACTATTTTAGGATAAGGCGTGGAAATAGCCAAAACCTAACCGTAGATGATTGCCCCCCTCAATGCACTCCCGTTAGGCAAAAAAAGTACCCGGATATTGTAATTTTTCCACCTGCCGTTAAGAGAAATAGACCTAAGCTAGTCCCATGGTATTATGCTCCGGCTCTAAGGCTCCGAGAAAGTTCTATAGTACAACTTTGATTCTTTTTCAATACAAACATTGCTGAGAGACAAAAAGGGTAGATGGTTCAAGCTTTCTTTCTCTGTCTCACACCTGGAGCTGAAACCTTTAAGTGACTGGCATTATTATTTGTAATGGTGATAAACTGAATTCAGTCTTAGTCCTCGTTAAAGACTCGTGCTTTAAAGACAAAATATTGTTTTGCAAAGTGTTTAAATTTCATGATTTGTGCGAAGAAGTGTCATGTTTTGCAAACACGAACACACTGCAAAACATTAGCCTAAGTATGCTCTTTGTAAAAATGGCAAACAGTTCCAAAATCATCTCTGATATCTTTATAATGATATTGACAGCATATATCATATTCTTTACGTAAAGCTGTAAAAACAAAATTATGTTATAGTCAATTTTTTGTAAGAGCCTATTTTGAACTTTTAGTACTATATTAATGATTATTAGTGTCTTGTTTGCATGCCTATTTTGATTTTTTTAAGTGCCTAACATCCCTACTCTAGTTATTCATCATGTAAACAAATGTTAAGTGTAGAGGTGAATTTGTTTGCGCTCTAAAGAGAGTATGTTTTCCATCTCCGCTCTAGGATGTTTCCGGTTATGAACAAAAGAGTATAAGGCTAATCCGTTTCAAAATTTTCAGTGTTGGCTGTGATGATTTTAAGGTTCGTATTTTATTTCTGGTGAATAATGCCCGCTCTGGAAGTATTATATTATTATGATTATTATTAATTATTATTATTATATAATTATTATATATTATTATTATTAATATTATTATTATTATTAGATGGATTTTACTTTGGTGACAGAATGGAATTTGGAGAGAAGTTCTAGAAATTAAGAAGAGGCAGAATTAAGAATACTGAATCAGAGAAATAATGGATACTCTAAAAAATGTTCTACAAGTTGTTGAAGAAAGAAGACTAAATGGTTTGTTCACGTAAAGAGGATGTCTGATGATAGGATACTTTAGATGATATAAACATTTTGAAGCGGAGGGCAACAAAAGAAAGGGGAGAACAAAATAATAGTGGGTTCAAGGAGTGCATAGGATTAGGCCTATGGTTTCGATAGGATTAACAAACAGAAAATGATGCAGAGAATAGGGATGTATGGATAGAGTAAAAATTTAGAATGGGTTGTAGGAAAACAGCAGTATTGTAGAGAAATTCCTAGTAAAAATAATATCATAAGCTCCATCCTAAAAGCATAGCATTATTATTATTATATTATTATTATTATTATTATATTAATTATTATTATTTATAAACTCACTTGGAATGGTGTCCACCTGGAAAAAGAAGGAAAGGAAAGACCTCGAAACTCGCGGATGCAAGAAATCTTCTGTTATCTTGTAAGCCCACCATGTTTCCCTTAACAGAGATTTAGGCGTCCCCCTATAGGGAAGAATTTGGAACCATACTAATTTAGTTACACTTGTGTTTTGTATAGATGTCATTTGAGTGGTCCGTGGTCAGCGTTCCGCCTCATACTGACATCTAGAAAACCAAGGTAGTACTAGGATGGGGAAAATTCGGTACATTTTGCTTAGAGGCCTTTTCATTTAGGCTTAAGGATCTTTTAACGATGCCTGAAAAACTTCAGACTCGGGACTCACGCTACGCGCATAAAGTCCCTCCTGGAGGACTTGTTCTTTAGATTTTTCCATCCTAAAAAAATCCATCGACCCCGGCCGGGTTTGAACCTGCGATCCTCGGTACCACAGGCAAGGAGCATAACCACTCTAGAAATAAGAACTGGGATTGAGAACAAGAAGGACTGGAGGACATGGAGTGGTGGATAGAGACCGAGTGGAGAAGGAAATAAAACTTTAGACACAGAAAGATGTGTAACCATTTAACATCTGTATATAATAAATGCATTATTAATTCAAAATGTACCAAGTAAAATAACATAAAATATAGAATTCAAATAGGCAGATCGGTAATAACAATGTTAAACGGAGTTTTTGTGGAGTAAGAAACATAAGAATAGGCCACCAAATTGCAAATTTATAAATCCATAATTCGAAGCACGTAACATACGGTGCAGAAACTTGGCAGTTGAATACAATTTGAGTTATAAAACTTATGTCTACTGTATGGATTGTATTAGACTCTAAACTAGACATTATACATTAGAAAAATCAGAAAACATCATCAGACAACAAATGAAAGTCCCAACATTCAATATTAGATTTCGTGAGATAAACAGACAACTAGAATTGTATGGTCACATACGTAGAATGCCAGAGGCTAGATTACCCAGACGAACTTTGGTATGGATCCACCTGGGAAAGGAAAGAGAGGTCGACCTAGATTTAATGGAGATATAAGAATAGGAATGAGGGATATAGGTCTGGAAGAATTGGAATGGGAAGGTAAGGGAGAAGAAGATAAAAGTTTAAAAAAGCTTTGGGCACAGGAAGTTGTTTTAATTACACTGTAAAACCCTGTTTAAAAAAATTATTATTATTATTATTATTATTATTATTATAATTATTATCTGAAATTATACCTACAACAAAAATTAAAAAATAAAAAACGATGGCCTTCAAGGGTGCTCATCCTGTTCGGACAAAGATAATATTAGAAAATAAAACCAATAGAACAAGTAGTAACATATAACTTCCTAGGTTGCAAAATATCAATACACAGCGGAAATAGATAAAATAACAAAATAAATAAGTTTAATTATATAACAGGAACACTAAAAAGAACTTTGAAAAATAAAGCCAGGAAAGATCCAATAATGAAATTATGCAAGACAATGGCAGTTCATATTATTACTTATGGGTCCGAAACATGGACAGTGACAACACAACAATCTGCCAGAATACAAGCTGCTGAAATGAGATTCCTCAGACCAATAGCAGGATATCAAAGAACAGACAAAAAACATAACACAGAAATAAGACAACTAAAAGTAGAGGAATTAAACACAACAATAGTGAAATACGAACAAACTGGAAAGAACACTTGGCAAGGATGACTGAGAATAGAATACCAAAAGCAGCATACAACTATTCACCACGAGGAAGAAGAAGTTTGGGAAGACCAAGGAAAAGATGGAAAGAAGCAGCAATTTGGAGCCCGGAACAGGCTAGTAAATAAGCCTAAACCGTGAAGAAGAAGTAGAAGAGATTACTACTACTACTACTACTACTACTACTACTACTACTACTACTACTAGTTCCAACCTAAAACATCATAATGACGGTGAATTTAAATCTCACATAATATTTCTATAGCCTATATCGTTCGATGCCTGGATCTTAATTTCAGAGGGGTATAGACTGCAACCGTGTCTATCATTTATGCATATAAAATAAATTGGGTTTCAGAAGCTTGTTTACGTTGTTTTTTATCCGAACGTAGAGAAAACCTACCCTACGCCCCTTTTAGTACAAAGAAAACATCAGCCCACAATAACAGAGTTTTAATTGCGTTGCTTCTTATGATAAGACATCTCCTCGGCTCTTGCAAAATAATAATACCTCGTCCATACTTCCATTTAAAAAAACCTTTCTCTTACCTAAGAAAAGTTAAGGATTGAGGGGGGGAAAAAAAACTATGGTAACTTCATTTTTATACTACCTACAAAACTAGGTCATTTTTTAGAATTACTTTCGAGCATTAAAATGTATTCTGAGG
This sequence comes from Diploptera punctata, assembly GCA_030220185.1. Taxonomy (NCBI): domain Eukaryota; kingdom Metazoa; phylum Arthropoda; class Insecta; order Blattodea; family Blaberidae; genus Diploptera; species Diploptera punctata. The sequence goes on along the minus strand of JASPKZ010000845.1, from coordinate 18,953 downwards.
TTATTTTAATGTTACGAAAAATTCCGCTTCTCAAAGGTATTTCTTTAGAGAAGGCGATTGTGAAGACAGGTAAAAAATAAAGCATATACAAAAGATTATATATAAAGAGAACATGGCGGCCGTTAGAATAGCTTTTAAATTACGGCTTTTCAGTGAACCCTCGCTCCTAATACGTGGTCACATTTCACTGATTTCTGATAATGCCTTTCTCTTTTATTTCAATGCATATACCGAGTTTCATTGCGAAAGAAACTAAAATTGAGACCGGTAGAACGATTCTTTTTTTTCGCTTCAGGTGAACTTCCATTTATAGTGATCCTATGACGCATGTTAAAGAATCGATCTCACTTTTTTGAATTGATTGCTACATGCTGAGTTTGGTTTCCAAAATACCAAAATTGCGACCTCTAGAGCGTAAAATACACACCACACACACACACACACACACACACACACACACACACACACACACACACACACACACACACACACACACACACACCACATACACACATATGCTACATTCATTCTCTAAAGCATTTATATGTTTGAGATTCGATCTCTGCTACACAAGCCATATCCTCAATAAAATATAATATTAACTTACTTCAAACGTCAGAGAAATAAGGAAAACAATCAGAAACCTGAAAGATTCAGGTAAAATTATTACATTCCAGCGGAATCCTTCTCATATAGGAATACAATGGAATGAAAAGGCTGATTATCTGGCGAAGAAAGGAAGGAAAATATGCGGGTCTATAAAATAGTATATCCTTCCTTTCAACAAAACTACTCATCAGATCCAAGTTTAAGGCCCAAAGACTTGAATATCTACAGAAACGAAGGGGAAAAATGTCTTCACTTCTACAAAATACCGGTAGGCCTACATAGGCCATTTCTCTCTGCCAATTTAAGCCAGCTATACAATACACTATAATTCCCTAGCAAAGCTGCAAAGCATAGCATGAAAATACTATGATTGCAGTGAAGCACCTGCCCTGGGGCAGAATGACTATGGATGGATATACTTGGTGTTCTACAAGACATTCATGGCCCGTCATTAGTGAGAGTGCTGCCTGTTCCTCTTCTAGAAAAATATGTACCGGTATCTTCCTGCACTCGATTAATCTACTATCATTCTCCTCATCCTAATTTACATCGTCCAATTCTTTTCCTCAAAACACCATCAATTCACGATATTTTTGGCGTCCTCTTCTGTGTGGCCATATATTAATTTTATTGATACTTACTTCCAGTCCCAATTTCGTTAGTGTGTGCGTGTGGCTCGTCCGTCAGGCCTATCTCTCGCTATAGCCCAATATACTACAATCATCAGCATCAACTAACAGATGATTAATACCATTTGAGTTGTATGCCTCCTTCATCTCTATAAAGATTTGATGGCATTCTCTAGTATACAATTAAATATTATTATTATTAATAGGATTTGTGTAAGAGTATAAAATAAGAAAAACAATGCCATTGAACAAAGACGAATGTTCAAACTTCAATTGTGAATTTCAATAAAAACAAACGATTAAATGTGTCATATAAAAAGAAAGACGGAAGACAAATCCCCAAGATGAATACTTGAATGGGTGCCAATTGGTTAGAAGAAGAAGAGGACGGCCAAAAATAACGTGAATTTGATGGTGTTTTTAGGAAAAGAATTGGACGATGTAAATTAGGATGACGGAGAAGATGTGAGGAGAATGATAGTAGATTCAGTGCAGGAAGATGTTGTGAAACTTGCTAAAATTAATTAATTAATTATTATCGTGTGTCTGTATGATTACATGCTACTATTCTTGTCATGTATTTATAACATATTTCACAAGTTCTTGTTCCATTACCGACAGACTAATATTATAGGCCTATTCTTAACATATTTGAATTTATTAAAATGCTGCAGGGGCCGGATAGAAAATGATGGAGGGCCGTGTTCGGCATGCGGGCCCTAGCGCTTGAATGTCCTTGGTATCGAGAATTAAGAGGCATAACTATTTCTTTTTCCAAATGCCCCCAGGTTGTCATTTCGACATTTCTAGTGTTCTCTCCTGGCATGGTGTACCTGTAACCCACTTCTAAGGATGGGGCGCCTCTAAGGATGGGTTACGCTGCCCCGATGATATGAGAGTTGATGATGATGGTAATGATGCGCCAGGAGAGACCTTAAACTAAACTTAAACTTATTGACGATAATTATGGTTAGATGGTTGTTAGCGGACCGTATGGCCTTAAAGTTCCTGACGTAAATAAGGCCTAATTTGGGTTAAATAGTTTGGTTGTAAAATATTTATCACGCCAGAAGTTACATGGCAACATGATAAATAATAAATATAGTTAAAAAACTAACAACCGCTTATTAGAAAACCGAAACTAAAAATGAAAAAATAATTTTAATTTCCAACACACTTGGGATTAAATTATATGTTGTTATTCAACAAAAAATCATCTCCAACACATAGGCTATAGAATAAAACTACGAGTCATCAACAAAAGAAAATCATTTTACAAATCAAAAGACTACATTTTCCTTAAAATAAAACCACTTTAAGGACCTCTATTTATACCAAGCTATACCCGCACATTGTCAACCTGCTGTTCAAGTGGTTGGATTCTGATTAGCGGGCCTGGATTCCATACTCAGTGGGTTGAACCTTTCATAAGTATGACACGAGTGATTTCCAAATTATCGATATTCACATTAACTCAACGAAGTGAGGAGTGAATTTATCTAGAGATTTGGAAATAAAGAGTGGCATTTGTTAGGACTATTTACGATAAATTAGCTGTAACTCACATCATTATTTAACTATAGTTATTTTAAAATATTATATATTTTCTTGTAAACGGCGATGTTTGAAAACAATAGAAACGATGGTACGCTTCTTACCTGCTTCCTTTTGTTTATCACTGCAACCATATCATACTCTTATTGCAAAGGATCGCATAATTATAAGGAGGAGCTTTCTTTTAATTGGTATTATAACACTGATAAATTATTGTGAACACTAACCTGATTGGTTGTAAACAGAAATCTGAAACGTGATTGGTCATTGACCTGCCCATTGGGGCAAGAGTTAATGTCCTTGTACACAATTAAAATTATTTTCTGCTCGTATTCGTTAAGTCTTATGGCCAGGTTTCTCATGCACACATGGAAGTGGAGGTGCGCGAGTCTCTCTTCATCCATCGTTTTAGCGATCCTGCCGTCATCTCTCGCCTCTTGGATATAAATAATCTGTTCGAATTAGCCTTGTCTTATTGCCGTTAATTATAGGCCTAACGAGCTTTCTATTATAATATATATTCCCAGTATTTATAAATTTTTGACGTGGCTTATATGTCATTAATTGTCCCATATCTTCGTTTCTTCATTCTGTTTAATCTGGTTTTAGACCTCCCAATGGCTCGTATCATAGGCCTTTCATTTATGATACGTGTATTAAATTTAATGCTTTGCGTCTTTTTTTTTTTCTGACCGTAGTTTCACGTATTGTCAATCACTGGTCTTACTGTGGTTATTATCAAATAGATCATTTATTATTTTACTTTCAGTATTAAGATTATATTCTCATCCTTCCATACAATATCTTATAATAAAGCCCGATCTTTATAAAATGGCTTCTAGTAATGGTCGTACCTATAAAATCTCGCTCTCTATATTTATAACATACATGAATTGTTCAAAATTTTTGCCGCTTGATTCACATCTTTCTGGATCTTTAGATAGGCCCTATACATGTTCAAGTTTTGCCTTATTAATTGATATTACCGCATTACATTAAAATTGATTTGAATAAAATAAACTTAATTTAATTGGTGACATTTTCAATCGTGACGCCAGGAAAGATGGTGGTGTACAAGTATTAATCGTAGATTAAGCACCAGATTCCGGCATAAATTACAAATCCTTCCGTAGTACATAGGCTACAATTGAGAATGCATGTAGTTTCGGTTGATAGCGATTTGTCCGCAGAATGGGGACGGTAAGCCTGGCTTAAGCAATGGTTGCTTTTTTTTATTGGAGCAGGCTACGTGCCGGCACCGGGTTCAACCTTCTCCATTCTCTTCATCATCATCATCCCTCATACAACGCACTTTTCACTAATTAAATATATAAACAATACCCTCATTCTACACTCCTCTTTGTGCACATACAAGATTATTATTATTATTAATTATTATTTATTATGATTATTCTGTTAATGAAACGTCAGAATACTGCGAACTCTATTTCACCTTCCGGTATGCTAGAGTTTTAGTTAAAATAAATTATGGGGGTTAATTCACATTATGCCTAATTTCTAGAGTTGCAAAACAATAATAACTTAATTGTATAGGCCTAAGGCATACGCTATTAGAAGACATATCGGGAGGAGCCATGCGTGGCTAGTGCAATTTCGTCTAGTCTAACCCTAGTATAAAAATCGAGCGGTGTTGTACAATAAGCGCTGTTACCACCACGACATATCGTGTCTCTTTCCCTCTTACATACCGATAATCTGGCAACGGCGCTTGAAGAGATGAAGCAGGATTGGCTAAACCGCATGTCTTCCTAATAGCGTGCCTGGGTTAATGTAATATAAATAACCAAATAAATTAATTAACAATAAAAAATAACTCAAAGTTTGTTAAAATTCAATAGAGAAAGTCACAAAGCTTCTTACTCGAAGAGCAGCATTTCTTACATAAAGTGTTTTGTCAAAGGCAGTTGAAATAAATTTTGGCATGATAATTTAGAAATAAATTCATGACTTTGGGAATCAAACCCAGGACATCCAAATAACAGATGTGATGGAGGTGTGGCTGGAAGTCTTGCAAATACTGGTATCTGTACCAATTTTGAATCTTTCTAAATAATGTCCAATTTTTAACGTGACTAATCAATTGTGTTAATACGAAATTTGGTTTCTATCTATTTGGACTTTAATCAACCAAACACGAATACATCATAAACGTAAATGGTCTGCAGAAGTGGCGAGTAAATTTGAAATAAAATCACATTAACGCCATAAATCCAACCTGCGCGGTATCACGTAACACGAAAATTCAGTGGGTGTAATTAGAATACACTAAGTTATAGTGAGTTTATTTTGCTTGAAAACGGACTCCAATAAATCCGCCGCCATTCCAGCGCGCTCGCTCTTCATTAAAAAATACATATTTTCGAAAATACTTACTATCCTATAAATAAACCAATTACTGCACACATGAACTTCAAATAGCAAATGAGCATTGCCAGTACAAGGGAATTGATGCCAGTGCTGCAGTTACAAGTACGTGAATTTTCAGATAAGCTGAAAGTAATATGAAAATTATTTTAAAATCCGGCGACATTTCAATTATCACATTTCAAAGGGCATAAATATTCTGTCGACAGAAACGTAGCGCGATTCTACGTGAGAGCTGCAGTGCGCATAACCATACTAAACACATGATACCAAAAACCTTTTCCATAATGTCACGGCACACAACAATTGGGCTACAATCACTGTATTGTGAATATATAAAACTTGAATATTGATGACGTATAATTTTAACGAATTCCGAAGGAATTAAGCTATTGAGGTTGTTCTCATGAAAATCTTCACGAATTTCTATTTGCGCAGACAAAAATAAATGGCCGACAAAATTTATATAAATAAATATAAGATAATAACCACCAATTTTGCCATACCATGCTCGCCACGATCTATTTTCAGTGCAATTGACAATAATACCCGGCAGATACCTGTATGCCTCGTTACTTACAGTTTACAAAATAAAGTTTACTATACTGTGTGGAATAAGTTATGTAACTCCGCCGAATATTTACTCACCGTAGTTTGAATGGAATAAGTATGTCTGACTAGAAAATAAGCTTATTATGCCATTTAAAACTCATATTTTGTGTATATTTCACGCCAAATACTGTTTTAGGAACTGTCTGGCCTCCAAAATCATTGTGAACTTTAGTTGGGAATTAGGATACCAGTGTACCGGCAATTTCATCACTTGACATTTTTTTTATTTTTTCATGAATCTGTTATTGTGGATTTTACAGATAATTTTTCAGGTGTCCAGAGGTCCGGATTCAAGTCCCGTCCGAGCATTTATTTTTCTTATTTTGCCATAGTAAGCTGCCATTGCTCAATGTCAAAAAAATAAGTATAACATCGAGAAAGCGTCACTGCTAGAAGGTAAAAATATTCTCTTTAATATTGCCTTACTTGTTTATTAGGTAGCTTACTACGGTGGGAGGAAATTGGTATTAAGCCAACTAACTTTTTAGTAGTAAAACAACCTGAAATAGTTTTATGCAAATGCCGTATGTGTGTGTCCTAGATTACATATAATTACCTTGGGACATAATTTCATACAGGTCTCCTCGAATCTTGTATTTATTATATATGTAAGTAAATACGTAAAATCTAAGAAACGGCTGTTTCCTTGGCGGGGTGGAAAACGGTATAAAGGCCGGTCAACTTCTCTTGCTCTTATAGAGACATAAAATGTAAAACAAAACACTTCAATTACCTAGAGACGACGTGTCTGTGAGCATCGTTCATCAGTTACAAGTCAGCAGGTAAGTACAATTAAGAGAAATCAAGAGTTAATGCCTTCAAGGAGATGGGCCTTTCCAATAGACAAATACCTACGAAATTGGGGCTTCAAGATGTGTCATTGATAATTATGTTAAACTGGGCTCAGAATATGGAAAAAAGCGGGAAATATGGACGGACAAGAAAATTGTCTGAGCGCACTAAACGTCTCATTTTACGTAAAGCAAAATGTAAGAGTATGATTTTCTTCTCTCAAATCCAGGCTGATTGAAGTTGCCAGTAACAGCCAGACGAGTAAGACAAATTCTGTCAGAAGACAAGAACCTAAAATTAAAAAAAAAAAAAAAAAAAAACCCTCTGAACGATGCACATAAGAAAGTTACAATGACTTTTGCTGAAGAACACATGTCCTGGACCTAAGAATGGAATAAAGTAATGTTCAGTGATGAGAAGAAGTTTAATCTGGACGGGCCTTCAGTAGGCTATTACTGGAACGAACCTCCGTACTGAAGAGCAAGTTAGAATGAGTAGAAACTTCGTGGTGGCGGCGTTATGATTTGGGCAGCATTCTGCTTTAAAAGAAGAAAAAAATAGCAGGGATACGCATCAAGATGGAATCTGAGTCTACACTGAGGAGCTTCTGGAGTCCGAATTGATACGAATGTATGAGGAATTTGGCGAAGACTAATTTTTTTCATAGCCAGATATAATGCTTCCATTCACGTGTCTGCCAAATCAAAGGAGTGGTTCAGGAAGAAAGAAATGCCACTTTTGACGTGGCCAGTCAGAAGTCCTGATTAAATCCAATTGAGAACTTATGGGGATCCTGGCAAGGCGTGTATCGCAATGGCAGTGACTGAGCATAAAAAATGTTATGCAGGAAGAGTGGGTTTCAATTTCAGTGGATGAAATAAACACCCTCATCAAGTCAATGCCAAAGAGAATCTTCCAAGTAAGTAACAACAATGGAGGTTCAACTAAATTTTAGAACTTTGTTGTAAACTTTGCGCTCATCTTTTTTGGTTTAATCTGTGAAATAGGCCTACACAAAGGGCCTTTATACTAATTTCCACCCCTATGTGGAGAGGTGGTTTCAATTTTTGACGGAAATGGATATTATTAATTTTGACATTAATTGTGTGTAATTTTATACTCAATCACTTCCTAAGTTAATATAGAAAAATGCCAAAGAAAGAATAAATAAAATTGTGTTAACACTTTTAACGAGTGCCTTTATACGGTACCAATTTTGGCCACTGTAGGTAGCAGTGGAGACCGAGTTCCCACTACAACACATCTCGTAATAAATAATAAGAGCGTATATATACATATATATATATATAATATATATATATATATATATATATATGAAAATTAATGTTTTTACTAGACTTGCTCGATAGCGTAATCGTAGCGCACTGGGTATCAATCCAGAGGTCCGGGTCAAGTCCCCGTCGAGCATTAGTTTTCTTATCATGTCATATAGCTACATATAGTCCACTGCTGTGGTCTCCAGGTAGTGTGCTGCCTTGTCACGCAGTGGGCCCGGGTTCGATTCCGGTCGGGGCAGTTTTTCTGGGTGAGGTTTTTACCGGGGTTTTTTCTTACCTGTAAGACAAATGTCAGGAAAATTTTAAGGCCCAAACGGTCCCCGAAATCATATGGCCATGATCATCATCATCCTTCACCGGTGTGGAAAGCAACGGGAAGCTACCACACCTACAATTCCCTAGTAAAGCTGCAAGCATAGCATGAAAATGCTACGATTGCAGTGAAGACCTGCCTTCGGGCAGAATTACTATGGATTATATATATATATATATATATATATAGTCTATATATAGGCTATAATATATATATATATATATATATATATTATATAATATACTGTATTTAAATAAATTTAAATTAGAAGAACTCACAATAGTTATAGGTAAAGTGTGGGAAAATGTGCGCTATTCCTTAGGTTGAGTATCAGTAGATTATACTGTTTACATTGGTCGATGTAAACAACAAGAAGAGAGATAAGTCTGATAATGAGAACTCTCAAACACTACATTTATTCTCTAAATTCATTATCCATTAATACAGGAAAGAAAACTTATTATAGTTATGAATCATTGTGAATCATAGTTATGAATGATGTGAAATATGTTGCGTCGTATATTTCTAGAGAAAACCTCTAAAATGTGGATTTTCAAGTAGGGCATTTTTGTTACGTCGGATGTGCCCTGTGATGTATCTATACGTCAAAAAACTTACCCTTCGAACGCGTGCAAACGCACATTTCTCCGCCTTTTAGTTATGAGGTGGTATCTGTGAATATATTCAGCAGTCTTCCAGGTGGAATAAAGAATCTCACTGTTTCAAATTTTAAAAGAACAATCAAATCAGTATTGATTTTGAATCCTCTTTACAGTAGGCCTACCCATGAATACTGTAGCATTCACGGGTTTCCATAGCCTATCACAGTAATTAATAGGCTTATACTAAATGACATGACAATAAAAGTACTATATACATAGGCTATATATATATATATATATATATATATATAAAATGTAAGCTTCGTAGACTGCGGTGGGCAGGACATGTGGCACGAACGGGGAATGAAAGAAGGGCATGAAGATTTTTACTGGAAAATTAAAAGGAAAACGTCCAGTTGGTAGACCAAGAATGAGGTGGGAGAATAACATTAACCGTGATTTGACGGAAGTAGATTGTGCAGGTTATGATTGGAAAATATTAGCTCAGGATGGGAATGTATGGAGAGCTTATGTCCGCGCGGCCTTGAACCTACGGGTTCGATAGTGCCAATGAGTTAGTTTATGTTTGGCGACACGCGGTAGCGTCGGGGGGTTAGAGTTCCGATAGCCTCCAGATTCTTAAACTGGGCAAAACGTTTTGGCGGTATCGTGTTCCTAGAATAAGTACCAACGTTTTTGTTCTGGGGTGAAAGAAGACGTCACGCATGGATGACAACCCGGCAGACATCTCTTGCCGACTGTCTAGAAAGATGAGAGCTTTAACCTCCCACTACCCCAAGGTCTTCCCTAGAACTTGAATGGGTTATATTTACATAACATCGATGAAGCGTCATAGCTATAAAGTAAAAATATTCTCTTTAATTTGCTTACTTGTTATAGGAGCTACTAGGTTGCAGCAGTGGATACCGAGTTCCCGCTACACCTCGTAATAATAGAGTATAGGCTATATCTTCTTCTTCTTCTTCTTCACGGTTTAGGCTTATTTACTAGCCTGTTCTGGCTCCAAATTGCTGCTCTTTCCATCTTTTCCTTGGTCTTCCTAAACTTCTTCGGTTGGACAGTCCGGCTATATCTTTGGAGCTTGTAAGTATTTTGAAGTGTCCCCTTAGTACGCTACTAACGTACTGCAGGGTTAGTCCTTTGGAGGGGCTGCCTTCTTAAAGCCTTTGGACTTGCTTCCTTGTGTTTTATTCCCACAAGGAGGGTTGCCTCTTCCGCCTTCTGCCGTTGAGGACTTCACTCTTGTTTCCTCTCCGAGTTGGGTCTCTTATTTCATCCCAGATGATTGGGTTGCCACTTCCTCCACCATTTTCGCCATTCCGATATTTCTATCTCCGCCGTGTCCTGCCGTTGTGGTCTTCCGTATTTGCAGCTTCCAGTGTGGTCGTTTGCTCCCACGTTGTAGATTATTCTTAGTTCACTCTCCTCTTATCTAACCGCAAGCCATGGCTTCCCGATTATGATATTCTGGGTCATTGGTACTAAGCCTTAATCACCGTGAAGGTGATAATCCACAGGGAGGATAGAGTATATATAGGCCTATATATATATATCTAGTAATAATGGAGAGTATAATACATATATAAGAAAAATAAGTGTTTGAATTGGATTCGCCTGGTAGTGTAATGGATATCACGCTGAGGTACAGACTCAGAGATCCGGGTTCGAATCCCGTCCAAGCATTTATTTTTCTTATCATACCATATTAAGCTTGCATTGCTCAATGTTAAAGATTTAATTATAACATCGATAAAGCGTCACTGCTATAAAGTAAAATAAATATTCTCTTTAATTTGCTTACTTGATATAGTCAGCTACTAGATGGCACTGAAGACAGTGTTCTCGCGACATCTAGTAATAATGGAGAGTATAATACATATATAAGAAAAATAAGTGTTTGAATTGGATTCGCCTGGTAGTGTAATGGATATCACGCTGAGGTACAGACTCAGAGATCCGGTTTTCGAATCCCGTCCAAGCATTTATTTTTTCTTATCATACCATTATATATATATATATATATATATATATATATAGAGATATTATAAATATATTTTTGACATTTGGCAATGAAGGCAAATATGATATGAAAAGAAAAATGAATGCTTGAGTCGGGATTCGAACTCGAGTCTCTAAAGTCTGTACCTTTAGCGCTCTAACCAACTGAGCTACTCAAGAATTCCAATACAAGCATACAATTTTCTTATACATGTAGTATTCTCAATTCACACAAGAGGTAGCTGAAATTGTTCCAACTGCCATCTCGCGGCTAACGTAACAGTTAAGCAAATTTTTTTTTTTAAAGAGAATATTTACTTTATAGCAGTAACGCTTTTATATATAGATATTATAAATATATTTTTTGACATTTGGCAATGAAGGCAAATATGATATGAAAAGAAAAATGAATGCTTGAGTCGGGATTCGAACTCGAGTCTCTAAAGTCTGTACCTTTAGCGCTCTAACCAACTGAGCTACTCAAGAATTCCAATACAAGCATCCATTTTCTTATACATGTAGTATTCTCAATTCACACAAGAGTAGCTGAAATTGGTTCCAACTGCCATCTCGCGGCTAACGTAACAGTTAAGCAAATTTTTTTAAAGAGAATATTTACTTTATAGCAGTAACGCTTTTATATATAGATATTATAAATATATTTTTGACATTTGGCAATGAAGGCAAATATGATATGAAAAGAAAAATGAATGCTTGAGTCGGGATTCGAACTCGAGTCTCTAAAGTCTGTACCTTTAGCGCTCTAACCAACTGAGCTACTCAAGAATTCCAATACAAGCATACAATTTTCTTATACATGTAGTATTCTCAATTCACACAAGAGGTAGCTGAAATTGTTCCAACTGCCATCTCGCGGCTAACGTAACAGTTAAGCAAATTTTTTTTTAAAGAGAATATTACTTTATAGCAGTAACGCTTTTATATATAGATATTATAAATATATTTTTGACATTTGGCAATGAAGGCAAATATGATATGAAAAGAAAAATGAATGCTTGAGTCGGGATTCGAACTCGAGTCTCTAAAGTCTGTACCTTTAGCGCTCTAACCAACTGAGCTACTCAAGAATTCCAATACAAGCATACAATTTTCTTATACATGTAGTATTCTCAATTCACACAAGAGGTAGCTGAAATTGTTCCAACTGCCATCTCGCGGCTAACGTAACAGTTAAGCAAATTTTTTTTTTTAAAGAGAATATTTACTTTATAGCAGTAACGCTTTTATATATAGATATTATAAATATATTTTTGACATTTGGCAATGAAGGCAAATATGATATGAAAAGAAAAATGAATGCTTGAGTCGGGATTCGAACTCGAGTCTCTAAAGTCTGTACCTTTAGCGCTCTAACCAACTGAGCTACTCAAGAATTCCAATACAAGCATACAATTTTCTTATACATGTAGTATTCTCAATTCACACAAGAGGTAGCTGAAATTGGTTCCAACTGCCATCTCGCGGCTAACGTAACAGTTAAGCAAATTTTTTAAAGAGAATATTTACTTATATAGCAGTAACGCTTTTATATATAGATATTATAAATATATTTTTTGACATTTGGCAATGAAGGCAAATATGATATGAAAAAAGAAAAATGAATGCTTTGAGTCGGGATTCGAACTCGAGTCTCTAAAGTCTGTACCTTTAGCGCTCTAACCAACTGAGCTACTCAAGAATTCCAATACAAGCAATACAATTTTCTTATACATGTAGTATTCTCAATTTCACACAAGAGGTAGCTGAAATTGTTCCAACTGCCATCTCGCGGCTAACGTAACAGTTAAGCAAATTTTTTTTAAAGAGAATATTTACTTTATAGCAGTAACGCTTTTATATATAGATATTATAAATATATTTTTGACATTTGGCAATGAAGGCAAATATGATATGAAAAGAAAAATGAATTGCTTGCAGTCGGGATTCGAACTCGAGTCTCTAAAGTCTGTACCTTTAGCGCTCTAACCAACTGAGCTACTCAAGAATTCCAATACAAGCATACAATTTTCTTATACATGTAGTATTCTCAATTCACACAAGAGGTAGCTGAAATTGTTCCAACTGCCATCTCGCGGCTAACGTAACAGTTAAGCAAATTTTTTTTTTAAAGAGAATATTTACTTTATAGCAGTAACGCTTTTATATATAGATATTATAAATATATTTTTGACATTTGGCAATGAAGGCAAATATGATATGAAAAGAAAAATGAATGCTTGAGTCGGGATTCGAACTCGAGTCTCTAAAGTCTGTACCTTTAGCGCTCTAACCAACTGAGCTACTCAAGAATTCCAATACAAGCATACAATTTTCTTATACATGTAGTATTCTCAATTCACACAAGAGGTAGCTGAAATTGTTCCAACTGTCATCTCGCGGCTAACGTAACAGTTAAGCAAATTTTTTAAAGAGAATATTTACTTTATACGCAGTAACGCTTTTATATATAGATATTATAAATATATTTTTGACATTTGGCAATTGAAGGCAAATATGATATGAAAGAAAAATTGTGGATCGAACTCGAGTCTCTAAAGTTCTTGAGTAGCTCAGTTGGTTAGAGCGCTAAGGTACAGACTTTAGAGACTCGAGTTCGAATCCCGACTCAAGCATTCATTTTTCTTTTCATATCATATTTGCCTTCATTGCCAATGTCAAAAATATATTATAATATCTATATATAAAAGCGTTACTGCTATAAAGTAAATATTCTCTTTAAAAAATTTGCGTAACTGTTACGTTAGCCGCGAGATGGCAGTTGGAACAATTTCAGCTACCTCTTGTGTGAATTGAGAATACTACATGTATAAGAAAATTGTATGCTTGTATTGGAATTCTTGAGTAGCTCAGTTGGTTAGAGCGCTAAAGGTACAGACTTTAGAGACTCGAGTTCGAATCCCGACTCAAGCATTCATTTTTCTTTTCATATCATATATATATATATATATATATATATACATATATATAGGGCCTATTTGATAAATAAATGTCTGTACTAGGCCTAGATTTGCTTGGTGCACGTAATCGGGTATAGCGCACTGGGGTAGTGCCTATCAATTTAGAGGTCCGGGTTCATTCTCGTTCAAGCATTATTTCTCTTATCACGTCATATTAAGCTAGCATTGTCTGCTATAGGCCTAAGTAAATTATTCTCTTTAATTTGCTTACTTGTTATAGGAACTACTAGGTGGCAGTGGAGACTGAGTTCCTACTACATCTTGTAATAATAGAGTGTATAGGCCTATATATATATATATATATATATATATATAGGCCTATATATATATATATAGGGGCCTATATATATATATAGGGGCCTATATATACGAAACGTGTTTGTACTATATTTGCTTGGTGGCGTAATCGGTAGCGCGCTGGGATCAATCCAGAGATCCGGGTTCAAGTCCTGTCCAAGCATTTATTTTTCTTATCATGTCACATTAAGCTCGCATTTCTCAATGTCAAAAATGTAATTGTAACATCGATAAAGCGTCATGTTATAAAGCAAAAATATCCTCTTTAATTTGCTTACTTGTTAGGCCTATATGAGCTACTAGGTGGCAGTGGAAAACCAAGTTCTCACTACATCTCGTAATAATAGAGAATATATATCCATCCATAGTAATTCTGGCCCGAATGCATTTCATGCTAAGCTTTGCAGGCTTTAACTAGGGAATTGTAAGGTGTGGTAGCTTCCCGTTGCTTTCCACACCGGTGAAGGATGATTGATGATGATGGCCATATGATTGCAGGGACCGTTTGGGCCTTAAAGTTTTCCTGACATTTGTCTTACAGGTGAGGATAAACCCCGATAAATAACCTCACCCAGAAAAACTGCCCGGACCGGGGATTGAACCCGGGCCCGCTGCGTGACAAGGCAGCACGCTAACTCGAGACCACAGCGGTGGACTGAGTATATATAGAAAAATAAATGTATGTACTAGATTTGCTTGGTGGCGTAATCGGTAGCGCACTGGGGTATCAATCCAGAGGTCCGGGTACAAATCCCGTCTGAGCATTTATTTTTGTTATCATGAGAGAGAGAACTGTGTATGTAACTTATCTGGTAGGCCTTTGTTTACTGTCTAGCGACATCATTTGTTTCGAAACCAAATCCGGCGAAGAGCAATCAATTAAGAAAAGTCCGAGTTCGTTAAACAGAAAAACCGGACCATTAAGTGTTAATTTGAAAATTAAAATTTTTATAAGGAAATTTTTCAACTTTCTATCTGATACAATTTATGTTTTCTCGCAATAAAACTTGATATATTCGTGTGATTTAATTATTTGAGGGAATATGTATTTCTTAGACTATCAAAATGAAACAAATTCGAGTTGCTGAGGAATTCACTTAGTTCAAGCAGTTGGTGCGTGACGGACTTTTGTCTGAGTAGATAGTTTCATTTACAAGGTTTTTGAAATGTAGTAATTACATACAAAACATTTCATAATGTAGTTGTAGTATTTCATCAGACGATGTTCTTTACAATATTCGTAATTCAAATTTGGATGTGTAAATGTCGAAAAAAAAAAAAACTGCACAGAGAATTCATTTCACACTTGAGATTCTTTTATATGCCATAAACATACAACACGGTATCCATGGCTTCATCAACATTTTGAACGAACCTGTATTCACGATTTATATATCCTTTAAAAACATCGACCCGAAAGGGTTTTGAGCCCATGAACCTCGGGACCAAAACCATGATAACTCTTTCAATCAGAGTGACTTATTGGTTACGATTGACAATTTTAATACACACCAGCAGCACAATAATAATAATAATAATAATAATAATAATAATAATAATAATAATAATAATAATAATAATAATAAAATAAGATAATAATAATAATAATAATAATAATAATATAATAATAAGAACAATAACAATAATAACAATAACAATAAGAACAATAACAACATAACAATAATAATATAAAAAAATATAAAATATAAAGCAATAATAATAATAATAATAATAATAATAACAATAATAATTAAATAATAATAATAATAATATATTCAACTCAATAGTAATTCTGCACAGAGGAGCAGGTCTTTCACGCAATCACAGCAATTTCGTGCTATGCTTTGAAGCTTTACTAGGCAATTATAGGTGTGGTTGCTTCCCGTTGCTTTCAACACCGGTGAAAGATGATGATAATAGTAAGGATGATGGCCGGATGATTTTCGGGGATCGTTGGGCCTTAAGCTTCCTGACATTTGTCTTACAGCCGAGGAAAAAACACGAAAAAACCTCACCCAGAGCCTGTCCCGTCAGGAAACCGAACCCGAGGCCCGCTGCGTGACAAGGCAGCATGCTACCACGAGAACACAACAGTGGACTATAATAACAACAACAATAACAATAACAATAATAATGATAACAATAATAATAACAATTTTAATAATAATATAGGTGATAATTTTTGTTTATATAACTGGGTTTCTTAAATATATGATAAAAATAGGCCTATATAGATCTAAAATCTGTGCTCGTGTCCGCCATAATACCAAGTCGATCGATAAGATAAAATGAAGTCTATTATTGACGGACCGTGATATAGAGCCTACTAGGATGCTGGTTGACTAAGTCTGTCGCACCATCACAGGGGTAAAAATTATATATAGCCTATATAATTATCATTATTATGATATTATTATATTATTATTATTATTATTATTATTATTATTATTATTATTATTATGTTGGACAGTAAGAAAAAGAGACAGGAGCAGAATCAATGCAACGGAAATGAAGTTTCTCAGAAGGACAGTAGAATACACTCTTTTAGCTCGAAAAAAGAATGAAGAAAGAGCTATTAGATGTGGAATCAGCAGAATGAAAACTTAACAGATATAAATTAAACTGGCTGGCCCATGTAAAAAGAATGGATAATTCAAGAATCCCACAAATGATGCAATATAAACCCAGAGAACATCGTCGACTAGGAAGATCTCTTAAAAGACTGTTGGATGAAGGTGAAATAAGTCTACAAAAGCCTAATTCGTGACGGATGATGATGAATTTTACATTAGAATACAATGGTGAAATTAAACATATAGGCCTAGGCTATTTTTATAACTTTTTGTTTGACCTAATAAGTTCTTTTAACACCAGAAAAATAACTGAATTTTTGCATGCAATTAATTGAACGTAGGCATATACTTTTGGTTAAAAATTATAAACTTAAAAAAGAATTAGACTTTTTATCAAAATTTGGTCTCTTAGGCCTGACGATGATTAAGGTTGACCTTCTGTAATTCCTGATGATGATAACAATGATGATAATAATAATAATGATGATGATGATAATAATAATATATTATTATTATTATTATTATAAAAATACCAACACTACTACTACTAATCAGCCAACTAATTCATTGGCACTTCGGAACCCGCGCAGACATAAGCTCTCAAAACTCCGGAATCATATTAGCGTTT
Organism: Diploptera punctata; assembly: GCA_030220185.1. Taxonomy (NCBI): domain Eukaryota; kingdom Metazoa; phylum Arthropoda; class Insecta; order Blattodea; family Blaberidae; genus Diploptera; species Diploptera punctata. Next base: position 1,664 of record JASPKZ010000845.1, on the reverse strand, counting down.
CTTGACGGTTATATATTTACAGTGGAAGATTGTTACTCTTCCGGCTAACATATTTTTTTAGATTGTCATAATTATCCAAGTCATATTCACCGTATTTAGTATTTAGGCTATGTATGTATTTATTGAACCACTGTTAACTCATGCCCTGGTGGTAGGCCCTATCTCTCTCTCTCTCTCTCATCTCTCTCTCTCTATAGGCCTATATATATCCATTCCATAGTAATTCTGCAACGTTTTTTCACTGCAATCATAGTATTTTCATGCTACTGCTTTCTGTTAACTCATGCCCTGGTGGTAGGCCCATCTCTCTCCCTCTCTCTCTCCTCTCTCTCTCTCTCCTCTCTCTATATATAGATAATATATATAATCCATTCATAGTAATTCTGCACGTTTTTCACTGCAATCATAATTTTTTCATGCTATGCTTTGCAGCTTTACTAGGGGAGTATAGGTGTGGTAGCTTAGCGTTCCTTCTCACATGGGGAAGGAAGTTGATAATGATAAGGGTAATGATGCTCGATCGGATGATTTTCGGGGATCGCTGGGGCTTAAGCTTCCTGACATTTGTCTTACAGGTGAGGAAAATCCCGAAAAAATCTCACCCAGGAGCCTGTCCCGACAGGTAATGCGAACCCGGGCGCCCGTGCGTCACAAGGCAGCACGCTACCGCGAGACACACAGCGGTGGACATAATTATATATATATATTTATAATATATATATATATATATATATATATTGGCATCTTTAAAAATTAAGTGATTCCATAACAATTAACGACAACAGAAAAATAAAACAGAAACATAGAACACATTCAACACTTTAATAAGGAAGTAATAATAGGCCTACGGTAAAATTACTGTAATAAATAGACAAAAATAACAGTAATATATCAGCTAAAAGAATACATAAGCTATAATTAACAAAATAGGCTATATAGGATAAAAAATAACAGAAATACAAAATGGGAGAACTTTTTTAATGAGATGTATGAGTGAATGACGTCATGTATTACATGTTCGTACTGCCTCCAAATTGAGGTGAACATTCACAGGATAGGCTCTCCTTGTCCTTATAAACTTCCGATGACTATTACCAAGGATTTCAAGCAGAAAAAAACTGGAAATAACGTTAGGCCTACAAGAGAAAAGACAGAAGTGGCAAGAGTCCCTAGCAGAAAGAAATAAAAAATTAGGATATATGAAAAGTATGATGAAATATTTATTAGTGAAAATCCGAACAGGAAGAAGGAAGAAAAGGAAAGCCATAACTAATATGGATCGAAGAACAATGAGAACAATCATGTGAAACAGGTTGAAGAAGAGGCATGGAAAAATAGGAAAGGAGATTGGCTAAAGAATCTTAAAATAAGACACAGAAGTTATCTAAGAGACGCTATACAAATGAAAACAAACAATACATATATATTTTTTTTTCGTTATACGTTTTTCCTTTTCTTTCATTTTTTCCTTTGTTGTTTTTACCTGTTTTGTTACTTTTCTTTTATCCTCACATAGCACAAGACAGAATACACACACCCAGACACAGATGGAGATTTAAATCCCTACCACCCCCGCCAAGGAATCAAACCGGGTCGCCGGAGTGGAATGTAGGGCACCCTCTAACTACCACCGACTACGCCACGGCACGGAATATTTAAATATA
>JASPKZ010000844.1:0-104638 GCA_030220185.1 Diploptera punctata | reverse complement strand
GACGAGGTAAGTGTAAATGGGGGGAAGTAAAATTATTTAATATTTCAAGGCAGTAAATCTATGAGGTTTATTTTAGATAATATGTCCACCGCTATGGTCTCAGGATAGCATGCTGCCTTGTCACACAGCAGGCCCGGGTTCGATCCCCGGTCGGGACAGTTTTTCTGGGTGAGGTTTTTATCGGGGTTTTTCCTCACCTGTAAGACAAATGTCAGGAAAACTTTAAGGCCCAAACGGTCCCTGAAATCATATGGCCATCACAATCATCATCATTCACATTCATCTTAGGTTAAGCTTAGGATTAGGGACTCTCCTGGTGCACCATTATCATCATCAATCACCCATCATATCATCAGGGCAACGTAACCCCGCCTTCCGGCGCCCCAACCTCAGAAGTGGGTTACAAGTATGCCATGCCAGGAGAAAAACCAGGAATGTCGAAAGACATGCCTGGGCATTTGAAAAAAAAAATTAGATAATATGAATTAGATATGTATAACTCACCTCATATTTGTACCTTTTTTGAAGACCCTGGGTTTCAATGCCTTAGTCATCATTATAAATTCTTTCTAACCAAAAGAATTCAAGCTAGAATAAATTGACGATTATGCCTAAGGTATCGGACCCCAGGGTCTTCAAAAAAGCTGCATATCTAACTCATATTATCTTTATATAGTATATATATATAATAATTATTCTGTTTGTGTGTTTGTCACTGAACTCCTCCTAAACAACTGGATCGATTTTGATGTAATTTTTTGTGTGTGTTTAATTGGGTCCCTCAATGGTTTAGATTCACAATTGGGTCCTCTAAAACCATTAGATGCAGAAGTTCACCTTAAGTGAAAATTTAAAAATTACTATAGCAGTCACATTTTTCGATGTTTCACAATGAACTCAGTATATCCTATTAAAATAAACCGAGGTGGGTGTTATCCAAAAATGAACAAAATCCATCAATTAGAAGAGGGACACAATCAGACACACACAATAAATTTAATCAAAATCGATCCAGTTGTTTAGGAGGAGTAGCGAGACTAATACACGGCAATTGATTTATATATATATACTAGAAGTCCCGGCCACGCGTTGCTATGGCTAAGGTATACGTTAAAATTTAATTAAGTTGCTGTCTTTCAGCCAGATTACTTAAAACTAATACTTACACACAAAATTAATAATATTGAAAATAAAATAAACACTGAACACACTTAAATTATGAAATAATCAATGTTTGTAATTCAATTTAAATTTGCAGTTGCAACAAAAAGACAGCCATCTGGATCTCTCTTTGTTAAATAATAAACCAATTACCTTACCAAATTACCTTACACCACCATCTGTTAGAATCGTATGGAACTCACAGATAATTATAACTCTTTGTTAAATAATAAACAAATAATTTGCAATAAAAAAATAATGCGACTATAAATTTAGTTATAAACTATCCTAGGTCTTAAGTTGGATCAAACTGCACACAGTGTGCAAATTTTATTAAAATCGGTTCAATAGTTTGGATTCCATCGTGGACAAACAACGTGACAGGAAATTTTATATATTAAGATATATATACAGTATTTTTCTTTTTTGTCTAATGCCACCAGGTTGTCTTTATGACATTTCTGGTTTTGTCCCCCTAGCATTGACGGAATTGTAATCCATTTCTTAGATTGGGGCACCAGGAAGGCAGAGTTACGTTACCCCGATGATGTGATGGTAATAAATGATAATGAAGCACCAGGAGAGTTCTTAACCTAAACTTAACCCAGATTCCAGTCCATGGGCAACCACAGGAATTATTCCCTTTAAGGAAAAATTTACATGACTTGACCGGGAATCGAACCCGGGACCTCATGAACTGTAGTCAGAAATACTGACCACTGGACCGTGAGGCTGGTCATTTTTTTTATATTTATTCCTTACTTTTGAGTGGTAAAGCTTAATATTTTTATGTTTTTGTTTGTATTAACATTTTCGAATCCTGGATAAAGTTTCATTCAAGAACTGTTTTATCGGTGGTTGATGGTGTAATTGGTACAATACTGATGTACAGAGTCAGAGATCCAGGGTTGAAGTCCCGATTCGAGCATTAATTTTTCTTTCTTAAATAATTTATTTTTGTGTAGGGGGAGATGTGGATCCCACAGAAATAGAGATCTGTTTGAAGAGTTGGAAGATCTGAGTGATTCTGGTCCTGAACTAGACACAATGAGCATATCGTCTACTCCTAAACCTTCACTTAGGCCGTTCTTCTCGAGCAGTCGCTCCCTTTTGCAAGAGACGCTCAATGTGCCAGGTAAGAAACATTAGACAGTTGTTTATTGCTGCATGGTCTGATGCTGTATTGTGCTCTTTGCATATGTAAACTCTCTGCTGTTATGTTTTCTCTATTAATTGGATTTCTTAAATGTAAATTTGAAACTTAAAATGAAATAAATTTTGTTAGTGTTCTGTGTTTCATTCTGTGTTGCATGAACTGGAGTTAAAATATTTATTCAGTAATTGACCTTTCACCTTTGTTTCATGTCCATTATCCAATTTACTAGTCGGCTGTGGTGGACTAGTGGTTATGATTAGAGTCCGGATGTTAGGCACTTAAAAAGTTCAAAATAGGCAGGCAAAAAGGTACTAAAAATCATTAATATAGGCACTAAAAATAAAAATAGGCTCTTACAAAAAATGGACTACAACATAAATTTTACAGCCTTATGTAAAGAATATAAAAATATCCTATCAATAACATACGAATATATCAGAGATGATTTTGGAACTTGTTTTGCCAGTACTTATGTTTTGCAGTGTGTATATGCTGTGAAACATGGCGACTTCTTCGCGCAATTCACCGATATGTTACACACTTTGCAAAACAATATTGAATCATCACTTGAGAATATTTCTGCACCAAATTCTTTCACGAAATTAGTCAGTTTGTCTTTTACTGTTTTCCATTCTTTAGGCATCATGATAGAACTGTTCTAAAGGGGAAAAAAAATTAAGCCACATACACTTGTCGCACCACTTTGTCTTTGAAGCACCTGTCTGTGAATGAGTACTACAGACTGAATTCAGTGTTATCAACATCAAAAAATACTATTACAGGTTTCTATGACATGATATGTGTCATGAAGTTTGTCTATTTCAATTAATTTCATTGAAATACTAAGTTAATTTGGAGAAAAGAATAGCAAATAGGAATTTATAGGCTTGTAAGCTGAAATAGGCATTTATAGGCAAAACGAACTTCATGGAAAACAACTCTAGGGTCATCAGTATGAACTTATACGAAGTCACTTTTACAATATCTATAATAAATAACTGTAGGCATTTTCCCTAACATCCGGTCTGTAGTTATGATCCTTGTGTCTGGTCCCGAGGGTTATGGGTTCAAACCTAGTTGGGATCAATGATTTTTCACAAATTTCTTGTGAAAAATTTACATATTCTTCCATTTTGAATGTATTATTGAAAAAACAAACATCAATCCAAGCAAGAAATCCACCGGGAGGGATTTTAAGTCTTGGGTCACAAGTCTAAAGATTTTCAGGCTCATAAAAGAACATTAAGCCTGAATAAAGAGGCCACTAAGCAAAATTTACCTACCTTCTTCATCCTAAATACCTTAGTTGCCTACTAGATGTCTTGATATGCTGACTGCATATCATTCATGACATCTTTAGGGAACTTTTAAATTCATTCCAAACCACCATTGAGGTTATTATGTAAAAATTAAATATTTTTTGTGGCATCCTTGTGTTTTCCATTTTCAAAACATGACCCAACAATTCCATCTACGCACTTTCACAGCAGCTACTGTATCTAATGAATTAAACAATCTATATAACTCGTGATTCTGCAAAGTCCATTTTCACATGTTGGTCCATAAATATTTCTTAACGAATCTCAGTCTAGGCATACATTTTTTTCTTCAAATACCTCTAAAGTAACTATCCATTTCCATGAAAACACTACTATTTTTTTCTTTTCTTTGCATACACTGTTAGCTTAGTGCAACATGTTTAGGACAGAAGAACTGGTTGCCATTGTTTTGTGCACAGGTATGCGGATTGTCATGAAAATGCCAGAGCTGAATTTACTCATAAATTCCATAAACCAGCCCCAACAAAGGCACACATTTGTCTGCTTGTAAACAAATTTAAGCGTATCAGCAGTGTGTGTGATGAGGCACGATGACACATATACCGGTATCAGAAACAGTGCAGCAGGTTCAATATGCCAGTGATATTTCGAAGGCATCAACTCGATGCCTCAGTAGGAGTAGAATACCCCTTGCAACGCAGTGTGGAAAATTCTAGTTTCATTCTATGAAAAGTCCTTATCACGTCTGCTTGATTTACGGAATCGTATCACAGAAGTAGCAGACTTTTTTACAGTTTAAATATTAAGGTCTACATTTTGTTTCATAACTGAAAGGTAGAGTATGTGTTTTCACCTAGATGGCAGTCATGTAGAAAGACAGTAGAATATGTGTAAAACTTCACAATAACATTGATTTTTCAATCATTGCCTTCCTTCATTAAAATGGATAGTGACTTTAGAGACACCCTGTATAATTTGTAACCTTTGTTGGAAAATATAAAGGTACAGTATTTTAACTCATTTAATAACATTAAAAGAGTGTTTCATTAAAATTGTAAATATGTAAATTACAGTAATCATGGCATAAGCCTAATTTTGAGAACAACACATCGTTTTACATTTATTTAAATATAAAATGACAGTTCAACATTTACGTTAATATGAAGTTTAATTTTATCATTCTACGGAATGTGGAAACTTTATTCCGTAAGCACTTTGTTTGAGTGAATTATTTTGCAGCGAGGAAGCATTAATGAGAGAAATGTATAAACAAGGATATTTGTGAATATTATTGTCTGACCAATGGATCTGTGCCCCCATAAGATAAGCAAACTGAATACTAATTTCTTTTCTGCCTCGGTATACCATTTCCCACCCTGCATTCATATCTCTTTTCTTTCACCTGCCCAGTATTCACAATTTTGAGCCTTGTTTGGGGGACAGATTATTTGCACTAGCAGTCCAGTGTTGTCAACTCAACATGAACACTGTAACACGGGAGTGGTGAAAGAAATATTACTAAGTAAATAATGAAAGTCAATCAGCATCATTAAACCTCCTTAAATATGAAGAAGTAATAATTAACTTTACATTATTCAAGATTCAAGACAGTGTTTGAGGAAAGTTTGCAACATCCCTACTCGGAAAATTATTGTGGCTGCAATTTGATGTGGTGGGAGGGAAGTGCATGGAATGGTGTGAGTACATGCATTAACTTTTCTAAGAACGACTGCAGCGCTTAAGGGGCACAGATCTGTTGGTTCGACAATATCAGTTACTATCATTTTCAAGTATAGAACTTACTAGTCATAGACCGTATCTCTGATAGAGACTGTCACAGTGGTTTAATGCATTGGATCCAAGATTCTACATTCAGAAGGTAGACTTATATAACAACTCATACATATTCTTCCACTTCTCCTGTTATAGACTGGGTTTTTTGTAAGAGTATAAGTCAATGCTTGCAATGCTATACTAATTCCAAGCTAAGTCCCAGTTGTACTGTAAACAAATTTGTATAAGGTATTACTCTGCCAACTCCATCTATTGAGGGAACCGTGGTGTGTACGGAAACATAGTTCTTAGGCAACATTGTATTTTACGGGAAATAAGATTGAATATAAAATAAGATGATACCAATAATTAGGAACTTGCTCGATTTCTTATTTATTTATGACAAAAAATTATATATTGGCCTACCTAGTCAGACATTTACACTTTCCATTATGTCAATAGATATCCTTTATTTACAATTTCATTATGGGCAGAATTTATGTTCCATGCTGATTTACCTGTAAATTCTGTTATTTTCAGCACAACCTCAATGGCTATTGTGGGATATTTTTCACTAAACTGTTTGAGAACATTCAAAAAAATTTGTTTCTCTCCACTTTTCAAAGGTTTTTCTTTTTGGTGCTTCAAAAATAGGAGAAGCATTCATTTGGAACAATTGAAATTTTAATATATTAAAATTGTAATTATATATTTTAACATTCTCCTATATAACTTATATAGACATGTGCTAGATAATACATTTTATTGTTTATTCATTGAGAATTTTCCTCATCATCGAGGTTTTTTCTCCAACCAATCTTAATAATTGACATGACTTTTAAAAAATGCATAAATGACTACAGACTTATACATTATCAGTTTGTAATACACATTCACAAATGTCCCTTAATTAAAGTTCTCCATCATTCTCTATCCTCTGTGCCTTGATCCGTAACACAAAATTTCCTCGTTGTATGTTGTTCCAGATTGTTCCTAGTCTTCCTTTTCTGCTGCTCCTTTCAATTTTCCACGTATGGACAGCCTTTGGTAAGTCTTCCATCCTGTATTCTTCTTACGTGTCCATACCATATTAGCCTTCTGTGTTCAATCTCATCCATTTTACTTCTTTCTGCATAAATCCATTTTCTTATTTCTGTATTTCTAATTCTTTCCAGTCAAGATTTTCTGGCAGCTCTTCTCCAAAAATCCATTTCAACTGTAGTTATTCTATTGGCATGTTGTTGTCTAGATAATAACTAATTTCACTGGCTCTATTGAACCCATAGGTTCATGGCCACGCAGCCATAATATTTCCATACATCCCTTTCCTGAGCTAATATTTTTCAATCATCCCTGTATAATCTACTTCCCTCAAATCATGGATAATGTTATTCTCCCACCTCATTCTTGGTCTACCAACTGGGTGTTTTCCCCTCTGGTTTTTCTACAAGAAGCTTCCATGTACCTCTTTCATTCCCCATTTGAGCCTTTGACATGGATTCCCGGAAATATCTTGCCCGGAGAACCGAATGGGGGATTATTTTACCTCCGGAGAATTTTACCCCAGTGGAACCCATGACTGTATTGTTTGACGGTTGTATTTTTATGTTGAAAGATCATCACTCTTTTGACCAAGGTATTTTTTTCATCTGACTTATTGCCTTCAATCTGTCCGGCATAGGTAACCCTTTCAGCAGCAATGCTATCATTAGCATAGCTCTCAGGGTCATTTAAGCATGCAAACCACTCCATCATGACAAGGTAAAGATACCATGCAGGGTGTTGTCTAGAAACTGTATATTTTAATTATTTATTGTTTTTTTTTATTTCTTCTTATTTCGAGTGTTAGAGAGCAAACATTTGCTTACATGCTTAAAGGTAAAACAGTTATTTGACTAATGAAAAATGCAGTCATACATTTTGTTTATATTACAACTGGTTGTTGTCTAGATAATATATATTTTTATTATATATTATTATTTTTATTCCCTTTATTTCGAATGTTAGACAATGAACTACATTTTCTTACACGCTTGGAGGTAAAACAGTTATTCAACCAATGGAAATGCAGTCATACATTTGGTTTGTTTATATTACAATTGGAACTTAGTTGGGAAGAGGTATATTAATGCCATGCATGCTGTGTATCAGTTACCTCTATATTGGCATTAATGTTTTAATAAGGAAGGTATATGGATGTATTATTGCTTTTATGCTGATTTGCTTACTAATGCAATCATACTGAATGTAAAACTTTTTATCGTATAATGTATTTTCAATTTAAAAACTCGCATATTTCTGCTTTAGTAATGAAATTAATTTGTATATTTTTTTGTTTATCTTTCTCTTTTTTGTGTGCTTCAACAAATGTAAGTTCATATTTTTCATTGTTAACAAACTAGACGTCAAATATTGAATTTTTAATTAATTTAACATAAGTAGGTTGTTCGTAGTTAAATATGGGAAATAACATTATGAGGTTCTTAATTCGTAAATTAATGAGTCATATTTTAACATCTTACCTCATATTTTATGTTTCTTCAAACACGGGAACTAGTTTTCGAGAGAAGGATCCCTCTCATTTTCAACCAACATTATGAGTCATAATGTCATAACCTCATATTTTATGTTTCTTCAATCACGGGAACTAGTTTTCGAGAGAAGGATCCCTCTCATTTTCAACCAACATTATGAGTCATAATGTCACAACCTCATATTTTATGTTTCTTCAAACACGGGAACTAGTTTTCGAGAGAAGGATCCCTCTCATTTTCAATCAACATTATGAATCATAATGTCATAACCTCATATTTTATGTTTCTTCAATCATGGGAACTAGTTTTCGAGAGAAGGATCCCTCTCATTTTCAACCAACATTATGAGTCATAATGTCACAACCTCATATTTTATGTTTCTTCAAACACGGGAACTAGTTTTCGAGAGAAGGATCCCTCTCATTTTCAATCAACATTATGAATCATAATGTCATAATCTCATATTTTATGTTTCTTCAATCACGGGAACTAGTTTTCGAGAGAAGGATCCCTCTCATTTTCAACCAACATTATGAGTCATAATGTCACAACCTCATATTTTATGTTTCTTCAAACACGGGAACTAGTTTTCGAGAGAAGGATCCCTCTCATTTTCAATCAACATTATGAATCATAATGTCATAATCTCATATTTTATGTTTCTTCAATCACGGGAACTAGTTTTCGAGAGAAGGATCCCTCTCATTTTCAACCAACATTATGAGTCATAATGTCACAACCTCATATTTTATGTTTCTTCAAACACGGGAACTAGTTTTCGAGAGAAGGATCCCTCTCATTTTCAATCAACATTATGAATCATAATGTCATAACCTCATATTTTATGTTTCTTCAATCATGGGAACTAGTTTTCGAGAGAAGGATCCTCTCATTTTCAACCAACATTATGAGTCATAATGTCACAACCTCATATTTTATGTTTCTTCAAACACGGGAACTAGTTTTCGAGAGAAGGATCCCTCTCATTTTCAATCAACATTATGAATCATAATGTCATAATCTCATATTTTATGTTTCTTCAATCACGGGAACTAGTTTTCGAGAGAAGGATCCCTCTCATTTTCAACCAACATTATGAGTCATAATGTCACAACCTCATATTTTATGTTTCTTCAAACACGGGAACTAGTTTTCGAGAGAAGGATCCCTCTCATTTTCAATCAACATTATGAGTCATAATGTCACAACCTCATATTTTATGTTTCTTCAAACACGGGAACTAGTTTTCGAGAGAAGGATCCCTCTCATTTTCAATCAACATTATGAATCATAATGTCATAATCTCATATTTTATGTTTCTTCAATCACGGGAACTAGTTTTCGAGAGAAGGATCCCTCTCATTTTCAACCAACATTATGAGTCATAATGTCAGTTGAAAATGAGAGGGATCCTTCTCTTGAAAACTAGTTCCCGTGTTTGAAGAAACATAAAATATGAGGTAAGATGTTAAAAAATGACTCATTAATTTACGAAATAAGTAGGTTGATTGGTATAAAGTTTATTATATATGTGTAAGTATAAGTTTTCATTCATCAATAGTTATTTATGTACCAAGAGTATTATTATGGTTATTATTATGCACTGAGGGCAACAGGTTACCAGGCCAAGGGCCTTTGGTCCAAGGCTTGGTAAGTCATACAAGGGTATAATAACTAATAATACTCTTGGTGCATACATAATTTTATGTCTTAGTATTTTATAATGAAAAGGAAATAAATGGTTATTAAAACATGAAATGAACATAAGCAAATTATTTGATCATCACTTTTTATATCCAACAGAAAACTTTGTTGCTAAAGTACTTGTACCTAGGGAGTTTGTATATTCAATAATACATTCAAAATGGAAGAATATGTAAATTTTTCAGAAGAAATTTGTGAATTGGCAAGATAAGCTGTTTGTGTACAAGGAATATCTATAACTGAAAGTGATAATGTGAATAATACAAATGGTGAATTTGTAGTTAATGTCCATAATATGAGTTTCACAGGAAAATTTAACAAATGTAATTAAAGTAATGTTTAATAAATGTCTTCTTAACTAAGAAGCCACCATTTGCATAGATAGAAGCCAAAGCTTCAAGCATTTGGTGCACTGCAATTACAACATATATAAGAGAAAAATTTGCATCTAGATTGGAACTCGCCCTGGTAGCTCAGTTGGTAGAGCATTTGGTACAGAAAACCAAAGGTCCCGGTTCAAGTCTCGGTCTGGATGAAAATTGTTCTCTTCAAATGTAATTTCTATGTCAGTTTTTTAAGATTTAAATTAAAATTCTTTATACCTCAGCTCATATCCAATCATCTAATTATACCGGTTTCAAAGCCTGGGGGGCTTCATCTTCAGTAATTTCTTGTTGACATTGTTATGTCGTTCAGGAGAACTGCTTCTTATTCCCTCTTGTTGGTGGACCAATGAACTTCCAGATCAAATCAAAATCCTCGGGAATTTGAAAATTCATAAGTTTTTCTTTCTTGTTTTTTTATGTGGATTATTTCCCAAACCATGTGCTCTTTTTGTATTTGTTTAATTAAATTAGCTTTTGTAACAATTAGATGTTTTTCAGACCAAGCATGAGCAGCTACTGCTGACTTTTCCACTTCACCATTTTTGACTTTTCTAAGATGTGATCACCCTGGTTTTCAAATTTCTCTTTGTTTTTTCTATATAAATGTTGTCACACTCTCTGCATTTGATCTGATAAATTTCTGGTTTGTTGTTTTCTTCTTCAATCTTGTCATTTTTGTTGGTTTTAATTATCCTATTGTGGCTGTATTCATTCTTCGGTGTCAATCTTACTTTAAACTTTTAAAAAAAAATTTGAAATTTCTGGATATAAAAATTTAATTCTATTTCAGTTTCTGTACAGAGTAAATTGTATTTAAAAGTTAATTTTGTTAATTGGAAATGTTTTATTGCTGTAATTAAATTTTTGTATGCATGGTAAACTCAATGCCCATGTGAACGTTTAGAAAATTTTAATACCCGCGGAAGTATTATGAAATCAATTACATGTACCATATCCTAGCAATAAACTAACAATTATAAAGTACTAAGACATAAAATATATTTTTCTAGTTAACTTCAGATTTCTTTATTAAATTAAGTTATGTAGGTAGGAAATAACATTATGAGGTTTATTTTAATTTATGTTCAGTTGTTTTTGACTCACCTCATACTTCTTAATTCCCTCACAGACTCGAGTTTCTTCACTGCATTTGTGACATTGTTTTGCTATGACTTGATAGCCAACTTTATTAAGTTATGCGAAGAAACTCGAGTCTGCATGGGAGTTAAGAAGGATGAGGTGAGTCAAAAACAACTCAACATCAATTCTTTATTAAATTATTAAAATTCATCGGAGAACATATTGTTTAAACAACTCACCTCATAGGATTCATGCTTCCATGATATCGCGATTTCAAACATAGTCATGTTCATCATCAGCCATAACTCTGACTGACGAAATTCTTCGGCCGTCAACTATTCTATTGTCGCCATCTTCAGTGCTGCCATCTATGGTTGAATTTATGAACTTCGAAATCAATGTAATTTCGTTAGGGATATCAAAATTCATTGATCTATTTTTGTTTTTCTGAATGTATATTTTTTCCCAAACTGTCAATTCCAAAGGTTTCTCTACTTGTTTTAAAAGTTTAGCTTCTCTTCCAATTTTATGATGTTCTAATAAACTATGTGCAGCAATTGCAGATTTTTCAATTTCACAATTTTTAATATTTCTGAAATGTTCTTTTGTCCGAATTTCCAAATTCCTTTATAGGAAAAACAAAAGGGAATTTGGAAATTCGGACAAAAGAACATTTCAGAAATATTAAAAATTGTGAAATTGAAAAATCTGCAATTGCTGCACATAGTTTATTAGAACATCATAAAATTGGAAGAGAAGCTAAACTTTTAAAACAAGTAGAGAAACCTTTGGAATTGACAGTTTGGGAAAAAATATACATTCAAGAAAAACAAAAATAGATCAATGAATTTTGATATCCCTAACGAAATTACATTGATTTTGAAGTACATAAATTCAACCATAGATGGCAGCACTGAAGATGGCGACAATAGAATAGTTGACGGCCGAAGAATTTCATCAGTCGGAGTTATGGCTGATGATGAACATGACTATGTTTGAAATCACGATATCATGGAAGCATGAATCGTATGAGGTGAGTTGTTTTAAACAATATGTTCTCCGATGAATTTTAATGATTATACCTCATAATGTTTACTTCCCAACATTAATTAAATATCTTTATTAAATATTTATCTTATAATGTTATATGATTTATTGATGAGTTAATTGAATGAAAGTGATGATCTCAATTCTCATATTAATAGTCTTTGTACAGCTTAAGAATTAGCAAAATGAAATATAATATATATACATACACACATATTTATAACTTCATTAATCCAGATTCTTTGGGTTGCACAGATTAGCAAATGTCTGATTTAACAAAAAAAAAAAAAGACCAAATTTCATTATAAAAATTTATAAAAAAGTTCACACATAATCATCTTTATTGATTGTACAGTATTAACCCTCTCTCTCAGCTGATTTGAAGAAACACATCTGTTTCACTATTAATGCATGTTATATGGTTATATCATATAGGTATTTCCTTATATACCAATTCCGAGCTAAGTTCCTTGTACTGTAAACAAACTTGCATAAGGTATTACTTCGTTGACTCCGTCCATTGGCGGAACCATGGTGCTACTTTTACCAGCCATATGACAAATTGTATATGGAACTATTATCACTAGAAACATTGTCTTAGGCAACATCGTATTTTCTTCTCTTCTTCTTCTTCTTCCTTCCAAGTATTAGGCCAAGGCCTGTTATGATCCTATAGAAAATTTTCCCTCCAGCGTTTCATAGGACAGCCCAGCAATCCTCGTCCTCTTGGTATATAATTATAAACAGCTTTGGGGATCCGATTTGAACTCATTCTTTCAAGATGGTGTTTCCAATTTAGTTGGTACTTTTTAGTATATTCCAAAATTGGCATAGTCTTCAATTCTTTTAAGATATCGGTGTTCCTTTTCGATCCCATCTGGTGTAACCTGCTGTTCTGCGCATGAATCTCATTTCACAAGCCGTTATTCTGCTTTCATGTTGTTTTTTAGTGTCCATGCTTCACTACCATAGGTCAACACTGGTCTAGCCAAAGTGTTATATAAACGTAATCTGTGTTTTTTTGTACAAGGGATGGTTTCATAACTTGATTAATAATTCCTAAACTTTTATTATAACTAGTAACTTTTTCAGGGATTATCCTTTTCATCCCAGATAGAGAGGTAATATCCAAGATATTTAAATTTATTAGATCTCTCTAAAATTTTATTCTGGAGACAGATTTTACTTTGTATGGGGTCCTTCCCATCATATTTTACAGGAAATAAGAATGAATTCAAGATAAGATCATATCAATAATTAGGAACTTCTTCCATTTTTCATTTATTTATAATAGAAAATGATATATGGTCCTACCTAATCAGATTTGTACTTTTCCATGATGTTCATATATATCCTTTATTTATTAGTACAATTCATTACGAACAGAAATTATGCTCCATGCTAACTCACCTGTAAATTCTATTATTTCACCGCATCATCAATGGCTAATGTAGGATATCTTTCAATAAATGTTTGAAAACATTAAAAATAATTTGTTTTTCTCCGCTTTTCAAATGAAATATTTTCCAGTGTTATAAGAAATTCTATGGAAGGTGACCATTTTGAAACAATAAAAATCCCAACGTATTCCACATTGTGCATGCATAAGAATAAAACAGTGCTTATTTAATCTATTGAAATTGTAATTATATATTTGAATATTCTCCCATATGTCCACCGCTGGTCTCGTGGTAGCATGCTGCCTTGTTACGCAGTGGGCCCGGTCGAGACAATTTCCTGGGTTAGGTTTTTATTGGGGTTTTTCTTCACCTGTAAGACAAATGTCAGGAAACTTTAAGGCTCAAACGGTCCCCGAACATCATATGGCCATTGCAATCATCATTCATATTCATCTTAGATTAAGCTAGGATTAAGGACTCTCCTGGTGCACCACTATCATCATCATCACTCATCATATAATCAGGGCAACGTAACTCCACCATTCAGGCACCCCAACCTCAGAAGTGGGTTACATTTACGCCAATGCCAGGAGAGAACACAAAAATGTCCTAAGGACAACCTGGCACATTAAAAAAATTCTCCCATATAACTTATATAGACATATGCTAGATGATATACAGAGTGCAGCATAAGTCAGTTAACCAAAAATGCAAATATATTATTTTCTGTAGCTTATACCATCTATACAAAAATCAACTGCCAAAATTCTTCCCTAGTTAGCTAATTACCTCAAGCAGTAGTGTTTGAGATTATATTTTGAAGGTCCCATATTCATACCCCAGTTTGAACCTCTTACTTACTTACTCACTGGCACTATCGAACCCGTAGGTTCATGGCCGCACGACATAAGCTCTCCATACATCCCTATCCTGAGCTAATGCTTTCCAATCATTCCCTGTATAATCTACTTCCCTCAAATCATAGTTAATGTTGTTCTTCCACCTCATTCTTGGTCTACCAACTGGGCGTTTTCCCTCTGATTTTCCTACAAGAAGCTTCCATGCAAGTCTCCCATTTCCCATACGTGCAACATGTCCTGCCCATCGCAGTCTACGAGACTTAACTATTCTTATTATATCTGGCTTCCTATAAAGACCATGTAGTTCATTGTTATGTAGTCTTCTCCATTCACCTGTCTGTTCATCTCTCTTTGGTCCAAAAATTTTCCTAAGTACTTTATTCTCAAATACTTGTAATCTTCTTTCCTCTCTTAAAGTAAGAGTCCATGTTTCACACCCGTATAATATAACTGGTAGAATAATAGTTTTATATATTTTCAGTTTAACGTTTTTTGAAAGGAGTTGGGACATCAAGAGTCTCTGCAATGCATAATAGCATGCATTTCCAGAATTGAACCTATGTTTAATTTCTTTGTGCATCTCATTCCTACTTGTGATTATTGTTCCTAGGTATTTGAATTCAGCCACCTCCTCAAAATTTCCCTCATTTGTCCTTAGCTGTCCATTTCCATTATATACTGAATTTCTATACTGAATTTCTACGTGTGACCATATATTTAGTTTTGTTGATATTTACTTCCAGTCCTAATTTCTTAGTGTTACTCAATAGTGTGTGCGTGTTGTCCTTTAGTATCTCCTCGCTATCGGCCAATAATACTACATCATCAGCATAAACTGACAGCTTATTAATACCATTGAGTTGTAAGCCTTCCTCATTCTCTAAAGATTTAATGGCATGCTCTAGTACAAAATTAAATAGTAGAGGAGATAGTGCATCTCCTTACTTCAACCCATTCTGGATTTCAAAAGTGTCTGAAAACTGTTTGCCTACACGCACCCTACTCTTTGAGCCATTTAGACACATTCGTATAAGTCTAACTAACTTTTTAGGAATTCCGAACTCCAGCAGGATACTATATAACTTCTCCCTCTTAATTGAATCATATGCTTTTTTTGAAGTCTACATACAGTTGATGTACAGTACCATTATATTCCCATTTCTTTTCTAAAATCTGTCTTATACTAAAAATCTGATCTGTTGTAGACCTGTTTCTTCTAAATGCACATTGATGATCTCCTAGAATGTCATTAATATAGGGAGTAAGTCTGCTTACTAATATATTTGTTAGAATTTTGTACGAAGTTGAAAGTAATGAGATGCCCCTGTAGTTGTTGCAATCAGTTTTATCTCCTTTCTTATAAATTGGTACGATAATTGATTCCTTCCATTCATCTGGAAGAGCTTCTTTTTCCCAAATCATACTAAGCAACCAGCATATCTTGTCCATCAATTTTTCTCCCCCTGATTTTATCAGTAAACCTCTCTGATTATTTTTCCTCGCAACCATGTGCAGTGGTTAACTGACTTATGCCTCACCATGTATATTTTTATTTTATTTTATTTCTTTTGAATGTTAGAGAGCGAACTATATTTTCTTACATGATCAAAGGTAAAACCATTATTTGACCAATGAAAATGCAGTCCATACATCTGGTTTGTTTACATTACAACTGGAACTTAGCTTGAAGGAGATATAGTTTCATTTCAAATAGAAATGAACTAATTTTGGCTATTCTTTACAACCTGTGATGCGATTTTTTTAATTCCTTTATAAACTCCTGTCAAATTTTATTCTTAGGTTTTCATTTTTCAAATTATATCCCCCTTTACAATGTTTTTTTACATTTTTCTAATGATTATTTCAATATATTTTTCTATGATATTAACTACATACGTAGCATGAAGATGTGGCAGCCATATTGATTTTAACGAATATTCTATACAACAACACAGACTGTTCCAGTGCAGCCAACATAGAGTATGTACTAATTAACTGTAAACATATACTTCAGAATTTACTATTTATTTTTGAGCATTGCATTCTTTCACAGCTTAGAGTGCTTTAAATTGTGTTAGGTTAGCTTTTAGGTTGGTTTTTCACAGGTTAGAGTACCTAAATTGCATTAGGTTAGCTTTTAGGTTCGTTAAATATCTGTATATGTTGGATGCATCCCATGATTCCATAGTGTAAACCGCTTCGCGTTTGTTGACCCATGCACATGGTGTCTGATTGGAAATTAGAAAAATTTACAGTGTCACATGTTGTAAAGAATCCCCCTAATTTCTTTAGATAGTTTTATATTTTTCTCCCTAAAATAAAGTAATAAAATGAATATTTGATATATTATTTAATAATATGAAGCTGAGTATTATAAATTTGATATATTGTGTAGTAGTTTTAATGTGCATGGTGTATTGAATGTTTGTGCTGTGTACTAGTGTTGCACACAGGAGGGCCGCAAGGCTACGCACGTGATTGCCTGAACCCTGGTACCCAGCACGCTCAACCGTCATACTGCACAGGTTAGACAACCTTTTCATTTCGCATGCTATACATCAGTCAGTCATTGTGAATGTTATGGTTTCTGTATAAAAGGTTAATTTTATTGACATAAAAAAATTGTGTGAAACACCAGTTACACTGAGCAACAAAAAATAAACTTTTTTTTTGTCTCAGAAAGAAAAATATGTGATTCTGATTGTATTTTTTCTCCTGAATTCAAATATGATGTTGGTTTTTCTCCATCATGCAAGGTTTCCAAGAAACAGCCATTTATATTTTCAAACACTTTAATATTTTCTACATTCGTAACTACACAATTTTCGAACATTCGGACTCACCTAGAAAGTAAGAAATGACGATTTTCTGCTATATTTCACCTGTGGAGCATCCCTCTTGAAGGTCCAACAATAATCAGCTAACATATTAGGATTCCATTTGCCTTGATATCTCTTTTCCATAGCTGAAACCATTTGAGTTAGCTCATTTGGTTTTATTTTACAATGGACAAATGGACAAAAAAAATTCTTATTAAAAAATTATTATTTAAATCCATTATTTGAAATAAAAAAAACTGTGGGTGATGGAGAAATTCTAAATACATATTTGGAAACACAATAAAAAACTGAATTAAGTACAACTATGGTAGTCATGAGACAAAAATCATGTTGACCAGTGTTATTGAAACACAGCCCTAAAACCTGGAATATTTAATTGTCTGAAGATTAAAATTCATCGGAGAACATATTGTTTAAACAACTCACCTCATAGGATCCATGCTTCCATGATATCGCGATTTCAAACATAGTCATGTTCATCGTCAGCCATAACTCCGACTGACGAAATTCTTCGGCCGTCAGCTATTCTATTGTCGTCATCTTCAGTGCTGCTATCTATGGTTGAATTTATGAACTTCGAAATCAATGTAATTTCGTTAGGGATATCAAAATTCATTGATCTATTTTCTGTTTTTCTGAATGTATATTTTTTCCCAAACTGTCAATTCCAAAGGTTTCTCTACTTGTTTTAAAAGTTTAGCTTCTCTTCCAATTTTATGATGTTCTAATAAACTATGTGCAGCAATTGCAGATTTTTCAATTTCACAATTTTTAACATTTCTGAAATGTTCTTATGTCCGAATTTCCAAATTCCTTTCTTTGTTTTTCCTATATAAACTTTATTGCAATCTTCACAATTTATTTGACAAATTCCAGATTTCTTACTGTCTGGAACATTGACTTTTTTATTGGTACTTAGAAGATTACCCAGACTAAATTTATTTATTGGTGCTAAACTTTTAAAACAAGTAGAGAAACCTTTGGAATTGACAGTTTGGGAAAAAATATACATTCAGAAAAACAAAAATAGATCAATGAATTTTGATATCCCTAACAAAATTACATTGATTTCGAAGTTCATAAATTCAACCATAGATGGCAGCACTGAAGATGGCGACAATAGAATAGTTGATGGCTGAAGAATTTCGTCAGTCGGAGTTATGGCTGACGATGAACATGACTATGTTTGAAATCGCGATATCATGGAAGCATGAATCCTATGAGGTGAGTTGTTTAAACAATATGTTCTCCGATGAATTTTAATGATTATACCTCATAATGTTTACTTCCCAACATTAATTAAATATAGTCTGAAGATTATAAATAAGATAATATTATACAAATGATTTAAGCAATAAATAGTGTCAAAAACATTTTTAATATTACAGATATTTAAAAAAAATAGTAGTGATACATGATTAATACATTACGTATTTTCTTATGATCTGTTAAATACTAGGCCTTAATAATAAGTTATTTGGCCTGTATATTCTTACCTCTTATAGTTGTATTTGTTGAACATATGTTTCAAGGCTTGTTAGCCCCATCTTCAACAATTACAGACTGATTTCTCTCAAGTTGTCACCCCTGCTGCCTATTCATGTGGTCCTATGAACTTGCTAATTAGGTTCCTTTCCCCGGGAATTTCAAAATTCATAATTCTCTCCTTCTCATAGAATCCCAAATGCCATGCTTCATCACTGCCCCCCAAGGCAAAAGATCGCTGTGACGTCCAAAAAGCACTGGAAGGAAAATTCCTCTTTGAGAATGTAACAGGTCATACGGCTTAATACATGCATGGATGATGATGATAATTCTATTCTTGTTCTTCTGTATGTAGATCTATTCCCATATGGTGAGTTTGTTTGTTTTCTAACTATTTTAATAATTTTGTGTTTATTTTGTCCACCGCTGTGGTCTCGAGGTAGCATGCTGCCTTGTCACGCAGCAGGCCCGGGTTCGATCCCCGGTCGGGGCAGTTTTTCTGGGTGAGGTTTTTTCGGGGTTTTTCCTCACCTGTAAGACAAATGTCAGGAAAACTTTAAGGCCCAAACGGTCCCCGAAATCATATGGCCATCATCATCATCATTCTTATCATCATCATCATCATCATCATCATCCTTCACTGATGTGGAAAGCAACGGGAAGCTACCACACCTACAATTCCCTAGTAAAGCTGCAAGCATAGCATGAAAATGCTATGATTGCAGTGAAGGACCTGCCT
The DNA here is from genome assembly GCA_030220185.1 of Diploptera punctata. NCBI lineage: Eukaryota > Metazoa > Arthropoda > Insecta > Blattodea > Blaberidae > Diploptera > Diploptera punctata. The sequence goes on along the minus strand of JASPKZ010000844.1, from coordinate 85,193 downwards.
TCGGGCAGAATTACTATGGATGGATGACATCTATTTTGTGTTTTTCTGACCAAACATGAGCAGCTACTGCAGATTTTCTACTTCCCCTTTTTTTACATAATATCTTGTGTGTTCTTTAGTTCTAATGGTCAAGTTTCTCTTTGTTTTTCTGATGTATATCTTATCACAATCTGCACATTTTATTTGATAGATTCCTGATTTTTTACTATCATCAATCTTTACATTTTTGTTGGTTTTTATTGAGTTTATTTAGGGTATAATCATTATTTGGTGCTAAACTGATAATATACAGACCAAATAAGTTGATTATTAAGTAAACCTCTTATTATATTATTTTTAGTCTGGACATCTTACCTCGATATTAATGTTGATTTGTTCTTGAACATGTTTCAAAACAATTCTGTTTTATCGTCAGCTTTTCCAGACTAGAATTGTTTTTGAAACATGTTCAAGAACAAATCAACATTAATATTGAGGTAAGATGTCCAGACTAAAAATAATATAATTAAAATAACCTCAAAATATAATTTCCTAAAATTAAATATTAAACCTCTTATTGTTACTTCCTATTGCATTTTTAAAATATACTAGGTCTTGTTTTTATACTATTATTGTTTTTAACAAGCACAAAAAAATAAAAAAAATAAAATGTTTATTTCAGAGAAAGGAGCTGATCGACTGAGCGATGAGAGCTCCAAGAAGGCTGACTCAGATTCACATCCAGAAAACTGGACAGATCATGAACACAGTGATCCACAGCAGCCGACTGCTTCTTCACCTCCCAAGAATACCGAGGACAAAAATAAGGTAGCACACTTGAATCGGGCTAACATCTTGATAAATGGAAACTTTATTTGGCTATTCTTTACAATCTGTTACGCAACTTTTTAAATTCCACCATAAACTTTGTGAAATTTTATTCATAGGGTTTCATTTTTCAAATTATTTCCCACCATTTAGAACAATTTTTACATATTTTTCTAATGATTATTTTAATATATTTTTCTATGATATTTAACTACATACCTAGCATGAAGAAGTGGCAGCCATATTGATTTTAGCAAAATATTCTATGCAACAACAAGCACTGTTCCAGTGCAGCCAACACAGAGTAGGTACTATTTAACTGTGCACCTTCAGAATTTTAGAACTTACTATTTATTTTTGGCCTTTGCATTCTTTCACAGGTTAGAGTACTTAAATTGCATTAGATTAGCTTTTACGTTCGGTAAATATTGTGTATATGTTGGCTGTACCCCGTGATTCCATAGTGTAAACCATTTTGCGTTTGTTGGCCATGAGCATGGTGTATGATTGTCTCACGTCATGTGTTGTAAAGATCTACATAACTTAATCTTCTTAGGAATTCTGAAACTAAACTAAACTCCATGGCACGATTAGGCCTAGAAGGCCCTTGGTCTACAAGCCGGCTGCTGGTCTCGCAACTACATGTGTTAATCACAGAGGTAGACGATCATCAGTCAATGTAGGGGTGTTATGTAGTCAGCATGTCAGGACCCCAGCTGTTACAGCTGGTTTTTTTAACCTGGAATCACTACTTATTGTAGCTATCCAAATTCGTCATGATGCTGGGTGGACACCGGTCCCATACTGGCCGAAATTCCATGAGAAAATTTCTTCCCCCATGGAGACTCGAACCAGTGCAATTTGTAGTTCTGCGCTGAGGCATCCTGCCTTAACCACTCAACTATGGCGCGAGACTTCTTAGGAATTATATCAGATTAAAAACCTAATTTTTTAATAATCTTAATTTTTCCATATAATTTTATCATTATTATCACAATCCATCATTGTTGTACTTCTCATTTATTTCCTACTAGTTATTTTTCTTTAAGTTGTTATTAATACATTGGTTTCATTTGTTTCTATATTGTGATTTTTCCTCTCTTCTATTTAACTCATCTTTCTCCTCTGCTATCAGTAGCTTGTTCCTTATAAGCAGTCCTTGTTTTGTGAATACCTCTAATTTAATTTCCATATGCTGTATTTGATCAGATAACAGTTGGGTATTATGCATTACAGGGACTCTTGTCGTCCCAAGATCTCTTAAAATGTGTTAAACTGAAAAATATATGATATAGATGTGAAATTTGGACTCTTATTTTAAGGGAGGAGAAGAGGTTACAAGTATTTAAGAATAAAGTTCTTGGGAAAATTTTTGGACCAAAGAGAAAAGAAACAGACAGGCAAATGGGGAAGACTACATAACAGTGAGCTACATGATCTTTATAGGAACTCAGATATAATAAGAACAGTTAAGTCTCGTATACTGCGATGAGGAGGACATGTGAATGAATGGGGAATGAAAGAGGGGCATGGAAACTTTCGTAAAAAATCAAGAGGGAAACTACCCAGTAGTTAGGCCAAGAATCATGGTGGAAGAATAATATTAACCGCGATTTGAAGGAAGTAGATTATACAGGAGAAAACATTAGCTTAAGATAGGAATGTATGGAGAGCTTATGTCCTTATGGCAGTTAGTTAAGAGTTTGGGCTATCGTTAAGAATGTTATGCAACATTTTCCAATGACTATATGTATGCATGTCTTCTTGACAAAACAAGAGTTTTGCCAACCCTAGCAACTATTCACATAAATACATCATCATCATAATCTTCTTCTTTCGTGGAAGGTCTCTGCCTGTTCCGATCTCACATCTGTTAAGCTCAGTGTTTTCTTAGTCTTCCTATTGATCTTCGTCCTCCAGGATTATACATCAATGCCATCTTTGATATCCTAACCTCTGCCATTCTCTGCAGATGCTCTATCCAATTGTTCCTGTGTTCTTCTATTTGTTGAAGAAGTGGTTGTACTTTTAGTTTCTCTCTAATATTCTCAACTCTAATATGTTCTTCTCTTGTACAACCTTTCACAGCCCATAGGAAGCTCATTTCCGCTGCCTGAATTTTACCTTTTTTCTTTTCCTTCAGGACCCATAAATACATTACTATTCATTATGTTTTCACTTCCAACATAGAGTTCAGTAAGTATAAAAAAAAGTTGAACTTCATGATGTGTATTATCTCAATATACATTCCATAAAATGAAGTTCAAGGTGCATTTTAGCAGAATAAAAAATTTTACAGTTTTAGCCATCTCTTAACTTATTGCATGCACCGTGTTACTGTTTCAGGACTTATTTGACATTTTATCTTGATGAACAACGTACTATCTTGAAATATTATAAGAAATATCACTATGAGGTATACTTTAATATTTAAAATTCTGACCACCTCACCTCATATCCTGTCTTCTAAATTGATCAGTTTCAAAAACTAGGTAGTTTCATCATCAAAAATTTTGTGACTGATGTTCTGTCGTCCAGGAGCACTGCTTTTTACTCTATCTGATGGTGGACCAATGAAGCAAGTAAAGTAAAGTAAAAGTGATCCCACAACAGACCCGGAGGCCCTTGGGGTAGTAGGAGGTTAAGGCTCCCACTTTTTCTAGACAATCGGCACTTTTATGTCAGCCGGGTTGTCAGCCCTGCGTGACGGCCGCCTTTACCCCCAGAACAAGCGTCTGGTACTCATTTCCGTTAGAGGCTGAGTCGATCCCAGGGCCATAGTGCCGCCAGAGGGTTTGGGTCAGTTTTAAAAATCCTGACCCCAACGGGACTTGAACCCTCGACCCTCCGGCTTGTAGCTCAGTGCCTTAACCACTATGCTACAGCGTGCCCCTCTGAATCAAATCAAGTTCCCTGGGAATTTGAAAATTCATTATTTTTCTTTCTTGTTTTTTTTGAATGTGGATTTTTTCCCAAACTATGAGCTAATTTTGGTTTTTGTATTTGTTTAATGAAACTAGCCTTTCTTTAAATTAAATTTTTTCTAACCAAGAATGAGTTGATTTTAAATTTTAAACATTGCTATCTGTTGGTAGGATGGTGGTGAACGGGAACGAAAAAGCAGATTGTTTGCAAGAGATAGGAATCCTTCAGCAGGGAAGACCAAGAAACAGGCAGAGAAAACACTGAGTATGGAGCAGAAACCACCTGTAGTTCATCCAGTTGGAGGTGACAGCAGTCTCAATGAAGTAAGTTCATTTAATATTAAATTATTAAAATATGTTTTACCAATCATCATTCATTCATTCATTCATTCATTCATAGTGTTCTGCTCAAGAGCAGGTATTTCACTGCAAACTCAGCATTCTCCACTCTTTCCTTAACTCAGCTTTCCTTTTTGTATCTGCATACAAACCATTTATTTTAATATTGTCTATCATCTGATGTCTTTTTCTGCCTCTAACTTTCTTTCCGTTGACCATTCCTTCTAGAGCATCCTTCAGCAGGCAGTTTCTTCTTAGCTAGTGGCCAATCCAATTTCTTTCCCTCTTCTTCATGAGTTCCAGCATTGTTCTTCTTTCGCCCACTCTATCTAGCACATCTTTATTTCTTACTTTGTCTGTCCATTTTATACGTTCCATTCTTCTCCATTTCCACATCTCAAAAGCTTTCTTCATTCCGTCGTAATGTCCACGTCTCTGCACCATATAATGCTACACTTCACACAAAGTACTTCAGTAGCCTCTTTCTTATTTCTCTTGCCATAGGTCCGCAGAAAATGCTTCTCTTCTTGTTGAAAGCTTCTTTTGCCATTGCTATCCTCTGCTTTACTTCTTGACTGCAGTTCATGTTACTACTGATAGTTCAACCCAAGTATTTGAAGCTCTCCACTTGCTCAATGGCCTCATCTTTAATCTTCATGTTTATCTTCCTTTGTTTCTTTCCTATAATCATGGCCTTTGTCTTATTTATATTTATCTTCATCCCATAATCCTCGCACCTATCATTCAGCTCCATCAGCATGTTCCTCAATGTCATTGCATCTTCTGCTAGCAAATCCATATCATCAGCAAATCTTATGAACTTTATTCTGCTTCCTCCCATGTTTACGCCTCCCGTATTACTGAAGCAGTTCATGTTCATTAGGTCTTCCAGGTAGATGTTGAAAAGCGTAGGTGATTGAGGACATCCTTGCCTCACCCCTCTTCCAATTTCTCTTCCCTCTGACATTTCTTCTCCTATCTTCACTCACCAATCATCATATGATATTTGAATTTAATCAAAATCGAAGTGGGAGGTAACACTATGAGGTATTTACATTTATTATGAATGAGTTGGAGGAAATGCTTTAATATCTCACCTCATAAAGTTGCATGTCTTCACGATACCAATTTTAGTCAAACTCCAACTAAAGATGGAAGTAAAATTATATTTTCGAAACCGGTATCGTGAAGACTCGCAACTTTATGAGGTGAGATGTTAAAGCATTTTCTCTAACTCATTCATAAATATATATTGATTGATTTGTGAGCATTTATAGTTCCTCTACTTATTAATGAGTGTTTTTATTTACAATATTTTCATCATCATCATCCTGCCAGGTATTAGTCCTAGAAGAACTGTTACGGCCTGAGAAAGTGGTTTTCGTGCCATCTTTTCATAGGTCGATCAAGTGACCGTTTTCCATTTGGACAGTAGTTTATTATTGCCTTGGGGATCCTGGATCTAGCCATTCTTGAGACATGTTCCTTCCAGTTTAGCTGATAACTGGAGATGTAGTCCAGTATTGGTGACACATTAAGTTCTTGAAGGATTTCTACATTTTTCTTTCGATCCCATTTGGTGTAGCCAGCTGTTCGACGCATAAATTTCATCTCACAAGCTGTTAGTCTGCTTTCATCTCTCGTTCCTTATAGTCTACGCTTCACTCCCATAACATAGGACTGGTCGAGCCATTATTTGATAAAGACGAGTACGAGTTGATTTTTGCACTAATTAAGGTTTTAAAACTCTATTGATGATTCCCATTGATTTGTTGAATTTCACAATTTTCTCTGATAAATCCAAATTTTCAACAAAAGAGAGTTTATATCCTAAATAAGTAAACTCATTAACTCTCTCTAAAAATTTTAAATATTTTCATTAATGTGTGAAAAAATATTGTTTAAACTGATGTACTTGCTAATGCTAAATTAGTAGTTGTCTTTAAATTCATCATCATCCTCTTATCATGTCCTTCCTTTCGGAAGGTCGATTCCAAATATACCTCCAACATCTCTATCTTCCCAAGCTTTCCTTCTTTTTACTTCTTCATAGTCATATCCTCTTTCTTGTAAACTTTTTTTCACTTGGTTAATCCATCTTTCTCTTGGTCATTTTCCTTATATGTTGAGATTTAACAGTCTTAGTGGTAGTCTTTCCTTTTCCATTCTTTTTAAATGTCAAACCATTTTAGTCTGTTTTTTCCTATGTCTATTGTTAATTTTTTCTACATTTAATGTCTTCCTGATTTTGTTGTTCCTTATTCTATCTCTCCTTGTTTTATGTACCATTCTATGTAAGAATTTTATTTCTGTAGCTTGGATTCTGCTGAATTCCTTCTTTGTATATGTCCAAATCTCATATGTTAGAACTGGCTTGAAATAAGTTTTATCTCTTCTTTATCGAACCAAGTCTTAGGCCTATAGGCATGATCTCACTGATGAATCTTGTATCCAGCATTTCCTTTGATGGCCCAGAGATCTCTTCCCTGTTGGACATTAACGAAGCATGGCCTTGGGAACTCTGTCTGAACATTTTATACATTAATAATTGAGTTTATTTAATAATTGAGTTTGTATTTTTTAAACATTCTTATCACAAATGTTGATGACGGGGCAACAGTCTTGAAACATATGTCTGACAAAACTATCATATGAGGTAAGAATGTTTAAAAAATACAAACTCAATTATTAAATTAAACCCCATAATGTTACTTCCTAATGACTTTAAAATTTTATACATTGCTTACTCTTGATGGGTATATCTTTATTTCATATTTAATTAAATTATAGACTTTTATACTTTTCATTGGAGATGTATTATTATATATGTTGAATATATTCAACATTTGTGTGTGTTCAGGTGCCACGGAAACAGCTGACAGAACAGTTATCCAGAGTTCTTCCTGTTGATGACACTTCAATTCCAGACCATGTTACATTGGTGAATGTGGGAGATCCACAAGGCACTCTCCTTGCTTCAAGATTACAAGAACGTCAACAGAAAGTTATTAGCACTCTCGGTCCTGCAGACGTCAGAGCAGCCGTCACGTGTCTAGTCAGCAAAATACAAAAATTGTGAGTTTTCACTAAAATTCTTAATCATATAGAAATCTCTCCCCTATTCTCATATTATTATAGATGATATAAAATGTTTTTCCTAAATCTTTATACCTATTCCTCGCTTTAGTTGTCAACAGTTGAGTCTGCCGGCATTTTCTATCATGAGACTTGAAATTGATGCCCCTTAGAGATGTTACTGGCATCTTGCAGCGTAAGATACCTGATGGTGCTGCCATCTATGACTCGATATCAACCCCAACAGAACAGGTCAAAAACAAAATGAAAATATATGAAGAGAAGTAAATATATAAATAAAGCTATTATTATTATTATTATTATTATTATTATTATTATTATTATTATTATTATATTATTATTATTATTATTATTATTGCACGATACAGAAATGAATGGATGGACCACATCAATAGAATGGATAAAAATAGAATTCTGAAACAGATTTTTCATTACAAACCACTAGGACGAAGAAATGTAGGAAGATCCAGTAAAAGATGGAGAGATCAATTCTAACATGAGACTGGAATAGATCTTAAGGTCTAATCCTTGATGCTGATGATAATGATGATGATGATAAAATGTTTTTAAGTTTGTAATGAATGAAAACCTAAAGTCCCACACAATTATCACTTTTAGACTAGCCATCTATATACCAATTTTGAGCCAACTTCCAGTTGTACTGTAAACAAACTTGCATAAGATATTACTCCGCTGACTCTGTCTATTGAGGAAACCGTGGTATTACTTTTACCTGCCATATGACTGAATTGTGTACAGAACTGTCATCGATAGAAACATTGTTCTTAGGCAACATCGTATTTTACAGAAGTAAGACTGATACAAGGTAAGATCATACCAATAATTAGGAACTTCGTTCAATTCTTATTTATTTATGACAAAAATTATATATGGACCTGCCTAATAGATGTTTACACTTTTTCCATGATGTCGATAGATACCCTTTATTTGCAATTTCATTACGAACACAATATATGCTCCATGCTGACTCACCTGTAAATTCTGCTATAATTTTCACTACATCCTCAATGGTGAATGTAGGATATTTTTCTCTAAAACTGTTTGAAAACATTCGCCTTTTCAAATGGTTTGTTTTCCAATATTATAACAAATTATACAGAAAGCAGACATTTTGAAATAATAGAAATCCCAACATATTCTACATTATGTGTGCGTAAGAATATAACAATACTTACTTAATCTTTTAAAATTGTAATTATATATTTTAAGGTTTTCCCATATAACTTATATGCTGGATAATATATATATATATTTTGTATTACTTTTATTTCCTATATTTTGAGTATATAGAGAGCGAACTATATTTTCTTACACGCTTAGGGTCGAATGTTTGAACGCATTAGACAGTAAAAGGCGTTCTCTGCTGATAAAGTTTTATTCAAACACATTTTTTCTTACTCAGAAATCTATTCACGCGGTAATAATTGTAAAGCTACCTGACAAGGTACCTTAAGATCGTAGCTCAAGATATAAACTTATGTGAAAATCCCGAAGGGGACCGATGGTAACCGATGTAGTTTGAAACTTATCCAAGATGTCGGACCTTGAAGACTTCGATCATGTTTTCGGTATACGCGGAGAAGAGGAATTTGATAGTCTACCAAAGAATTCAACTGGAAGAACAGGAAGAATCGGCGTAATATTGCGCGTCGCAGAAGTGTTTGTATACGGTATTATTTGCGGGATGCAAGCATAAATGCATTCCTCTATAGCAGACAAAAATAACGGAAGTGGTTTTATCGCTGAGAATTCTGGGTAATTCGTTGCCAATATTACGAAAACGTCAACATTCACGCATGACCGGTTAAGGCGGCCGTTAATTCGATCTCAGCTCACCAGTGATTGGAAGTAATTTGAGTAGAGAGTAATGTATTTGCATACGACCCTTAAAGTTGAAACATTTGTTTGACCAATGAAAATAGAATCATACATCTGGTTTGTTTACATTACAACTGGAACTTAGCTCGAAAGAGGTATAGAGTGCAGTTGATGTATCTTTATCATCAGCTATAATAATTATTTGGCTATTTATAATTTTTCATTTTCATCTATCAGAAACCATCTCACCACAGTCCAATAGATATGTGGCATGTTCAAAATATCAGTACACATTATACATTATAAATCATTAAAGACAATGATTTTCTTATATCAAAATACTTGGTCACATTCCTGAACAACTTGTGAAAGTTTTGTCAGTAGAGTTATGTTTCAGGCAACTCTTGCCTAAACCAGGAAGTGAAGAAGAGTTATGTTTCACTCTGTATAATATTAATAATTCACCATTGTGTGTGTCTAATGGTCAGATTTAACTAACTAACTCACTATCGGACCCATAGGTTTATGTCCATGCAGATATAAGCTATCCACACATCTCTGTCTTAAGCTATTTCTTTCCAATCATCCCCTTTTTAATCTACTTCCCTCAAATTATGCTTAATGTTATTCTCCCACCTCATTCTTGGTCTACCAGCTGGGCATTTTCTCCTCTGGTTTTCCTACAAGAAGCTTCCATACACCTCTTTCATTCCCCATTTGTGCCAGATATCCTACTCATCGCAGTCTATGAGACTTAACTGTTCTTATCAGATCTGGCTTCCTATAAAGACCATGTAGTTCACTGTTATGTAGTCTAATGCATTAACCTGTCTGTTCATCTCTCTTTGGTCTAAAAATTTTCCTAAGAACTTTATTCTCAAATACTCGTAATATTTTCTGCTACCTTAAAGTAAGAATCCATGTTTCACATCCATATAATATAACTGGAGAATAACAGTTTTATACATTTTCAGTTTGATTTTTTTGAGAGATGTTGGGATGACAAGAGTCCCTGTAATGCATAATAACATGCATTTCCAGAATTGAGCCTATGTTTATTTTTTTTTGTGCATCTCATTCCTGTTTGTAATTATTGTTCCTAGGTATTTGAATTCAGCCACTTCTTCAAAATTTCCCTCATTTGTCATTAACTGTCTATTTCCATTATATAATGTATTTGTATGTGTGAACATATATTTAGTTTTATTGATGTTTACTTCCAGCCCCAATTTCTTAGTGTTACTCAGTAGTGTGTGTGTGTGTGTGTGTTGCCTCTTAGTATATCCTCGCTATCGACCAATAACACTACATCATCAGCATAAACTAACAGCTTATTAATACCATTGAGTTGTAGGCCTTCTTCATCTTCTAAAGATTTGATGGCATGCTCTAATACAAAATTAAATAGTAGAGGAGATAGTGCATCTCCTTGCTTCAACCAATTGTGGATTTCAAGAGTATTGTCAATATCAATGCTGTGTAAATTTCTGAGAACAAATTTGTAAGATAAAATTAATTCTGTTAAAATCTCATTATAGTACTACTTCATTTTGTCTTTTTAGAGAGGAAATAAATATCTACTGAATCGATGTTTAAAAAAGAAAATTGAAATTAAGATTATTGAAATAGAGAAAATATAAATTTGATTGTCATTTTGGATGATTATAATTGATGTTCGATTCCATCCCTTTCCTCAGAGAGGTTTTTAAAACCATAAGTAGCAGATTAAATATATGAGAAATCTTTGTAATGCTAAATTTGTCTATGCAGTTTTCTGTGCTAGCTTAGGTTATAGCATATCCACAGACTCTTAATAATGAAACATGTTAATATTATATTTCTGGTAAATGCAATTTCTTAATTATCCTAATAGAAGTTATTTTGAGCCGATGCTGTTGGCATTCTCAGCAGAAAGCTGGGAGTGTTAACAGTGACATTTCAGTATGTCATCATTCCAATATGGGGTAAGTTGGGCGTTGTTTCAGCTGCAACAGCAATGCGAAACCACCGCCTCCAATCAAAGTGCTGCTGGCAGGATCGGACAGCTTCGTGAACTCAGTGCTGCGGAACTACGTGGACCAGCTGTCGTTCAAACCTCCAGAGTGGCAGAACTACATAAAGTTCCTCATTGTTCCCCTCGGAAACAATACTCTAGCTCGCTACCTCAGCAGTCTCGATGGCGTCTACGCGTCGGCGTTCTCCACAGAGACGTGGAAAGAGCTACTAGAAAGAGCAGAGCTGCAGAAAACAGACTGTCAGGAGATGCTCAACAGAGTGCATCGTTATCTGCACAGCGCAAGTGCCACCATTCAGCTCCCCGTAGCTGAAGCCATGATCACGTACAAGAAAAGAGGTTATTATATTTAATTCTAGATAAACATTAAAGTTGAGTTTTTAAAAAATCATCTTTATTAATAAATTACAATAGGAAGTAACATAAGTAAGGTGAGTCTGTTACAAAACATGTTTCAATATTCTATTAACATTAATGTTGGGAAGTAAACATTATGAGGTAATTTAGATAAAAAACTTTATCACTCATATATTAAATTAATGTTGGGAAGTAAACATTATGAGGTATAATCATTAATTCATCGGAGAACATTTTGTTTAAACAACTCACCTCATAGGATTCATGCTTCCATGATACTGCGCTTTCAAACACAGTCGTGTTCATCTTCAACCATAACTCCGACTGACGAAATTCTTCGGCCTTCAACTGTTCTATTGTCGCCGTCTTCAGTGCTGCCATCTATGGTTGAATTTATGAACTTCGAAATCAAAGTAACTTTGTTAGGGATAACAAAATTCATTGATCTATCTTTATTTTGACAGTTTGGGAGTAAAATATACATTCAGAAAAATAAAGATAGATCAATGAATTTTGATATCCTTAATGAAATTACTTTGATTTGATGTGTTCATAAATTCAAACCATCGTGGCGACAGCACTGCAGCATGAACGATGGCGACCAATAGAAACAGTTGACGCCAAAGACCAAAGAATTTCGTCAGTCGGAGTTATGGCTGAAGCTGAACACGAGTGATCCCTATTAGGTTCGTCTTCCGGGAATATAGGCCGTGGTCCAGTCGTTCTTCTACTCGACGTTTCGTCTACTGCTGCGGTAGACATCTTAAGGAGATACTGCGTGCTCTCTGTGAACTCCTCAACAAGGGGGGGGGGGACTGGCTGGTCGTTGGAAACTCCCTCCCTATGTTATAGGCACGCCCCTGGTGGAGAGGCGGTTTTCTGCGCGGTCCGTGTTGCGTTGCGGTGTTGTTCCAGGCTGTCGCTCGCAGAAGTCATAGGCTTCGTTGTCGTATTGTGCAGTGCCGGGATACAGATTTTGTTTATCTTCATGGTTTCTTCTTTTTTGTTAAAGGAATTTTTGTGTTTATATATTTCAATGGCTTCTCTGTACAGTCTGGTGTAATAATGTGATGTTTGGGACAATACCTGTGTTTCTTCGAATCTTATTATATGTTCTTGGTTGTTCATCCAGTGTTCCGCTACGGCTGATTTTTCTTTTTGTTTTAGTCTGCAATGCCTCTTGTGTTCTTGCAATCTTGTGGTAACCATTCTTTTTGTTGTGCCGATATAAACCTGTCCACAACTGCAAGGGATGCGATATATACCGGCAGTACTTAACGGATCTCTTGTATCTTTGGCTGGGCGCAGTATATTGCTGATTTTTGTGTTGGCTTGTAGGTTGTAGATATGTTATATTTATTTAATATTCGACCAATTCTCTCCGTTATTGTCTTGATATATGGTAGGTACACCTTACCCTTTGCCTCCTCCTTGTTCCCGTTTTCGGATATGTATTTATTGGGATTTATGGCTCGGCGAAAATCTGTTTTGCTGTATCCATTGGATTGAACGCTGCTTGGAGATGATTAATTTCTTCTTGTAGATACTGTGGTTCCGAAATCCTTTTGGCTCGTTCCACCAGGGTTTTAATTATTCCGGTTTTTGTCTGGGATGATGGTTGGACCGCTTATGTAGGTATCTGTCTGTGTGAGTCTTTTTCCTGTATACTTTGTGTCCAAGTGTCATGTCTTGGTTTCGAATTACTAAAACATCCAAAAACGGTAGACTGTTGTTCTCTTTATTTCCAGGGTGAATTGGATGCTGGGACAAATACCATTTAAATGTTGCCTGAAGTTATCAAGTTCTTCTTCACCATGCTCCCAAATGACGAATGTGTCGTCCACATATCTCAGCCAAACTGAAGGTCTTAATGTAGCATTCTCCAAGGCCTGTTTTTCAAATTGTTCCATGTAAAAATTGGCTATTACGGGCTTAATGGACTTCCCATGGCCACGCCATCTATTTGCTCGTAGAATATTCCTCCCCATTGGAAATACGTTTCTGTGAGGCATATGTTATACAGCGCTACTATGTCTGGGGAAAGAGTTCTTGCAAGTATGTCATAGTGTCTGGGATAGGTATCTAGTAAATAAAGAAACCACATCGAAGCTTATTATTTTATCGTTTGGCTTGAGTTTCAGAGCGTCTATTTTTTCTATGAAATGCGTGGAGTCTTTTACAAACGTGTCAGTTTTTCCAATATACGGTTTCAATAGTGAGGCGAGAAACTTGGCGAGTTCAAATGTAGGTGATCCAATGGCCGAAACAATAGGTCTGAGTGGTGTTCCTTCCTTGTGTATCTTTGGTAATCCATACAATCTTGGTGGCAGTGCTTCTGATTTGTACAATCCTCGTTTAGTGTCTTCATCAAGTGTGGAGCTCTTGATAAGTTTATTGGATTTACGTAGAACTCTTGCTGTAGGATCAGTTTTAAGAATCTTGTATGTCTCTGGATCTAAAAGCTGTTGCATTTTCTGGTTGTACTGTTCTGTTTCCATGATGACGGTGGCATTTCCTTTATCTGCAGGAAGAACGATGATGTCTTTGTCTTCGTTTAGATTATGTAAAGCTACTTTTTCTTTTCGTGATAAATTACTCACCGGTGGTTTGGTTTTACGGAGAATGCGAGACACTTCGCCCCTTATTTCCTCACTCTGATGAATCGGCAGCTGCCTTATTCCTGCTTCTACATTGGCTATGATGTCTTCAATAGGTACTGTTTTAGGTGTTACAGCAAAATTTCCTCCTTTGGCAAGTACCGATATTTCTTCTTCGTTGAGTTGCCGGTCTGTCAAATTTACTACCGCTCTTGAGTTGGGTGGTTTATTTCTGTTTTCTTGATGATTTTTTATGTATTTTTGTTTCTGTCGTTCCGTGTTTTTCTCTATGGTTCGGCAAAAGCTGTGGTATGTGATGTGTATTGATACAACATCACATACCACAGCTTTTGCCGACCATAGAGAAAAACACGGAACGACAGAAACAAAAATACATAAAAAATCATCAAGAAAACAGAAATAAACCCCCAACTCAAGAGCGGTAGTAAATTTGACAGACCGGCAACTCAACGAAGAAGAATATCGGTACTTGCCAAAGGAGGAAATTTTGCTGTAACACCTAAACAGTACCTATTGAAGACATCATAGCCAATGTAGAAGCAGGAATAAGGCAGCTGCCGATTCATCAGAGTGAGGAAATAAGGGGCGAAGTTTCTCGCATTCTCCGTAAAACCAACCACCGGTGAGTAATTTATCACGAAAAGAAAAAGTAGCTTTACATAATCTAAACGAAGACAAAGACATCATCGTTCTTCCTGCAGATAAAGGAAATGCCACCGTCATCATGGAAACAGAACAGTACAACCAGAAAATGCAACAGCTTTTAGATCCAGAGACATACAAGATTCTTAAAATGATCCTAACAGCAAGAGTTCTACGTAAATCCAATAAACTTATCAAGAGCTCCACACTTGATGAAGACACTAAACGAGGATTGTACAAATCAGAAGCACTGCCACCAAGATTGTATGGATTACCAAAGATACACAAGGAAGGAACACCACTCAGACCTATTGTTTCGGCCATTGGATCACCTACATTGAACTCGCCAAGTTTCTCGCCTCACTATTGAAACCGTATATTGGAAAAACTGACACGTTTGTAAAAGACTCCACGCACTTCATAGAAAAAATAGACGCTCTGAAACTCAAGCCAAACGATAAAATAATAAGCTTCGATGTGGTTCTTTATTTACTAAGATACCTATCCCAGACACTATGACATACTTGCAAGAACTCTTTCCCCCAGACATAGTAGCGCTGTATAACATATGCCTCACAGAAACGTATTTCCAATGGGGAGGAATATTCTACGAGCAAATAGATGGCGTGGCCATGGAAGTCCATTAAGCCCCGTAATAGCCAATTTTTACATGGAACAATTTGAAAAACAGGCCTTGGAGAATGCTACATTAAGACCTTCAGTTTGGCTGAGATATGTGGACGACACATTCGTCATTTGGGAGCATGGCGAAGAAGAACTTGATAACTTCAGGCAACATTTAAATTGTATTTGTCCCAGCATCCAATTCACCCTGGAAAGAGAAGAGAACAACAGTCTACCGTTTTTGGATGTTTTAGTAATTCGAAACCAAGACATGACACTTGGACACAAGGTATACAGGAAAAGACTCACACAGACAGATACCTACATAAGCGGTCCAACCATCATCCCAGACAAAAACGCGGAATAATTAAAACCCTGGTGGAACGAGCCAAAAGGATTTCGGAACCACAGTATCTACAAGAAGAAATTAATCATCTCCAAGCAGCGTTTCAATCCAATGGATACAGCAAAACAGATTTTCGCCGAGCCATAAATCCCAATAAATACATATCCGAAAACGGGAACAAGGAGGAGGCAAAGGGTAAGGTGTACCTACCATATATCAAGACAATAACGGAGAGAATTGGTCGAATATTAAATAAATATAACATATCTACAACCTACAAGCCAACACAAAAAATCAGCAATATACTGCGCCCAGCCAAAGATACAAGAGATCCGTTAAGTACTGCCGGTATATATCGCATCCCTTGCAGTTGTGGACAGGTTTATATCGGCACAACAAAAAGAATGGTTACCACAAGATTGCAAGAACACAAGAGGCATTGCAGACTAAAACAAAAAGAAAAATCAGCCGTAGCGGAACACTGGATGAACAACCAAGAACATATAATAAGATTCGAAGAAAAACACAGGTATTGTCCCAAACATCACATTATTACACCAGACTGTACAGAGAAGCCATTGAAATATATAAACACAAAAATTCCTTTAACAAAAAAGAAGAAACCATGAAGATAAACAAAATCTGGATCCCGGCACTGCACAATACGACAACGAAGCCTATGACTTCTGCTAGCGACAGCCTGGACAAAACAGCACGCAACACGGACCCGCGCAGAAAACCGCCTCTCCACCAGGGGCGTGCCTATAAATAGGGAGGGAGTTTCCAACGACCAGCAAGTCTGCAGCCGACTGTTGAGGAGTTCACAGAGAGCACGCAGTATCTCCTGAAGATGTCTACCGCAGCAGTAGACGAAACGTCGAGTAGAAGAACGACTGGACCACGGCCTATATGCCCGGAAGACGAACCTAATAGGGATCAAGACGCCGGCCGTGAAAGCCTACAGTTATACATGAACACGAGTGTTTGAAACCGCGGTATCATGGAAGCATGAATCCTATGAGGTGAGTTGTTTAAACAAAATGTCTCCGATGAATTTTAATTTTATCACTCACCTCATATTATTCTTCTTATCCATAGTAATTCTGCCCGAAGGTAGATCCTTCACTGCAATCATAGCATTTTCATGCTATGCTTACAGCTTTACTAGGGAATTGTAGGTGTGGTAGCTTCCCGTTGCTTTCCACAATTCTTCTTATTTCATTATAAACTAGTTTTGGTACTTTATAATAAAATAAGAAGAATAATATGAGGTGAGTGATAAAAAATATTACCTAAATGAATATACCTCATAGTGTGAATTCCTAAAATAAGTAATTATGAGGTAATATTCATTTAACTATATAACATTTAACGACGATGAAATTTTAGAACGAGTAAATTAATTTAATTATTTGGGTTATAATTTAACCCCTTAAACTGGGGACCTAGCTAGTGCAGTTCTACAGCTCTGTGGGGAGCCTTTTCTTCCTTTAATTTAAATATTATAAAAAATACAGGGAGTAAACATTTGTAACATATCCATCAAATATTATACAAAACAACCATTCTCTTTCATATGGTCATATTTTTTAATCGAAATTTCATATTTTTATTTTTTTCAACTTTAGTACAAAAACGGCACAAGTGTCTTCTCGTGTTCAATTTAAAAGTAATTTGGAAAACATTATTTATATTACATGTAATGAATATTAAAAAAGTATGCAAATCTCTTAAATGCAATAAATGTTAACTCTGGCCTTACATGGTGTCTGTCATCAGTGGCGTTGTTTCAAGTCTTACATCGATATAAACTAAGCATTTAGGATATATGTATAAATAAATTAATTAATTTATATTGGCAATTTACTCCGAAGTTTATAATGTAAATATATAATCTCTTTTAACACTGTGTAAATATTACAATTTTACGACACATATGACCAGTGGCGTTACTAAATACTGTCAGTTTTGAGTTATTACAAATAATCGCATTTTTTTTTATTTTTAGAACTTTAATATACCGTAAAAATATATATCCGTACAATTAGTAGTTTTCCCATTCCTTTCCAGATGTTTTGGTGGTGTATTCTTCTCTAAGTTTATTGATGTATTTATTTGAGATAATTCTTTTGATAGAGTGAAAGGAAACTGGAGCAGAAGTTGGGTTTGAAACAATTTTGCTACCCTTCTTGGCTAGAAAATCGGCTATTTCATTGCCTGTCACTCCACAATGGGCCGGAATCCATTGAAGTACAACTTTTCATGTTTGTATTGGAGTATGACATTACTACATTACAAAGAAAATCTGCAGTAGCAACATTCAGACTGCTAACGGGACATGACTGCTTGAATAAACACCTACACAAATTGGCATAACAGATTCACCTAAATGCCCTTTTTGCAATTTAAATGAAGATATGGAAAGAAACCATCTCCTCCGTTGTCCAGCTTTTGTAGAAGAGACCAGCCTTTCTGCTAAATATTGGAGTGCAAGAGAGCGAATGATTTCATTATCAAGTGCTCGACATTAGATACCAACCAACCAACATTAGTAGTTTTTATTGTAGTAATAGTGATTATTGACGTCATCAGATATTATCAGGGCGTTTATTGAACACTGGTGTGTTGAGAAGTCACTGGTTATTATTGTTTGTTAGTATTATGAATGCTACATAACTTCATTTTAGAAAACACTCATTTTTCAGTAAATTGTAAGTAGCTTATAAAAAAATATGATGAAGTGAAAAAAAAAACTAGAGCGAATAAGACGTTTGAACTAGTTACTTCAAGACTGGAGAATGGAGGGTAAAAGTTAGCAACCCCATTGAATGTTTGTGCAATATTTTTCTAATGTGATAAAGACAGACCTCTCATTTAAACGTGTGAATGAGAGTTACAAGAAACTGTACCAGAGTTATTATTTTTTCATTAACTTAGACCGTTCTTGCATTAAGGTTTAAGGCTAATCTGAGTTGAGAGATATATTATGTTGAGCAAAACAGATGGTGTCTGTTTTTTTTTTCTGAACACGTCTAGTGAATAATATTTTATCATGAATGTTATATAGCTGGCCAGTTACCGATATACGTTAGTCCGTTCTTGCGCGCATACATGATATGTGATTTTAACTCTCGTAATAAGAAACTGTTAAGAGACCGGTCAAAGGGGGTTGAAAAAAATCACACTAGATGTCATACCCATACAGAACAGATCTTCAAAATTTTGTGTTCCTGCATCGCCAAATAACTTAGGGAAAAAATAATATATATCTCCTGACGATTTTATTATTAATTTAACACTTCTCATAGAAGGATAAATTATATTTGAAGAGAAAAATTTTCGCCTAGACCGGGACTCGAACCCGGGACCCTTGGCTTTCCGGGCCAAGTGCTCTAACCAACTGAGCTACCGAGGCGAGTTGCGATCTAGACGCAAATTTTTCTCTTATGTATGTAATTGTAATTCCCTCGCGCCAAATGCTTGAAACCATAGCTTCTATCTTTGCAAATGGCGGCTTCTTAGTTAAGAAGACATTTATTGGGAATTTAACACTACTTTATAGCCAGTAGGGCTTCTATTGACGATTTTATTATTAATTTAACACTTCTCATAGAAGGATAAATTATATTTGAAGAGAAAAATTTTCGCCTAGACCGGGACTCGAACCCGGGACCCTTGGCTTTCCGGGCCAAGTGCTCTACCAACTGAGCTACCGAGGCGAGTTGTGATCTAGACGCAAATTTTTCTCTTATGTATGTAATTGTAATTCCCCTCGCGCCAAATGCTTGAAACCATAGCTTTCTATCGAATTACAATTACATACATAAGAGAAAATTTGCGTCTAGATCGCAACTCGCCTCGGTAGCTCAGTTGGTAGAGCACTTGGCCCGGAAAGCCAAGGGTCCCGGGTTCGAGTCCCCGGTCTAGGCGAAAATTTTTCTCTTCAAATATAATTTACCTTCTATGAGAAGTGTTAAATTAATAATAAAATCGTCAATAGAAGCCCTACTGGCTATAAAGTAGTGTTAAATTCCAATAAATGTCTTCTTAACTAAGAAGCCGCCATTTGCAAAGATAGAAGCTATGGTTTCAAGCATTTGGCGCGAGGGAATTACAATTACATACATAAGAGAAAAATTTGCGTCTAGATCGCAACTCGCCTCGGTAGCTCAGTTGGTAGAGCACTTGGCCCGGAAGCCAAGGGTCCCGGGTTCGAGTCCCGGTCTAGGCGAAAATTTTTCTCTTCAAATATAATATATATCTCGTTGGATATATCCGTAACGCCCACCGAGTGAAGGCTTTCTTGAGACGGATATTCACGGAACACCCCACCCAACGGGTTAACATTTCGAGATGAAGCTGATATATCAAAGAAAATCACAAATTTTACAAAAACAACGGAGATAATTAACAGAATAATGAAACCATCTTTAGTACAAAAGAACTCAAGATTACAGCTTTATAAAAGGATCTCGCAAGACCAGTTTTATGATATGGTAGTGAAGCATGGACAATACGAAGAAGAGATGAAAGCTGAATAACAGCAAATGAGATGTGATTTATGTGCCATACAGCACGTTTATACAAAGTGGAACCATAAAAGAAATGAGGAAATTATGGAAGAGTTGAATGTAGAACCCATTCTCCACCATATGCAAAACTACCAGAAGAACTGGAAAGCCCATCTTCAACGAATACCATCTCATAGAATTCCAAAAGCCATATTTTGTTATTTCCTCCAAGGCAAAAGATCGCAGGGACAACCAAAGAAGTGCTGGATGGAAAATTCCTCTTGAGACCGTGACAGGCCATATGGCCAATACTTGCCTGGATGATAATGATAATATAATGATGATTCATTTAACTTTGTCAGAGTTTTTTTTTTGTTAAAACTCACCTTATGAATTTCATGTTTTTCACAATAACATGGTTTCAGATGTAATCCCATCCATTGTCAGTCACAACTCCAACTGATGAAGTTCTTCTGCCATAAACATATTCTGAGCTGCCATCTCTGGTCAAGTTTTAAACTTCAAAATTAAATTTTGTTCGTTAATATATCAAAATTCATCGATCTATCTTTATTCTTCTGAATGTATATTATATATTATTATATAGTTATATGTAATTGGAATTGACAGTTTGGTAGAAGATATACATTCAGAAGAATAAACATAGATTGATGAATTTTGATATTCTTAATGAACAAAATTTAATTTCAAAAGTTAATTATGGGAAATAAATTCAGACTACAAAAGAGATTAAAAGAATACACAACCCTGCAATCTGATTCAAAGAAAGGAAAGCAATTCAAGAAAATCACTTATCATCCTGAAATACATAACAATTTTTTTTTTTAATTTCAAGAAATTCAATATTATATTGGCACCGATAAATAAATTTAGCCTTGGTAATCAATCAATAAGAAATTGAACACCCCAGATAGTAAAAAATCTGGAATTAGTTGTAAAGACTGCAATAAAGTATACATAGGAAAAAACAAAAAAGAATTTGGACACTCGCACAAAGGAATACTTTAGAGATATTAAAAATGGTGGAATTGAAATATCAGCTATTGCAGCTCATAGTTTTGTTGGGGTGTCATAAAATTGAAAAGAGGCTAAACTTATAAAACATTTGAAAAAGCCTTTAGAATTGACAGTTTGGGAAAATATATATATATTCAGAAGAACAAATTTAGATCCATGAATTTTGAAGTTCCAAGTGAACAGGATTTGATCTCGAAGTTTATCAAATCAACATCAGATGGTAACATTATAGATGAAGATTCCAACGAAAATTCAGTGGTCATGATATCGGATGAGGATGAGAGGGAAGCCTCTTGAAAACTGCAGTTCCCATGTTAAAGAACATGAAGTAGGAGGTGAGATTGAATTAAAATTGACTCATTCATTAATTGAGGAACCTCATAATATTATTTCCCATAATTAACTTATGAATGAGCATGCATATTGAAACATAAAACATTTTCTGGGTAATCTTCTGTTCATTAATAAAAAAGTTAACACCCCAGATAATAAATAATCTGGAATTCATCAAATTAATTGCAAAGATTGCAATAAAGTATATATAGGGAAAACAAAAAGGAATTTGGACACTCACAAAAAAGAACACTTTAGAAATATAAAAAATGGTTAAATTAAAAAATCAGGAGCAGCACTTAGTTTATTAGAGTATCATAGAATTGAAAAAGAAGCTAAATTTTTTTTAACATCTATCTAAACCTTTGGGATTGACAGTCTGGAAAATATATACATTTTAAAAAACTGTATGAGAACCATGAATTTTGAGTTTCTGGACGAACCAAATTTGATTACAAAGTTCTTCGAATCAACACTGGATGGTAGTTTAGAAAATGACCGGCATAATGAAGAATCGACAGTTGTGACAACAGCTGAGGATGGGAATGATGTTTGCTGATACTGCAGTTCTGTGTTAAAAAAATAGATGTGTGAGGTAAGAAGAATTCATGATTCATTTTATTTTTAATAAAAAAACCTCATAATGTAAAAATTCCCAACTGTAATATATGAATATTGAAACATGTTCAAAAATACACAATTTATGAGGTAAGATGAACAGACTCCGCCTTTTTTATTAGAGATTTATATTTTTAAATTCAAATTTATATGAATTTAATGTTTTTATGAACTTGATGATTTAAAATATTTTGGTTAAGAATAATTCATGTACTCTTTTTTTTTTGTTTTCAGTTCTGATGAGGAATCATCCCAAATATTCATTCCCTTTGTTAATGTAAGTGTTATTGAACAGTATAAAGAATGATAATCATTTTACTCAATATAACAATAATTTGTCTAATAATGACTTTGTATTTCCTGTAGAATGTTCGCCTTGGTTCACCTGAAACCTCAGCGTCTGCATCAGTAGATTTGGATGAGGCGCAGTTAAATGTTCCCCAGCTATCGGGTTTCTCCACCCTCCCTTGTATCTCTCCCGGATAAGAAAGATCGTATCACACCACCCAGTTCACCCAACATCAACAGTTTGTACATAGGACAATACAGGTACTTACCTTTGTTCACATTCATGAACCTAAGTATTTCTTTCAACTGTTATAGGAAATATTACTACAGGGTGGTCCATAATAGTTTTCAATATAAAAAGAGGACATGTACAAAAAAATTAAAGGAAAAACCTGGGAAATTTTAAAAAGGTGGGACATTAACAAAATATGGTTGGTTGGTTGGTATCTAATGTCGAGCACTTGATAATGAAATCATTCGCTCTCTTGCACTCCAATATTTAGCAGAAAGGCTGGTCTCTTCTACAAAAGCTGGACAACGGAGGAGATGGTTTCTTTCCATATCTTCATTTAAATTGCAAAAAGGGCATTTAGGTGAATCTGTTATGCCAATTCTGTGTAGGTGTTTATTCAAGCAGTCATGTCCCGTTAGCAGTCTGAATGTTGCTACTGCAGATTTTCTTTGTAATGTAGTAATGTCATAAGCTTGTAGATTTTCCCATTCCTTTCCAGATGTTTTGGTGGTGTATTCTTCTCTAAGTTTATTGATGTATTTATTTGAGATAATTCTTTTGATAGAGTGAAAGGAAACTGGAGCAGAAGTTGGGTTTGAAACAATTTTGCTACCCTTCTTGGCTAGAAAATCGGCTATTTCATTGCCTGTCACTCCACAATGGGCCGGAATCCATTGAAGTACAACTTTTTTATGTAGACGGGATAAATGTTTTATCATTTTGTGACATTCGATAATTTTGATGCTTTTGGGTGTTGTGTCTCGTGTTATAGCAAGAATGGCTGCTTTGGAGTCACATAGAATTACAACTTTTGTAAATTTTTGGATGTGATATAAAAGATTTTGTAAACTTAAGAAAATTGCTAGAATTTCGCCATCAAAGTTTGTTGAATTTGTGTTTAGTTTACGATAAAAGGAAAAAAGTGGACATACTGCACCAGCACCAGTGCCACCATCATTTGGTAGGCTGGAGCCATCTGTAAAAATATGTATCCATTCAGGAGCTGGGTATCTTAGATTTATCATTTCCAGTGACATTTGTTTTAAAATATATGGAGGAGTTTCAGATTTCTTGATGTCTTCTGTTAAATGAAGGTTATATTCGATTTCCAAAAATTCTAGAGGGTTGTTTCTCATCTGCATATTTTCTTTTGAATGTGGAAGTTGCAATTTCTGTTTGATTTCTTGTACAATGCTTAGGAAGCTTTGCTGAGATTTTAAACATACTTGTGGTTTTCTTTGGGTCCAGTTATTATGGGGTAGCCTTAAAAATTTTTCATACTGTGTGACTGCTGTTTTCTCAATTTCAGATGCTATGTTTGGGTTATTTGTTAAGATTTGCATGGCAGTGATTGGTGTTGTTTTAACGGCTCCTGTTATCAGACGGAGGATTTGGTTCTGCAATTTATTAAGTTTTTCCACTTTAGTAGTTACTAGGATTTCTTCACAATATTGAAGTACAGGTTTTATGTACATTTGGTAGAAGGTGTTTAGGGTTTGTGTGTTGCAACCCCACTTTTTCCCTGCTAATCGTTTTAATAATGGTAACCTTGTTTCTATCTTTGTACATATATTCTCCATGTGTTTCTTCCATGTTAATTTTGTGTCCAGAGTTATTCCTAAATATTTTGCTTCATGTGTTTGAGTTAATAATTCACCCTCCAATTTCAGAGTGATGGGTAGTGGTTTCTTTCTTAATGTAAATAGTTGATAATTTGTTTTCTGTATATTTATCTTCATTAAGTTCTGGGATGTCCAATTCTCTAACTGTATTAGTGATTGTTGGGCTATGGTTATTAATTGTTGACTTTGGTTTTTCGGTTTGGAGACCCATATTACAACATCATCAGCAAAAAGTAGGGTTTTTCGTTTCGAGCTTTTCTATATGCTTAGGTAGATCATTAATGTAGATATTGAAGAGAATGGTACTGAGTACAGAACCCTGTGGTAAACCTCGATGTGTTTGTTGGTATTTAGAGAGGTGATTATTATACTTTGTAGCGATGAACCGTTGGATGAGAAAATTGCTGATCCAGAGTAGCATATTCCCTTGAATGCCTAAAGTCTGCATTTTTTCTAATAATTTATATCTCCAAATAGAGTCATATGCTCCTTGGAAATCAACGAACATTGCCAGAGTGTCTTCTTTTCTGTTGAAACTGTCTTTAATAGCTTGACTTAGGTGTACAATTTGTTGATTTGTTGATTGTAATTCTCTAAATCCAGCTTGATTGGGTGAAAGTAAATTATTGGTTTCTAAATACCAATTTAATCGATTTGAAATCATTTTTTCCATAGTTTTAACAATTACACTAGTTAGTGCTATTGGGCGATAATTTGAAAAAGTATTTGTTGATTTTTTTGTTTTCGAAATAGGTATTATAATAGCTTTTTTCCAATCATCAGGAACTTTTGTGTTCCAAGAAAGATTATAAAGGGAGAGCAATTGAGTTTTGGCTTATTGCCAAGGTGTTTGAGAAATTCTGCATGTATATTATCTGCTCCTGGAGATTTGTTTGATTTTAAACTATTAATGGCTATGTTTAACTCTTTAATGTTGAAATTCTTATTAAAGATATTATCTTTTGTACTGCTTGTTGATTTTATGTAATTTTTTAGGTTCTCTTTTATTGTTTTTTGTTCTTTTTGTTCTCTGAGGACAAAGTATAGGTGTTAGCGTAGTGTTTGTTGAATTTGTTGGCTATTTCACTTTCATTTGTAATCTGTTTGTTGTTGTGGATAAATGGTGTTTTTTGCCGTTCTTTTTTATTTTGTATATTGTGTACAAATCTATATGCTTTCTGGCCATCTTTCCTATAATCCATTTTTTGGAGGAAGTTATTAAAATTTTCTCTTTTATTGCTGTTAATTTCTTTTTTGAGTTGTGCGCACAGTTTTCTCCAATTTTGTACATCTTTTGGGTCTTTTGTTTTTTCTGCTTTATTTCTAGCAAGATCTCGGTCTATTTTCATTCTTTCTAATTTTGAATTCCAGAAGGGTTTGTAGTTTTTAACTATTCCTCGTGGTATATATTTTTTTGCTGTTTTTAATATTATTTTGCATATAGATTTGTTAATTTGATCTGACTGAAGTGATACGTTTAAAGGATTTTCAAATTTGGTTTCCAGTTCGTCTGTGTACAGTTTCCAATTGGCTTTTTTGAAGTTCCACCTGGGTTTAAGATGCATTGGAAGTAAGTTGTTATTCCCCAGTTGAATAGTAGCAATGATGGCTCTATGTCCTGAGCCAGGATCTTCTACAATTTGTTTTTTGGTTTTGGAGTATAAATTAGAAGATACAAAGAGTAAGTCAGGATTAGTTCCTGAACCAGAGTAATGTATATATGTTGGAGGATCCTCTTTGTTGTGTATTATTTCTATGGGTGTTGAATTTAATAAGTCTTCTACAATTTTCCCTGCATTATTAGATTTGGTATAGCCCCATCGTCGTGAATGGGCATTAAAATCTCCCATTATAATTGTGTTTGGGTTTATTGTAATATGTTCAAGATTAGGGGAGTTATTTGGTGGATTATAAATTGAATATATATTGTACTGAGATTTATTTATCCATATGTTAATTTTAATTATTTCAATTTTGTCTACATTGTCCATTTCTTTGATAATTTGAACGGATGAAGTCATATGTGTTCGAATTCCAACTAAAATACCACTGCTTATTTGTCGTCCTTTAGGAAGTATGTGAACAGTAAAATCCTTGAAGTGGTAATATTGTAACTGTTCCTGTGTGAGATTTGCTTCTTGAATTGTGAATACATCAATTTGGTGGTCAGATAGCATTTTTTGTAAGTTCAGTCTTTTTAGCTTGTGATAGTCCTCCAGTATTCCACTGGAGGATTTTGATCAAGTTTGGTTTGGTATATTTGTTTCCTTGAAGAAAGGTCCCCGTCCGGAGATCCGAATGGGGGACTATTTTACCTCCGGATTTGTATTTCTTTTTCCAAGGCTTCATGTTTGTATTGGAGTACAATAAACTAGTTGTAACCGTTTAGTAGTAGGCACCACATGTGGTGGTTACGTCACCCATTGAGAGAAAGTAGGTATAGGAAGGAAGGAGAAATGAACCCCTAGGCCTCGAGTACTCTAATACCATCAGGGTCGAAAGAAACAAGAGGTCAGTCAAGGGAGACTGGATAGAAAAGTTGAAAGAGGGAATTGGTATGGGGAGGAGAAGTAATACCAATTCGGTCAAAAAAGAAAAACTCACCAAGCTGACCAGTGCTTGTTGGTGAGTAGCCCTTCCCTTTCGTTCATCATGCATAAGCATGATTACTAACAGCTGCACCACGAGAAGGTGAGGGATTGGACACTAGGTTACTGTCCAGGTCGGTTCCTTTAAGCCTTCGATGGAAGGAATTAAAGGGTCTCCTCTCTGTTAAAAACAGTAGCCTTTCCGCAGCCCATTAACAAAATATAAAAGGAAACAAATTATACAAATTGCACATATAAGTTATGCCTATTTTTTTATTGTCCATTAAAAGTACTTACTCAGGCTACATAATCAAAAACCACTAAAGTCATTGTTTATTAATGTTTAAAAATATTTATTTATCACTGCAAGGGGTATAAAAATCCACTAACTAAATCTCTTTCATCCAGGTTAAGACAATTAGACTACTCAGGTCATAAGAAGACAAGAAAAACAACATAAGTTCATAACGTTTGAATAAAATAAAATGGCAATATCAAAAATACATAACCCAATTCATGAATTTAACAACAATTTTCTACAAATATGAAGTGAGTCATTGAAATTCCAACTCTATTAATTGATAAAATGTTACTTAAATATTAATGAGTTATTATGAATATTAAATTATATTTAGAACACACGTGTACTTTTTATTTCTACAATTTTTTTCCAAATTTCTTACTTAAGTCATGTTTACAAAGTAAATGTTTTATAAAGTAAGGTTAAATTCCCAATAAACGCTTCTTAAATAAATAATAGTTTAAAAAACTAAACCAACATGCTTTATTAGAAAACCGAACTAAAAAGTGAAAAAAAAATTAATTTCCAACATGCTTGGGATAAAATTAAAGTGGTCAACAAAAAAATCATCTCCAACACATCTAGAATAAAACTAGAGTTATCTACAAAAAAAATAATTTTACCATCAAAAAGTGTGGAGTGCTCTATATTTGATAATAAACAGATATTGGTAAAAGTATAGTCCTCTAAGAAGAAAACATAAAAACTATATAAAAAGCACCCATGCTTTGATGGTAAAATTATTTTTTTTGTAAATAACTCTAGTTTTATTCTAGATGTGTTGGAAATTATTATTATTTTTTTTTTTCCATTTTTAGTTCAGTTTTCTAATAAAGCATGTTGTTTTAGTTTTTTTAAGCTATTATTTATTTTTTTATTGTTTAGTTTTAATATTTTACAGAATAAGTTAAAAATGTAAATATCTTTAAATTCAATACTATTTTAGTATGAGCTAAAAGTAATACTCTATTAAAAAAAAATCCTCCGGCCAGATTGAACCAGCGACTATGGATTACTGAAATTATATCCCACTACAGTCACCGCGTCTACTAACTGAGCTCCTTACGATTGATTGAGTAAGAAGTTGATAAGTCCACAAACCGGTTTTATTATTTTGATTGTCTGCTGATTCTGGCCAGGATTTTAGAAAATAAATGTGAAATTATTGTATTGTCATGGGTCTTTTACAAGTATAACAAAGTTTCAAGTCGATCCAATGTTCTAAGTGGGTGAAAATCGTGTTGAAAGATTCCGTTACATTAATTACACAGACACTTTTTTGATTTATCTGATGATTCTGGCAGGATTTTAGAAAATATATGAAATTATTGTATTGTCATTGGTCCGTTACAAGTATACAAATGTTCAAGTCGGTCCAATAATTTTAATGGGTGAAAATCGCGTTGAAAGATTCCGTTACATAGATAGATACAGGTAAAGCTAATATAAAGCATGTAAAAAGAAGTCGCCATTTGCATGATCGAGCAGCGGTACATAGAATTTGGCACTTGGGAATTAACAATGTAAAGAAGAAAAATTTGTTTTTAGATTGGAGTGCATAGGTAGCCTCAATCGGTAGAGCATTGGCATAGAAAGCCAAAGGTTCTGGATTCAATCCCTAGTCTGAGCATATGTTTTTTCTTATAAATGAGTTGGTTATTTTGACTCACCTCATATTTCTTGATTTTTATGCAGACTGTTTCATCGCTTTTGCGCGACATTTCTGATGCATTCCAATTGTTGTTTTGTGGTTGTACATTCTGTAAGTTGATTTCTGCTCCCTCTGCTGGCTGACCGATGAACTTCCAATTTTTTTTTCTTTTCAAAATTCATGGTTTTTCTTTTTATTCTTCCAGATGTAAATTTTCTCCAAATTGTGAGTTCCTTAGATTTTTCTGTTTTACTAATTTGGCCTTAGTTTGAATTCTGTGCTTTTCTGATCATGCATGTGTAGCTATTTAATATTATTTATAATATTATTAATATTTAATAGATATATTTTTCTCTTCAAATATAATTTATCCATCATTAAAATGTATGAAATGAATAATTGAATTGTCCTTGTCTGTTTGTTTCCAGGGACCAATCACTATCAAGCCAATGGAATTACAGTTAGATATTGGTTGATTCCGGTAAATTAAGTGAAGCTCCTATAGTTGGCAAGAGCAGTAAGGGTGACAAACAAAATCAACTGTGAAAACTACATTCCGTTTCTCTGCAGGTCCAAAGGTTGCCTCTGGCTGGTGAACATCCCACACAACATTTTGTAATGAGCTACTCTACCAAAGAGAAGAAGCAAAAAGTAAGATATCTCATTCATTCATGTGTGAAATTTTAAACACTAGCTTATTGATGATGAAATACATCAGTTGCTTAGTATGATTTGGGAAAAAGAGGCTCTTCCAAATGTATGGAAAGAGTTGATTATCATACCACTCTATAAGAAAGGAGATAAAACTAATTGCAGTAACTACAGGGGCATCTCATTATGCTCAACTTCTTGCGGAATTCTAACAAATATGTTAGTAAACAGACTTACTCCTTATATTGATGACATTCTACGAGGACACATCAATGTGCATTTAGAAGAAGGTCTACAGCAGATCAGATTTTTAGTAAAAGACAGATTTTAGAAAAGAAATGGGAATGTAATGGCACTGTGCATCACTGTGTGTAGACTTCAAAAATGCATATGATTCAGTTAAGAGGGAAAAGTTATATAGTATCCTTCTGGAGTTTGGAATTCCTAAAAAGTTACTTAGGCTTATTTAAATGTGTGTAAATACCAAAAAAGGTAGGGTGCATATAGGCAAACAGTTTTTGGATACTTTTAAAATTCACAATCGGTTTAAAGCAAGGAGAATAACTTTCTCCTCTACTATTCAATTTTGTACTAGAGCATGCCATCAAATCTTTAGAGGATGAAGAAGGCCTACAACTCAGTGGTATTAATAAGCTGTTAATTTATGCTGATCATGTAATATTATTAACTTATAGTGAGGATAAACTAAGTGCCAGAGTAAAAAACAAAAAGGTACATTGGTGCACTAAAAATGTTGCTTTTTGGACACTTAAATGGATTACGCTGCCTAACCATAATAAATACACAAAATATATATATACAGAATTGAATATCTCAAAAAATTCTACAGAAAAGTCTGCGACAGCATAATGTCTATCTTTTATGGATGTCTCACAATAACCATTTTTATCTTTCAGCTCATTGATACCAAGATGATCAGGATAAGTAGATTCCCAGGCAACATCAGATTCTCTATCATAAGAGGCAGCAGGATATTGCTCGCAATCCTATAGTCGTGTTAACACTCTAGCAGCACCAATTTTTTGTTTAATCATAATCAAACTTCGCATTTAGCAATTAATTAAAAACATCGGAATATGTAGATTCCCGAGCAATGCTGGTTAATCAAACTAGTAGGTATAAAAACATGCGTGTATTCTAATGAACGTTGTGTTAAAAATTTCAAGCATTGGTGAAAAGCTTTCAGAGATTTAAGATTTGAATAAACGAACATCTACTTTTTGATATTTTTATTATTAGTTTAACACTTCTCACTGAAGGATAAATTATATTTGAAGAGAAAAAATTTCACCTAGACCGAGACTCGAACCCGGGACCTTTGGCTTTCCAGGTCAAATGCTCTACCAACTGAGCTACCGAGGCGAGTTGCGATCTAGACACAAATTTTTCTCTATATACATTGTAATTCCCTCATGCCAGATGCTTTGAAACCTTTGTTTCTATCTTTGCAAATGGCAGCTTCTTAATTAAGAAGACATTTATTGGGAATTTAACACTACTTTATAAAGCCAGTAGGGCTTCTATTGATATTTTTTATTATTAATTGAACACTTCTCACTGAAGGATAAAATTTTCTCTTCAAATATAATTTATCCTTCAGTGGAGAAGTGTTTAAATAACAAAAACTTCAATAGAAGCTCTACTGGCTTTATAAAGTAGTGTTAAATTCCCAATAAATGTCTTCTTAACTAAGAAGTCGCCATTTGCAAAGATGGAAACAAAGGTTTCAAAAGCATTTGGTGCGAGGGAATTACAACGTATATAAGAGAAAAATTTTATATATAAATCACAACTCGCCTCGTTAGCTCAGTTAATAGAGCATTTGGTCCGGAAAGTCAAAGGTCCCCGGTTCGAGTCTCAGTCTAGGCAAAAATTTTTCTCTTCAAATATAATCTACATTTTTTATTTATATAGATATCGTGTACCAATAGCTGAATATAGTAACTCTGTATATTTTTATAAGTTGGGTAATTGCAATAATTGCAATTAGTGTTCCATGTCAAATTAAAATTAGAGCTGTATTTTTAAAAAGGCATAGAGAATTTAGAGTTGTTGTAATAATTGATTATTATAATTTTTTAGTCATGCGTTTGGGAAAGAAGAAAGAAAAGGAAAAGGAAAGTGAGCCTAAGAGTCAAGTGGTTGAGGGAGTTTCAAGACTCATCTGTTCCGCAAAAACTCACAGTGTTCCTCTCAAAGGTATGATAAGTTACATATGTTCACTCAGTTATTAGGTATATAATGCAGAAGATGTTGGTAGAGTGAGAATGAGGTGGGAGAATAACATTAACTATGATTTGCAGTAAGTAGATTATACAGGGCAAGCTTACTATGCAAATAGAATACTATTCAAAAGTAAACTTGTCTCCAGATTAGCTAAAGTTAAACTGTATAATACAGTAATAAGAACCGATTTTAACTTATGGCTGTGAAACATGGGTACTGAAGGAGTCTCATAGACAAAGGAAGATCTTATGAGATTTTTGGACCAATTAGAGAAAGTGATGGCACATGGCACATACGAATGAACTCTGAATTAAATAATCTAATACAAAATAAAAATATAATAAACCACATTAAAGCTCAAAGACTGCGCTGGTTTGGACATATAAATAGAATGCAGGAAGACAAGTTTGTAAGAAGAATACACAAATGGAAACCATTATGCACCAGAACAGCTTGACACCCAAAAAAACAGATGGCAGGAATGATGTTATAAAAATATATTGGAGATGAAAATTGGAAATTGGCCAGTCTGTATCCAGGATAAATCTAGATGGAGGAAAATTGTTGAGGAGGCCAAAACTCCAATGAGGTTGTAGTCGCTTACTAAAGTAGAAGATTATACAGGGAATGATTGGAAAACTAGTAGGTATATAAACATGTGAGTATTCAAATGAAACGTTGTAAAATTTCAAAGCAATTGGTGAAGAACTTTCAGAGATTTAAGATTAAGAAAACATTAGCTCAGGATATAGATGTATGGAGAGCTTATGTCTGCCTGACCATGAACCTATGGGTTTGATAGTGGCAGTGAGTGAGTTAGTTAGTTACTTATAATGTAGAAGATGGAACATGATCTTCATAGTTTCAACCACTTGACACGCGGTGGACTAGTGGTTATGTTCCTTGCCTCTGGTCCCAAGGGTCGCGGGTTCAAACCCGGCCAGGTTCGATGGATTTTTTAGAACAGAAAAATCCAAGGAGCAAGTCCTCTGGGAGGACATTAAGCCGTGGGTCCCCGAGTATGAAGATTTTCAGGCTCGTAAAAATCCTGAATGAAAAGCCTGAATGAAAAGGCCTCTATGCAAAATTTACCGAAATTTCCCGTCCTAGTACTACCTTGGTTTCCTAGATGTCAGTATGAGGTGGAATGCTGACCACGGACCACTCAAAATGACATCTATACGAAAACAAGTGTAACTAAATTAGTATGGTTCAAATTCTTCCCTGTAGGGGGAGAGCACCTTAATCTCTGTAAAGGGAAAACATAGACTTACAATACAATACAAAGTTTTTAAACAGAAATTTAATTTAGTTGAGAACGACTAATATATCAGGTAAGCATTTTAATATTTTAACATTTTATTACATAACCTCAATGGTGCGTTACATTGAATTTTAGAAGTATTTATATTGCTTTGAATTTTAAATTCAGTAAAATTTATCCTTCTCACAGGAAACTTTAAGCACAGTTATTTAAATTGAACTTTTATAGGAAAAAACACTATGGGGTTTAATTTAAATTCTTTATGCCTCACCTCATATCCAGTATTCTAATTAAACCAGTTTCAAAATCTAGGTGGTTTCATCTTCAGTAATATCTCGACCAATGTTATGTTATAATTGAGTTTGTATTTTTTAACATGTTGTTGTTTTCAAATGCTGGGCCTTGGCACCGAAGCCATTAGCGTTCTTGCTCTCCAATATTTCTCTATTGTGGATCCAACAGGTATACTTCATCAGGTTTGTAGGTGTTCTTCATTCATTTCTTCGTCTTTATTGCATAGAGGACAATTTGGATTCGTGTAGATTCCTATTTTATATAAATGTTTGGCTAAATAGTCCATGTTCTGTAAGCAGTCTAAATGTTGCTACTGTAGTTTTACGTGGAATTCTGGAATAATATCTGGCTTCTTTACTAAAATATTCCATTTTTTGTCTTTGGCTTATTACATAGGTCTTGGTTTGTTTGATTTTATATTTGGTTTTAACTATTCTTTTTATGAATGTGAAAGGTAAGCTTTTAGTAGTATTATGTTTTTATATAATATTTAACATTTCTCAATGAAGATAAATTAAATTTGAAGAGAAAAATTTTCGCCTAGACCGGGACTCGAACCCGGGACCCTTGGCTTTCCGGGCAAGTGCTCTACCAACTGAGCTACCGAGGCGAGTTACGATCTAGACGCAAATTTTTTCTCTTATATACGTTGTAATTCCCTATCGCCAAATGCTTTTGAAACCATTGTTTCTTCTTTGCAAATGGCGGCTTCTTAGTTAAGAAGACATTTATTGGAAATTTTAACATTACTTTAAAAGCCAGTAAGGCCTCTAATGATGTTTTTATTATTAATTTAACATTCTCAATGAAAGATAAATAAAATTTGAAGAGAAATTTTTCTCTTCAATTTTAATTTATCTTTCATTGAGAAATGTTAAATTAAATAATAAAAACATCATTAGAGGCCTTACTGGCTTTTAAGTAATGTTAAATTTCCAATAAATGTCTTCTTAACTAAGAAGCCGCCATTTGCAAAGATAGAAACAATGGTTTCAAAAGCATTTGGCGATAGGGAATTACAACGTATATAAGAGAAAAATTTGCGTCTAGATCGTAACTCCGCCTCGGTAGCTCAGTTGGTAGAGCACTGGCCCTGAAAGCCAAGGGTCCCCGGGTTCGAGTCCCGGTCTAGGCGAAAATTTTTCTCTTCAAATTTTAGTAGTATTCTGAATTAAATTGGGAGCCTTTTTTGGCAAGAAAATCAGCAGTGTCATTTCCAGCAATTCCACAATGTGCAGGTATCCATTGCAATTGAATTCTTTTCTGTAGTTTGGGTATTTTTTAACATTATTACCTCATATATTGGTTTGTTGGACGATCATTTCAAAGCTTATTGCTCCATCTTTAGCTTGACACAAACTAGTTTTTTCTTTTCTTCATGTGTGTCGGCCCTGGATCTGCATTCCAAAGAACTTGGTAATGAGGCTCCTTTCTTCTCCGGGAATTTCAAAGTTCATAATTTTCTCCTTGTTCTTCTGTATGTAGATTTTTTTCCATATTGTGAGTTCATTGGTATTTTCTAACTGATTTTAAATAATTTTGTATTTAGATCTATTTTGTGTTTTTCTGTCCAAACGTGAGCTGCTACTGCTTGATTTTCTGCTTCTCCCTTTTTTACATTCTTTGTGTTCTTTAGTTCTAATGTTTAAATTTCTCTTTGATTGTAGCTTAAAATAACTCTGATTGATCTGGTAAATTCCTGATCTGTTTTCTTCTCCTTCAATTTTGCCATTTTTGTTGATTTTAATTATCCTATTGACACTGTATTCATTTTTTGGTGCCAATGGGTCGAGATATTACTGAAGATGAAACCACCTAGATTTTTGAAACCAGTATAATTAAAAATGTCCATTGCTGTGGTCTTGAAGTAGCATGCTGCTTTGTCACGCAGCGGGCCCAGGTTCGGCTCCCATTTGGGACAGGCTTCCTGGGTGAGGGTTTTTTCAGATTTTTCCTCACATGTAAGACAAATGTTAGGAAGCTTTAGGGCCCAACAGTCCCCAAAAATTATCTGGCCATCATCATCATCATCATAATTTCACTGGTGTAGAAAGCAATGGGAAGCTACCACACCTAAAATCCCCTAGTAAAGCTGCAAAGCATAGTATGAAAATGCTATGATTGCAAATACCTGCCCTCCGGCAGAACACTATAGTAGTTTAGTTTATAATTAGAAGAATGGATGTGAGGTGAGGTATGAAGGATTTTAATTTAAATATTAAATGTGATATAGAGTTATATAAGTTAATATCATTTATTTTTTATTTCACTCACCTCATACTTCATAACTCCTCGCAAACCCAGGGTTTCGTCACATCATTTGTGACATTCTCAATGCTGTTGTCACAAATGATGTGACGAAACCTTGGGTTTTGCGAGGAGTTATGAAGTATGAGGTGAGTGAAATAAAAATAAACGATATTAAAAAAAAACCTCATAGTGTTTATTTCCTATTCTACATAACTTTATACGTTAAGTTTACTTTAAATATTTTAATATTTTTGTTGTTTGAATTTCTTAACTTATTTAATATTATCTCCTTTCCAAAGCCATATAAACTAGTACGGGGTGAATCATAAATATGACTATACGTTTGATCGCGTTGTGTGATGAAAATATTACCATTACAGGAAATATGAAATTACCCGTTGTCAAATTACAAAAATGGAATAAAACAAAACAGTGTAGAACTTACGTCATTAGTCAAAATGGCGTTGAATATGCAACAGCAAATTACAATTGCTGCATGGGTAATAACGTATGCTAATGATCGTGAGGCCGCAAGACGTGAGTTTAACGTAGCATTGCAGCCATCGACTGTGGGGAAGTGGAGAAAAGACTGCTGGAAATGGGAAGGATGCAGAAAATCAAACCTCCTGGAAGGCCTCGCATTAGCATGGATGCAGAAACAATGAAGAGAATTGGTGAGGCATTCGACACTAACCCACAAAAATCAACCTGCCAAGCTGCACTTGAGCAGTGATTGTTTTTTGTTTTGTTCTATTGTTGTAATTTGAAGGATTCCCTTTCCAATGATAACATATTTCTGAATCACTCTGTATATTAAATCAATTTGGTATGCCTATCTCTATGCAAGAAAAATGTTTTTAATTTTAAATCCATTGCGTCTGTATTACACCATATATCAAATGATTGGTGGTATATATTGAAATGGTATATGAAGAATGTAAATATGTTTGATGTGTTTTCGATGTTTTAATTTCAATTAACATTTTCCAGTTCTGGATAGAATCTAATTTAAGAAAGAAAAATTAATTATATTTGAAGAGAAAGGGGCACACGCCGTAGCGTAGTGGTTAAGGCACTGCGCTACAAGCCGGAAGGTCGAGGGTTCAAGTCCCGGTGGGGTCAGGATTTTTTAAACTGAACCCAACCTTCTGGCGGCACTATGGCCCTGGGGTCGACTCAGCCTCTAACGGAAATGAGTACCAGACCCTTGTTCTGGGGTAAAGGCGGCCGTCACGCAGGGCTGACAACCCGGCTGACATCAAGTGCCGATTGTCTAGAAAATGGTAGGAGCCTTAACCTCCCACTACCCCAAGGGCCTCCTGAGGCCTGTAGTGGGAATACTTTACTTTACTTTACTTATTTGAAGAGAAAAATTTTCCGCCTAGACCGGAGACTCGAACCCGGGACCCTTGGCTTTCCGGGCCAAGTGCTCTACCAACTGAGCTACCGAGGCGAGTTACGATCTAGACGCAAATTTTTCTCTTATGTACGTTGTAATTTCCCTCGCGCCAAATGCTTGAAACCGTAGCTTCTATCTTTGCAAATGGCGGCTTCTTAGTTAAGAAGACATTTATTGGGAATTTAACACTACTTTATAGCCAGTAGGGCTTCTATTGACGATTTTTATTATTAATATAACACTTCTCATAGAAGGATAAATTATATTTGAAGAGAAAAATTTTCGCCTAGACCGGAACTCGAACCCGGGACCCTTGGCTTTCCGGGCCAAGTCTCTACCAACTGAGCTACCGAGGCGAGTTACGATCTAGACGCAAATTTTTCTCTTATGTACGTTGTAATTCCCTCGCGCCAAATGCTTGAAACCATAGCTTCTATCTGGCTATAAAGTAGTGTTAAATTCCCATAAATGTCTTCTTAACTAAGAAGCCGCCATTTGCAAAGATAGAAGCTATGGTTTCAAGCATTTGACGCGAGGGAATTACAACGTACATAAGAGAAAAATTTGCGTCTAGATCGTAACTCGCCTCGGTAGCTCAGTTGGTAGAGCACTTGGCCCGGAAAGCCTCGAGTCCCGGTCTAGGCGAAAATTTTTCTCTTCAAATATAATTTATCCTTCTATGAGAAGTGTTAAATTATAATAAAAATCGTCAATAGAAGCCCTACTGGCTATAAAGTAGTGTTAAATTCCCAATAAATGTCTTCTTAACTAAGAAGCCGCCATTTGCAAAGATAGAAGCTATGGTTTCAAGCATTTGGCGCAAGGGAATTACAACGTACATAAGAGAAAAATTTGCGTCTAGATCGTAACTCGCCTCGGTACTCAGTTTGGTAGAGCACTTGGCCCAGAAAGCCAAGGGTCCCGGGTTCGAGTCCCGGTCTAGGCGAAAATTTTTCTCTTCAAATATAATTTATCTTCTATGAGAAGTGTTAAATTAATAATAAAATCGTCAAGAAAATTAATGTTTGAACCGGA
The DNA here is from genome assembly GCA_030220185.1 of Diploptera punctata. NCBI lineage: Eukaryota > Metazoa > Arthropoda > Insecta > Blattodea > Blaberidae > Diploptera > Diploptera punctata. The sequence continues at coordinate 47,265 of JASPKZ010000844.1, read as the reverse complement.
ATTTGAATCCTGGACCTCTCATTCTCCGTACGAGTGTGCTGTCACATTACACTATTCAAATGACGATACAACATTAACATTTATTTCAACTTATACAATTCTCGTTCGTCCAAAGGCTAATAGCTGTCGCTACCATCACACCAACTGACGGTTTCTATTCAGAAGGTTTTTTATTGAGAATTTATCATTACTTTTAGCAGTAAAGCTTCATATTTTTGATGTTTTTATTTCAATTAACATTTTCCATTCCTGGATAGAGGGAGAGAATGAGAGGTCCAGGCTTCAAATCCTGGTTCAAACATTATTTTTCTTTCTAACTTAGATTCTATCCAGGATTGGAAATTGTTAATTGAAATAAAAACATTGAATATATATAAAGCTTTACCGCTAAAAAGTAATGTATAAATTCTCAATAAAATAGTTTCTGAATAGAAGCTGTTAGTTGACGTGATGGTAGCACAGTTTATTAGCCTTTCTGACGAACGAGGATCATATAATCAAAATTACAATGGGAGGAAACACTATGAGGTATTTACATTAATGAATGAGTTGGAGAAAATGCTTTAACATCTCAACAGGTTTGACTGAAGATGGAAGTAAACTATACTTTTGAAACCGGTATCATGAAGACACACAACTTTATGAGGTGTGATTTTAAAGCATTTTCTCTAACTTATTCATTAAAGAGAATTGTATAAATTGAAATGTTAATGTTTGTATTGTCGTTTGAATGGTGTAATTGGATAGCACACTTGTACGGAGAACGAGAGGTCCAGGATTCAAATCCCAGTTCAATAATTTTTCTTCATTTTAAATTATGTTTGATGTGTGTTGACAGTGAGTATAGATGGAACAGAGTGGTCCGGAGTGAAGTTCTTCCAGTTGTCTGCGCAGTGGCAGACGCACATCAAGCACTTCCCCATCACGCTGTTCAGCTTCCCAGAAGCAAGCCTGTAGCTGAGACAAGACCCACGGCAACTGCCAATGATACCAGCTCGAAACAGCAGAATGCGTGCGTGGGTCAGGCTCGTAGTGCTGTGATGTGGACAGTTCCTGACATGCCAGTCTTCTTCTCGGAGAAGACGGGTTATGTCAAATAAATGGAAACTAGTCTTTTTTGTGTGCCATGGGGCATTTCGTGTGTTGGTCTCAATGACTTTCCTTAAAAAGGTCCCTTTAGACAGAAATGTCAAATTTTATTGTAGAAAATTGTTTCCAGTCTTGGGGGGCCAAATACATGGTCTATAATCTAGTGTTTGTATCACTTGTGTTTACATTTTACATTATAGAAAACTCTTGACATATATTTACATTTAGGATTCTTTTTTATTAAAATTATTAATGTTACTTTTAAAATGACAACAGGAAGTAACACTATGAGGTACTTCTTAATAAATTAGGTGAGGTTTCTTATCTCATAAAAGTTGAGTTCTTTTAGGACATGTTTCAAAACACTTGTGTTTCATTGTCAGATTGTTCAGACTGTTGATTTTTATGTTGTCAGCCCTGGATGTCAACTCCTACTCCATCTTTTGGTGGCCCAAAGAATTTGCATATCAAATCCCTGTCCTCGGGAATTTCAAAATTAATGATTCTGTCCTTGTTCTTCTAGATGTAGATTTTCTCCCAAATGGTGAGTTCTTTAGTATTTTCTAACTGTTTTAATAATTTGGTGTTCTAATAAATTTCATCTTTTTGTGAACAAAATTGCAGTAGCTGCTCTCGTTTGGTCAGAAAAATATAAATCAGTGTGAAGACCAAATTATTTAAACAGAAAATACTAAAGAACTCACCATCAGGAGAAGATATACATTCAAAAGAACAGGGATACATACGTACATACACAGTGTTCTGCCCAAGAGCAGGTCTTTCACTGCAAACTCAGCATTCACCATTCTTTCCTTAACTCAGCCTTCCTTTTTGTATCTGCATACAAACCATTTATTTTAAGATTATCTATCATTTGATGTTTTTTCCTGCCTCTAACTTTCTTTCCATTGACCATTCCTTCTAGGGCATCCGTCAGCAGGCAGTTTCTTCTTAGCCAGGTGACCAATCCAATTTGCTCTTTTCCTCTTCTTTATGAGTTCCAGTATTGTTCTTCCTTCACCCATTCTGTCTAGCATATCTTTATTTTTTTATTATGTCTGTCCATTTTATATGCTCGATCCTTCTCCATATCTTTCTCAAAAGCTTCCAGTCACTTTTCCTCATTCAGTTGTAATGTCCAAGTGTCTGTATCATACAATGCTACACTCCACACAAAGCACTTCACTCTTTCGTAATTTTTTTTTGCCAAAGATCTGCAGGAAATGCTTCTATTCTTGTTAAAAGCTTCTTTTGCCATTGATAGAATCATGAATTTTGAAATTCCCAGGGAGAGGGATTTGATGTGCTAGTTATTTGGACAATCAAACTATGGAGTAGGAGTCAATATCCAGGTCCAACAGCTTATAAATGAACAGTCTGGACAAGCTGACGATAAAACAGAATTGTTTTGAAACATGTCCTAAAAGAACTCAACTTTTATGGAAGTAACATTCAATAGACTCATCTTATTTATTAATGTTATTTAATTACCAAATGTATCTCACTCAGATCAGATTTCATATATTAAAATAAATCTTCAAATTTGTTACCTTAAGCAAAATATGTATAATACCATTGAACTAAACTCTGACATTGCCCTTATTTATTTGGGTTCACATCTGAGGGCTCATGGTGTGTTTCCTGTCCTGTTTTTATCTTGCTTTTTTTTACTAATGAATATTTTTATAAAATCTTAATAAGTGTGTATATACTATAGATTGTATGCGAGCCAAATTATGGCAGCTGCAAGCTTTTGCTTGAAACAGAAAATTACAGGCCGAGTGGCTTGTAAATTATTCCAAGCCTTGTGGCCCGAAACCTTCGCTTGGTGACGTACCACATAAGCAGCAGTTGCTTATAAATCCCGTGCATGCACTAGAGAAAGAGGATTAAATCTTTCTCTTATATACACTGTTAATTTTCATTTAGATTAGAGTTTCTCAGGTAGCTCAGTTGGTAGAGTATTCACATAGAAAGCAAAAGGTCCTTGGTTCAAACCCCAGTCTGAGCATATATTTTTCTCTTCAAATATAATTTATCCATCATTGAGATGTATGAAATGAATAATAAAAATTACCGCATAATGTTTACCATATACGTAGGATGCCAGAGAAAAGATTACCCAGACAAGTTTTGGGATGGATTCCACCTGGGAAAGGAAAGAGAGGTTGACCTAGATTTAAATGGATGGATGATGTAAGAAGAGGTATTAGGGTGCTAGGTCTGGAAGAATTGTAATGGCAATAGAGAAGGTCCTGTGCTGTAGCCGAGCGGTTAAGGTAGGAAGCCTTGGCGCAGAGCTACGGGACTTGCGCTGGTTCGAGTCTCCATGGGGGAAGAAATTTTTTCATGGTATTTCGGCCAGTATGGGACCGGTGCCCACCCAGCATCGTGAGGCAATTGGGTAGCTACTATAAGTAGCGGCTCCAGGTTGAGGAACCAGCTATAATGGCTGGGAGACTCGACATGCTAACCACATGTCACCCCTACACTGGCTGTTGATCATCTACCTCTGTGATTGACACATGTGGATGTGAAGGGCCAGCAGCCGGCTGGTAAAAGGGCAACCGCTGAAAACTGGAAAGACCCTCAATCGGAAATGAGAAGATAGAGAAGAATGGAGAAAGAAGATAAAAACTTAAAAAGCTTTGAGCACAGGAAGATGTTTATTACATTATAAACCTGTTTCTAAATAAAAGAATGTTTACTTCCCAAAATTAAATTTAACATATTTAATTTATTTGGACGTAGCAGTGCACGCCGGGTATTAGCATGAGAAGTTGTCAGGATGTAGATGTTAACACAAAGTGGTACACCAGTCAATTATAAACTGTATAGTAAGAGCTCAGTTTTATATTTATAATAAGTCTGGTCTTGTATGCAGTGTTATAAACATAACTGCTGATTTATAGTGCATGGACTGAACGTGCTTGTTATTTCCAAAAGGAAAGTTGAGATATTTAAGTATTATAAAATGTACTTTACCCCCCTTCCCTAAAATGAGAATTTTATTTATTTTTTATATCCTTTCAACTGTAATGAAGGATGACCTGTAGATAATGTCTTTTTCACAAAAAAAAAGATTGTGTTAAGATTTTAAATTAGTTCCTATCACTGGATCTGAGTATTATATTATTTTAAGCATGTTCCTTTGCCTCTACAAACATCTATATATAGTTAATTCCTTACTTGATTAAGTTATGTAGGTAGGAAATAACACTATGAGGTTTATGTTAATTAATTTTGACTCACCTTATATTTCTTGACTTCTATGAAGGCCCAGGTTTTGTCACTGCAGTTGTGACATTCTCGATGCAACACCACGATCACAAACTGATCTTTGTAATCTTATTGATTTAACACAATAGCTGTTTCTTTCCGAGTATTTATGACAGAATAAAATCCAAACACTTTGTTCCAAATTTCATCATCATCATCCATGCAAGTATTACGTCATATGGCCTGTTACGGTCTCAAAGAGGAATTTTTCATCCAGCAATTTTTTGGACATCCCAGCGATCTTTTGCCTGGGGTGGTAATGCAGCATAGCATTTGGAATTCTGTGAGATGGTATTCGTTGAGGATGGGCTTTCTAGTTGTTCTGGTAGTTTTGTATATGATGGAAAATGGGTTCTACCATCCAACTCTTCCATAATATCCCCATTTCTTTTATGGTACCACTTTGTATAATCTGCTGTATGGTGCATAAATCACATCTAATTTTCTGTTATTTGGCCTTCATCTCTTCTTTATATTGCCCATGCTTTACTACCATACCTTAATACTGATCTTGCAAGAACCTTATAAAGCTGTAATCTTCTGTTCTTTTGGACTAAAGATGGTTTCATAATACAAAATGTTGGAAATTTTAGCTGAAAATCTACCACAACAGCGTATTTTAAATATATACAATATCTATAAAACAAATTTTATTTCAGTTTAAATCAATAACACACAAACAGAATGGACCGAAATTAATAAGTGCATAAGACAAGAATGTGACCTCCCATCCTTGCTCTTTATCATATACATGGATAGGGCGACAGATGAGACATTGTTCTATTCAAACTAATAAAACCTAAAAATAGACTCCCTGCTTTTTGCAGATGATTTGGTATTAATAGCTCCAAATTTCATACAATACAATTCAATTCCTCACTGGCCAATACCTCCAGAGATTCAACATCAGAGAGAATGCAAGTTGTGATTGTAGTATTAAGCAGCCAAAGTGTTAAACATATTATCTTTGATTGCCCTTTGTTCTGGAATTAAAGGTATGAAATAAACTGTCTTAAAAGTAACACCACCTGTTTAAGTGAACCACCCATTACAGAAGTGCTTTCGACAAAAATGAAAAACTACAAACTTTTTAATGTGTTTATATAATAAGTTTTAGATAAAATTATATAATGTATCACAACTTTGGCACAAACTATAACTCTAACATACCTTACGTGAAACAGGGTTTATAAATTTTGAATAATAAATAATAATTTTAATGAGGATTAGGATAATTTTTTTTTCTCTGTTTATCCTTCATTCAGTTTTAAAATCTCTGTTATTGGAATGCAAGAGAGCAAATGGCTTGCAGACAACTTCAGTTTTGTTTCCAAAAACCAACTTTATAAAAACTTTTGATGGTATGAAAACAAATCATTCTCACTCATATTGACTTATGTTCTTCTTTACCAAGGCATTATTAACTTTTTTTGCTTAAGATATGTATTTCACTTATAAATTGGAAAATGTATGTTTTATGTTGCAGCTTTCTTAAAAATTAGAATGAATTTATTTTTTTATTTTTTGTTCTTCCTTAAATTAATTTAAATAAAATAATTTATTTACTATATTCTAAAATACTTTTAAGAAACATTTTTATTCTGTTGAGGATATTGTTAAACATTTGAAACAATAAATTTGTACCTGTTGTGCGAGTCGTCCTCAACAAATTATATTGTATAAATTAGTCAGCTAGGTCTTTCGGAACCGGTTCCATTTTCAAAACTGTTCATTGGATACTGGTTTGTTTAAGAGGGGTGATAGGTGAAATTTCCTATTTTCTACATTTTTTTTTGAGCTAGAGAATTGATTTTTTGTACAAACATTCACTGCATGATACGTAATGATGTGTTTAAGTTTCATTCTTGTGAGACATTTATTTTGCGAGTTATTAAATATTATATTTTTTAAAAATTTGCATATATTATAATTAACGTGAGATGGTAGGCCCTATCCCATCAATGTTTAAAACATATTAATTTGAGACCCATATTTCTCGGGAACTACTAGATGGATTGTAATGAATTTTTACAGCATATTAAATGAGGCTTGTAAAGATCACTGAACCTCTGTCAAACTTTTATATTTTATTTCACTCACCTCATACTTCATAACTCCTAGCATACCCAGGATTTCATCACATCCTTTGTGACATTCTCAATGCTGTGTCACAAAGGATGTGATGAAACCCTGGGTATGCTAGGAGTTATGAAGTATGAGGTGAGTGAAATAAAAAATAAACAATATTAAAAAACCTCATAGTGTTATTTCCTATCTACATAACTTGTATCTAAATATTGATGTCCTATATCATTTTTTTGCCACTAGTCTTTTTTTATTTAAAAAATAACTTTAAAAAAATCATAAGTGAGAATCTATACAAGAGATCATCATGATTATGGTTCCATAGCTTTAGTATAACTAGTTTACAGCCTGTAAAAAATTCATGTAAATATCTCTAATAGTTCCTGAGATAATGGGGCAAATGTTCGAAAATTTTTACTTTTCGAGAAACACAAGGTTTAAAGTATAATATATTACAGGCCGACACCTGTCAACTGTTTTTAAAAAATTAATTAACACACTTATAATTGGATATCAGTAAAAAAATCATATACAGAAATGTTCAGAAAAGAACAGACTATTTAATTATGAAAAAATATGATTTTTTTTTTTCAAATTTTGGCCTACCGTCTTACCTTAAATGAGTTCCACAATTTTTTAGTAAAAGTCTGATTTTTTTACAGGACCCCTAAAATATTTAGAAAAACATCATGCATTAGAATTTCTTATAATGTGAATACGTCCCGCGCCGTAGCCGAGCGGTTAAGGTAGGAAGCCTTGGTGCAGAGCTACGGGACTTTGCGCTGGTTCGAGTCTCCATGGGGGAAGAAATTTTCTCATGGTATTTCGGCCAGTATGGGACCGGTGCCCACCCAGCATCGTGAGGCAATTGGGTAGCTACAATAAGTAGCGGCTCCAGGTTGAGGAACCAGCTATAACGGCTGGGGACTCGACATGCTAACCACATGTCACCCCTACACTGGCTGTTGATCATCTACCTCTGTGATTGACACATGTGGATGTGAAGGGCCAGCAGCCGGCTGGTAAAAAGGGCAACCGCTGAAAAGTGGAAAGACCCTCAATCGGAATAATGTGAATACAAAGGGAGAAAAAAAAATATTGTACCTCATGCATGGAATTACAAAAAAAATTAATAATTGCATATATTTTATTTTTTATTTCTTAAAATACCACTTTAATCATGAAACTCATGGCACTACTTTGTTACCTATTGTTTTTAGGACATGCAGTAAAAATTTGAACCTTCTAGGACAAAATTTCCGAATTCCATTCAATTTTGTCTGTACAAAAATGCAGTGAAAATAAAAGTGTGGGAAAACAAGTTTAAAGATTTGCATGCTGGTGGCATTTAACTGGTGCAGCCTTTTTACTCTGACGTAATTTAGGGCACTTAGAAGCGCCATAGGCTTATGAAACTTTTCCAACATATACATTAGAGTAAAGGCTATTTTAGTACCAAAAAATGTCGATTTTGATCTCAAATGCTCAATTTTTCACCCAATCACCTCCCTTAATGTATATATTGTATAGTGGGGTTGATTTGGTAGGATGTGTTCTCGTTCAGCAGATTATTGTTTCTTGTTTGCTTCATAATTTCTATTTCTTCTAAGATGTTTATTTTCCTGTTATCGTTTTTCCTCTCAATAATGCATAGAGAAAATGACAACAGGAAAATAAACATCTTAGAAGAAATAGAAATTATGAAGTAAACAAGAAACAATAACCTGATGAACGAGAACATGCCCTACCAGATCAACCAACTATCATATATTTGTTCCAGTACCAAAGAACAGTGTGAAAATGGAGCCAGTTCTGAAAGGCCTAGCTAATATTTTATACAAATATAATTTGTTGAGAACTACCACAACAGGTACAAATTTAATTAAGAATCAAATGAATTGTGAATTCTTCTTACCTCGTACATCTATGTTTTTGATTTTTTATGAGTCGTGAAAACAGCTGATGATGGAATGATGTATTTCCTGATACTGCAGTTCTGTGTTAAAAAAAACATAGATGTATGAGGTAGGAAGAAACACGGTTCATTTGATTCTTATTAAGAAAACCTCAATGTAAAAATTCCCAAATTTATTATATTAACAAATTTGTTTTAAAAATATCCTAACAGTGCAAAAGTAATTGTTATGTCAGATTTTTTAAGGACAATAAAGATCCAGTGTTAGGAAGACCGAAAATCACATCGGAAAGTTGAGTGCATAACAATATAATTAGAACCACTGCCAGAAAGTTCTGAGATACATCATTTTGGCTTCCAGTTTCTTAATTTGAAATTATATTTTCATGTAAAACTGTTGTTAATAGAAAGGGTGGGATATTGGTGTACCAAAGATTAAAAGAAAACTTCTTTTTGAGTAAATTTCATACTCAGTTCAGACTGGAAATGCTGTTTATTTACAGTATTACCAATACTGTGATGAATAATTTGAATATAGTGAGAAGTCGACAGTGGTATGTGATCTTTACGACCCGTTCGTCTTTATTTCGTATGTCACAAAATCGTTGCACAAAACGACATTCCGAAAAATGAATTTTAAAAATTTTCATTTTCTTTTTACGTAATATTGGTATGTACATTGAAGTTGTAGAATCCTGTGTATTCTTCCATTTTTTTTTCAAAAACTAATTTTCTTAAAATATAATTTAGAAAGATACTTCATTCCAAACACTAATAAGTATAAAATTGTAAATTTTGGGAACTGGTTTCTGAATTAATTTGATGTTTTTTATTATAAATTTAACAATCTCACTGACGGAAAAATTATATTTGAAGAGAAAAATGTACACCTACACTGGGGTTTGAACCCAGGACCTGCAGCTTTATATGGCAATGGTCTAACCTTCTGAACTGTCTTAGGCCTCCTATCTAAATGCAAATTTTCCTCTTAAACTAGCTCACTGGCTCTATCGAACCCATATGTTCATGGCCACGCAGACATAAGCTCTACATACATTCCTATCTTGAGCTAATGTTTTTCAATCATTCCCTGTATTAATCTACTTCCCTCAAATCATGGATAATCTTATTCTCCCACCAACTGGGCGATTTCCCTCTGGTTTTCCTACAGTAAGCTTCCATACACCTCTTTCATCCCCATATGTGCCACATGTCCTGCCTATTGCAGTCTAGGAGACTTAACTGTTCTTATTACATCTGGCTTCCTATAAAGACCATGTCATTCACTGTTATGTAGTTTTTCTCCATTCACCTGTGTGATCATCTCTCCTTGGTCCAAAATTTTCCTAAGAACTTTATTCTTAAATACTTGTAATCTCTTCTCCTCCTTTAAATTAAGAGCCCATGTTTTGCATCCATATAATATAACTGGTAGAATAACAGTTTTATATATTTTCAGTTTAATATTTTTTTAAAGAAGTTGGGATGACTTGAGTCCCTATAATATATAATAACATGAATTCTAGAATTGAGTGCATTTTTAATTTCTTTGTGCAATCATTTCTATTTGTGATTATTGTCCTTTCGATATTTTTATTATAAATTTAACATTCTCATTGAAGGTCAAATTATTTTTGTGTCAATACAACAGTTCGTAGCAATTAGTGCTCGGGAATTAAAATGTATAAGATAAAATTTGCATTTATATTGGAGGCCTATGATAGATCAGATGGTTAGAGCATTAGCATATAAAACTAAAGGTCTAGGTTCGAATTTCAGTTAGGCATATATTTTTCTTTAACTTTCACAGGAAAAAACACTATGAGGTTTAATTTAAGAATTAAAATAATGATTTATTACCTCACCTCATATCTTTTTTCTTCTAGACTGCAGTTTCGGAGCTATATCTCCATCATCAGTAGCCTCTGGTCGACCAGCGTTATGTCGTTTCTTGGCGGTTTTCTTCTTCCTTCTATCGGTGGACCGATGAACCTCTGGATCAGGTCAAAATTTGCGGGAATTTCGAAATTCATGAGTTTTTATCTTTCTTGTTTTTTTTGTTGATTTTTTCCCAGCCTAAACAAAATAATTAAAACCAAACAAATGAAAAAATTGAAGAATGCAAATCAGGAATATATCAGATCAATATAAGGATTGTGATAAAATCTATATAGGAAAAACAAAAATAAATTTAAAAACTAGATTGAAAGAACATCTTAGAAATGTAAAAAAGGATGAAGTGGACAAGTCAGCTGTAGCAGCCCGTGCTTGGTCTGAAAAACATTTAATCAATACAAAGCTAGCCTAATCAAACACAGATAAACAGAAAGAACTCATAGTCTGGGAAAAAAATCCATATCCAAAAAAACAAGAAAGATAAACTCATGAATTTCAAACTCCTGCAAATTTTGACCTTATCTAGAGGTTCATCGGTCCACCGATAGAAGGAAGAAGAAAACCGCCAAGAAACGACATAACACAGGTCGACCAGAGGCTATTGATGATGGAGATAAGCTCCGAAACTGCAGTCTAGAAGAAAAAGGATATGAGGTGAGGTAATAAAAACATTAATTTAATTCTTATATATTTTTTCTCTAAAATATATCTGAATTAACATTGGATAAAAGTTTTAAGTACTGGAAAAATATTAATTTCAGTTTTATTAAATTCTAGTCAGTTTAAATTGTTTCTCTTCCTTTAAAATAAGCACTTTGATTTGACATAGTTTATCATAAAAATTCATATCTATTGTCATATTTAATATTATAATGAATATTTTATGTTGTATATATTTCAACAATTAATATTTTATAATATTTAAAAGGTTATCATTATTTATTTTTTATTCTTCATTGTTAAATAGGAAGCCATTATTCATTATTTTGGAAAGTCAAATGTAGTGCCTTGAGTAAGCTTATAGCAGGGAGTTAGAAAAATTATCATGGAAAACAAAACAAAACAAAAAATTAATATAACATTAATTTAAAATGAAAAATGTATTTTTTAATTATTTCCTTAAAATAAAAGTGCAGAAAAGTATATTTTTTAAAGAATTGAATTCAGTAAACAATAGTTTTTTGTAATATGAAGCATTTTTTTTATTAAAGATACACACATTTCTTATACACAAACATAAAATGCTTTTATCAATAATGGCTATTTTCTATAATGGTTGCCATTATATAATGTACAGTTAAAAACTATAATATAGTTACCTTGTAGGTCCGTCTCCTCAACTTAAGTTCTTTTAAAACTCTGTAGGCCTTTCGGGACTAGTCCCGTCATCAGCAGAATGCATTAGGTCCATTCTTGTTGACCCTTGTTGAAGCACTGACTTGGTTGTGAGAATTTGTACAGAGGATTGTGTGGATTAGGTGTGTATTCATTTAGAATCACACAATCCTCTGTACAAAATTCTCACAACCAAGTCAGTGCTTCACAAGGGTCAACAAGAACGGACCTAATGCATTCTGCTGATGATGGGACTAGTCCCAAAAGGCCTACAGAGTTTTAAAAGAACTTAAGTTGAGGAGACGGATCTACAAGGTAACTATATTATAGTTTTTAACCGTACATTATATTACTGTGAACTAATACCTCAACGGAAAATCACCATGAATTTTAACTAGTATCAATGATTGCCATGGTTAAGCTGGAATATAATTGATCCCTGAAGTCATTCGAAAATTTAGTGTATTTCACTCAAGTTTGCCTCTATTCATTTGTTTTTAAAATACATTTAACATTTCTCATTGAAGGACATATAATTTCATCTCTTTTGTCTACATTTGATTTCAGGATTCATAAATTAATTAGTCATTTTTTAACATCTTACCTCATATTTTATGTTTCTTCAAACACGGGAACTAGTTTTCGAGAGATCCTTCTTGAAAACTAGTTCCCGTGTTTGAAGAAACATAAATATGAAGTAAAATGTTAAAAAATGACTCATTAATTTACGAATTAAGAACCTCATAATGTTATTTTCCCATATTTAACTATGAATTCATTTAGGATGTTTATGAAGTGGAGATAAACAATGCAACAATTACTTTCTAACTTTTAATAATGAGAAACAAATGAAATCAACTCATTTCATTGTTACATTTTTCTACAATGTGATTCAGGATGTTATGAAGTGAAGATAAACAAATACAACAATTATTTTCTAACTTTATTTACTTAATACTTGATACAGGCTCCCCACTTTATAGCAATCACCCTTAATTACTGCTTTCCAGAGATTCCTATCTTCCCATTTGTCCATCTTCATGACATCTATATTCCCTCATAACATGTTCTTCTGCTTCTCCCCCTCTTCCTTCGCATAGTACCATCCAATCTACCACCCATTTAGGCCACTGTTCTTATGACATCCGTTGTACATGTCCGTTGTACCACTGTAAAGTTTTCTTTGTTATCCTATTGATAACAGTCTCTTGTGCATCCATTTCTTGTCTAATATATGTATTTTTAATCTGGATATTCTCATAATTCTCCGTAATCCATCCATTTCTACCGCCCAAGATTCTTTTCTCCATCCTTTCATTTATTGTACAACTTTCTGACCCATATGTAAATGTACTTTCTATTATTATTATTATTATTTGTATAATCTCTTTTTTTGCTTTTTCTGGTCAGATTCCTATTCCATAAAAGACCATTCAGGGACCTAATCGCCTTCCTTGCACAATTTACTGTGTTAAAATATATTTTTCAACAAGTACCAGATTTATCTATTATAGGACCAAGATATTTAAATTCAACATATTTAATTACTGTATTATTTATTGTAGGTTCTTCTGAATTTCCTCGATTACCGTGTATTCTGTTTTAATATAATTTATTTTAATCATCCTACTTCAAATGTATCTACTAATTTTCTAATCATACATTCTATATCTTCTTTATCTTGTCCTATTATAATCTGGTCATCACCGAAATACTAATTGTGTAGTAAACAGTCATTAATATTGATTCCCATTCTCCTACATGACTTATACCATTTTATCAATAAAATCTTCTAAAAATATCTTGTGAACAATGTTGGTGACATCTTGCATCCTTGTCTTAATTTCTTGTGTTATATCAAATTCTAAGGATACTCTATTTCCAACCTTAATACTTGCTTTACAATCATACATTCTTTTTTCCAAGTTTTAATAATGAAAAAAAAAACTGAAATCAACTCATTTAATTGTTGCATTTGTCTACAATTGATTCAGTATGTCTATAGAGTGGAGATAAACAAATGCAACAATTACTTTCTAACTTTTAATAATGAAAACAACTGAAATCAACTCATTTAATTGTTGCATTTGTTTATATCCACTCTATAAATATCCTGAATAAGGTATAATTTGATAATTTCTACAAAACAATATGTTTAGAAACATGTGTGTTTTAGAATGGTGCATTTAAAAAATGAATGATATGGGAAAATGATTAAGAATAAAAAATTTGGAAAAATATACAGGAGTTAATAATTTAGGATTGATGCTACATAATAATTCTGCTGTAAAAATGATAGCCTACTGTATGTAAATGTGCTGTAATAGTGTTTTTCATCCCCTCCATTTTCGAGGTGTACCTTCTTGTTGCGACTATCCCCTGGTGAGTGTTGTCTGTACTTATCTTTAATATTTCAAAACAATATATGTATATACGTGATAGTGAAGGAAGTTCCTGCTAAGGAATGAAATTTAGGATAATATGAAAGATGACAATAACCAACTCATTCGTAAAGAAATGGTCTTCTTTAGAATCCTCTCTCAAGATATCGCTTGTGATTTTATTTTAAACTGTTTGAGTATTTGCATTTCTAATTGAGTGAAGAAAAGCCATTTTTCCCCAAATAAGAAAACATTGTTTGCCAATTGAATTTTTAGGAATAAATACTATGAGGTATTAATTAATAAATTGAGTAAGATTTAACAACTCGCTTCCCACATGTCATCAGCTAAGACTGGATACACATAATGAAGAAGTAAGTATAATATTGTAGATTTCTTGGAAACTAGTTTTGATATATCTTTGTATCACCTTCAGCTCTATGAGGTATTATTTATTTAAGAAAAAAATTGTTAACTTTTCAGGAATTAACACGATGAAGTAAAGCCCCAATAGCTTTATAAAGTAATGTTTAAATTCCCAATAAATGCCTTCTTAAATAAGAAGCCACCATTTGCATAATCGAGCAAATGCTCGTAGCATTCAGTGCTTGGGAATTAACAATGTATTAGAGAAAAATTTGCATTTAGATTGGAGTACTCAGATAGCTCAGCAGTAGAGCATTGGCCTAGAAAACCAAAGGTCCTAAGTTCAAATCCTGGTCTGAGCATATAATTTTTCTCTTCCAATATACTATGAAGTATTATTTATTAAAGTAAAGTTGTATCACCTCACCTCATATTCTTCTTCTTAGACCGGTTTTGGGACCTTATTAGGTTCCATTCTCAGTACTTTCATAACCATTGTTATGTCTTCTTGAAGAGCTGACTCCTATTCCCTCTGTTGGTAGACTGAAGAATCTCGAAATTCAAATCACTTTCCCTGGGAATTTCAAGTTTTTTTTAATTTCTCCTTTTGTTTTTATGTAGATTTTTTTCTCAAACTGTGAGCTCTTTAGGTTTTTCTATTTGTTTTATTAATTTAGCATACCTAAAAAAATTGTTTCTCAATTTTTTAAAAAAGGCAACCAATTTTTAATAACACTTCACAATAATAATACTATTATCCAACAGTAATCATGACTGAGTTGTACATTAAAACATACTTAAACACATGAAGTAGTTGAATAAGAAAGGATAAAAAATTATTAAATTATAATTAAGAAGGTAAAAAGAATTTTTCTCTTTAACATTGATTGATAAAACATTGTTGGGACAGCCAAGGAAGAGTTGGTTGAGAAATTGTTTTATAGAACATAAACTAGAGTCCAGAGGTTAGGCACTTAAAAAATCAAAATAGGCAGACAAAAAGGCACTAAAAATCATTAATATAAGCACTAAAAAATTAAAAATAGACTCTTACAAAAAATGGACTACAACATAAATTTTACAGCCTTATGTAAATAATATAATATATGCTATCATTTAGCATACGAAGATATCAGAGATGATTTTGGAACTATTGAAAGAAGGCCCTACTGGATTTATAAAGTAATGTTTTAATTCCCATAATAAAAAGTCTCTTACAGAGAAACTGCCATTTGCGTACTAAAGCAACGGCTTGTAGCATTTGACTCAGGAATTAACAATGTTAAGAGAAGAATTTTCATTTAAGATTGGAAGCCCTAGGTATCTCAGTTGGTTAGAGCATTGGCATAGAGAGCCAGAGGTCCTGTGTTCAAACCCCGATCTAGGCGTTTATTTTCCCTTAAAAAATAATTCCAAACTATATTAAATTAATGTTGCGAAAGTAAACATTATGAGGTATAATCATTAAAATTCATTTTTGACAACTCACCTCATAGATTTCATGTTTTTCACGATACCGCAGTTTCAAAACATAATCATGTTCATCCTCAGCCATAACTCCAACTGATGAAATTCCTCGGCCGTCAACTCTTCTGCTGTCACCCATCTTCAGCGCTGCCATCTATGGTTGAATTTATTTTTCTGAAAATAAATATAATACTTTTTCATTACGTGTATCCAGCCTTAGCTGATGACATGAATTCTTTGCATACTTATGCTATAAGTTGCAATGGGGCTGCATTTGAACATGCAGCTTATGTGGGCATTCAAGGTGAGTGTCCACAAGGTTAAAAGAAAGAGATATAGGAAAGACAGAAATGAACCCTTTGCCTTGAAACTCCAATACCATCAGGGTCAAAGAAAACAAGAGGTCAGGTAAGGGAGACTGGATAGGAAAGTAAAACAGGGATCTGGTACTAAAAAGGAAGAAATACCAGATCGGTTTAAAGATAAAGTAAGAAGCAAAACACAAGTAAGTGGAAGCAATGTTTTGCTCAGTTGAGCACATTGGGGTCGCCATCCACATATCCCCTAGATGGGGACCCCTGAGGGTCTGAAAATAAATATAGATCAATGAATTTTGATATTCCTAACAAACTAAATTTTTTAAGGTAGAATTTTTTATCACTCACCTCATATTGTTGTTCTTATTTGACTATAAACTAATTTCGGAACATAGTTTCTGTTCCATCCTCAGTATCGTCACGGACTGTTGTTCTGTCATCTTGAAGAGCGTGTCCTTCGCTCCTTCCATTGGCTGACTGAAAAACCTCGAAACCAGGTCATTCTCACTGGGAATTTCAAAGTTCATCAATTTTCTTCTTTTTGCTCTTTTGAATGTAGATCTTTCCCCAAATAGTAAGTTCTTTTGGTTTTTCTATTTGTTTTAATAATTTAGCTTCTTTCTCGATAAGATTTTTTTTCAGACCATGCATGGGCATGTTATATAAAATTACTAGTTATAATAAAAATTTGGGAATTATTAATCAAGTTATGAAACCATCCCTTGTACAAAAACATCTTATCGAGAAAGAAGCTAAATTATTAAAACAAATAGAAACCCAAAAGGACTTACTGTTTGGGAAAAGATCTACATTCAAAAGAGCGAAAAGAAGAAATTGATGAACTTTGAAATTCCCGGGTGAGAATGACCTGGTTTCGAGGTTTTTTTAGTCAGCCGATGGAAGGAGCGTAGGACAGCTCTTCAAGACGACAGAACAATGGTCATGGCGATACTGAGGATGGAACAGAAACATATGTTCCGAAACTAGTTTATAATCAAATAAGAAGACACAATATGAGGTGAGTGATACCTCATAGTGAGAATTCCTAAAATAAGTAAACTAAATTTTATTTCGAAGTTCATAAATTCAACCATAGATGGCAGCGCTGAAGATGCTGACAATATGAAGACAGTTGACAGCCAAAGAATTTTATCAGTCGAAGTTATGGCTGAGGATGAACGTGATTATGTTTGAAACGCAGTATCGTGAAAAACCTGAAATCTATGAGGTGAGTTGTCAAAAATGTTCTCCGATGAATTTCAATAATTCTAACTCATATTAATTAAAATAAACCTCATAGTGTCACTTCCTTTAAATATTAAGTACATGTTTAATTTTTTTTTTTCATTTTTCAGAAGCTTCCCATGCTTTTAAGAATATCTGTTCTCTTTCATATTTTCCTAGAAATATATATGAGTTGAATTAGCTATCGTTTATTCAATGTTATATTTTATACATAAATATTGAATAATTTCATTAATTTTATAAAAGGTACATTTTTGAAAAATATATGTATATTAATGGAAAAAAAAATAGTAAGTGAAGAAGAGGTTATAATTTTAAAAGCTTGTGTAATTGGCTAAAAAAGAAAATGCATGTTCTTAAATAATACAAATATATCCAAAACAAGACGTCACGTCTTGTAAGCTCTAACCTTGATCCTTGAATGTAATCCATACAATTTTCTTGTTCTATGTAAAAACATACCATCTGTCTGGTACATTAATAACTATATTAAAAAGACACAATGAAAACAAAAGTTGTATTTATATTATATAAAGTCAAAATAATGTACAACTAAAAAAAACAAAGAAGAAGCATACAATTATCAAAACATGTATTGAAATTTATAAAACACGACATATATCCTTTGTTGAAATCTTTGAAATATTCCTACATACATACATAGTGCTCTGCCCAAGAGGAGGTCTTTCACTGCAAACTCAGCATTCTCCGTTCTTTCCTTAACTGGAGCTTTCCTTTTTGTATATGCATACAAATCATTATTTTAATTTCTCTATCATCTGATGTCCTTTTCTGCCTCTAACCTTCTTTTCCATTGACCATTCCATCTAGGGCATCCTTCAGTAGGCAGTTTCTTCTTAGCCAGTGGTCAATCCAATTTCTTTTCCTCTTCTTTACGATTTCCAGCATTGTTCGTCCTTCATCCACTATGTCTAGCACATCTTATTTTTTTATTTTCTGTCCATTTTATATACTCTATCCTTTCTCCATATCCACATCTCGAAAGCTTCCAGTCGCTTTTCCTCATTCCATCAAAATGTCCAATTCTCTGCACCATACAATGCTACACTCCACACAAAGCACTTCACTAGCCTCTTCCATAATTCTTTTGCCAAAGGTCTGCAGAAAATGCTTCCTTTCTTGTTAAAAGCTTCTTTTGCCATTGCTATCCTCTGCTTTATTTCTTGTCCGCAGTTTCATGTTACTACTGATAATAACAACCCAAGTATTTGAAGCTCTCCTCTTGTTCAATGGCCTCATCTTTAATCCTCATCTGTCTATCTTCCTTGGTTTCCTTCCTATAATCATGGCCTTCGTCTTATTTATATTTATCTTGATCCCATAATCCTAGTATCTGTCATTTAGCTCCATCAGTTCCTCAGTGTCATTTTTACGTCCAAAGTCTTTTAACAGAGTCATGCATGTTTGCAGCTTTTCCTGAAAGATAAAAATGACAATTCCTGTATCTCCATTCTTTATTAATTAACTCTTTAAATTATATGTGATATACAATGACTTTTTTATATATATTCAGTGCCACCATTTTGTCATCATTATGATATTTCGGTTATTCTCTCCTGGGATTGGGGTATTGTAACCAACTCTCTGAAGTTGGGGTACAGTTCCCCTATGATATGATAGGTAATGATGGTGCCAGGAGAGGCCTTAATCTTAAACATAATCTAATGAGGTGAATATGATAATAACACAGAGCACCTGCACCACGTGGTATCATTCTGGCGTATGCCCAGTGCTGATGTGGAGGAGGCAGAGCTTACCTTGCAGGTCGTCATGACAACCGTGACATCAGCTGCTGAGGTCTAGCATTACAAAAACTTGCAGGTGAAATAGCTTTAACGGAATAACCATCTGCTTCGTGGCTTTGTGTATAAAATTCTTTCGTATCGTGCTATTTGGCTATTGTTGTGGTGGTTTTTAAATATGAATCCCGTTTTATGATGTTTTTATTGGAAACACTTTTTTCATGTTGGCAAGATGAAGATAAAAAAGGAAGTTTTAAATTGTTGACGTCCTGCTGAATCTCTACAAATATCATCATCATCATCGAACATTCACAAATTTAGGCCATTTGTTTGACTGTTTTGGCCTCAAGAGAAACACCATCCAAAAGTCTTTTGAGTGGATGTCCTGGTCTTCTTCTTCCTGCAGGTTGATATCTTGCAATATGCAGTACAAAATATGTTAAATGCTACAATCTTATTGAACTTTTATAGGAACAAATCACTATGAGGATTAATTTAAGATAAAATCAAATGTTTCATACCTCTCCTCATATTAATCTTCTAAGTAGATCACAATTTCGGGTTCATGGCGAACCCATTGTCAATACCATCTTGCAGACATATGAAACATTTGATGCTACAATCTTAATTATTTTGGAATTGGTTATTCTGACTTACCTTATATTTCTTGATTTTTATGCAGACTTGGTTTCAATCGCTCTTGCACGACATTCAAATTTCATATCTTGAATCACAATTTCTACATCAACTACATAATCATCTAAATCATTTGAATAACTAATACATGTTTTCAATCCTTCATCTAAAGATATAGAGATTTCTTCTTTAGTGAAGTTTTCTGATGACAATTTATTACATTTTTCTCTATTTCTTTCTCCTCCATCCCAAAAAATTACTGGTTTTATTATGTGGGTTTTTACTGTTCTTCACTTTATTAGTTTTTGTTTTAAATTGTCTATTTTTTGTGTGGGGACTAGTGGTTATGCTCCTTGCCTCTGGTCCCGGGTGTCAATAGATTTTTTTAGGATGGAAAATCCAAGGAGCAAGTCCCCCAGGGAGGGAATTTAAGCTGTGGGTCCCGAGTCTGAAGATTTTCAGGCTCGTAAAAGATTCTTAAGCCTGAATAAAAAGGTCTCTAAGCGAAATTTAGTGAATTTTCCCATCCTAGTACTACCTTGGTTTCTTAGATGTCAGTAAGAGGCAGAACCGCTGACCACGGTCCACTCCATTGACATCTATACAAAAACAAGTGTAAACTAAATTAGTATGGTTCAATTTCTTCCCTGTAGGGAGGAGAGCGCCTAAATCTCATTGAGGGAAACAAGGGCTTACAAGAAGATATCTAGTTTTCTCTACATGATTAAGTTTGAGTTGATTGTGAAAATTCTTCTCTAAATTTTCCCAAGTTATTTGGCCTAAAATTTTTTGTTAATTTTTGGATGTAGAAAAGTATAGTTCATGTCCATGTTATTTATTGTAGCATAATGTTTGTATTTTTCACAATTTCAAAGTTTTCTTTTCTAATATTTTTTTTGATTGTTGTTATTGGTTTTGATTATTTTTTCTACAAATTTTGGTGTGTAATTCCAATTCTGAACATCTGTGTCGTGCAAAATGTCGACAATACTCAGGTCTGCTAAAAATCAGGAAATATGAGGTGAGTCAAAAACAATAACCAACTCAAAATAATGATAAGAAATCTCATAGTGTTATTTCCTACATATATTAAATAAAGCTACAATCTTAGTTTCAAATGGTCATGGTTAAGCATTTCCATGGTTGTGCTCCTCTCCCTCTACAACAGCATCTGTGGAAGAAGCTTTTTTTTTGTTTGAAGCATATAAAAACATACCAGAGGAATGCAATTTCAGAAGAGACTTTCTTGTTTGGGGGATATTACAATTTCAGAAAGAACTTCTACTGCAGTTAACGAAGAAGACAACACCCATTCCATGAACATATCACTGACAAGTTTAGCAGTTCTTAAGGGGGGGGGGTGATGGGTGAAAAATTTACTATTTGAGATCAAAATTGGCATTTTTTGTTTTTTGTACTAAAAAATGGCCTGTACTCTAATGTATATGTTGGCAAAGTTTCAGAGGCTATGACACTTCTAAGTGCCCTAAAGTACTGATTAGGCCTGTATGTTACATATTGTATTTAAACTGCATGCATATCTTTAAACTTGTTTTTCCACACTTTTATTTTCACTGCATTTTTGTACATTCAAAATTGAATGGAATTCACAAATGTCCTAAAAGGTTCAAATTTTTACTGCATGTCCTAAAAACAATGAGTAACAAAGTAGTGCATGGGTTTCATGATTCAAGTAGCATTTTATGGAAATAATAATAAAATACATGCATTATTAATTTTTTTTTGTAATTTCATGCATGAGGTACATTTTTTTTTCTCCCTTTGTATTCATATTATAAGAATTCTAATGCATGATTTTTTTCTAAATATTTAAGGGGTTGTGTAAAAAAAAAGTATCAGACATTTTACTCAACATTTGTGGAACCCATTTAAACTATAATATATGCAAATTTAAAAAAAATATATATATTTAATAACTTGTAAGATAAATGTCTCTAAGAATGAAACTTAAATACATCATTGCACTGAATGTTTGTTACAAAAAATCAAATCTCTAGCTCAAAAATGTAGAAATAGAAATTTCACCCTTTGCCCCCCTTAAGGGATCCTGAAGGATCGATTTGTTACACAAGCAATAGATGAGTTTTGATAATAATTAAGATATGCATGGGTACAAAATCATTTTTTGGCTAGTTCTTAATATAGCTTCAAAGCCATGAGCTACCACTGATCATCATTTCCATAAGGCAATATTAATAAAGACAGTTATTGAATCTGTTCTTCTAATTCTTTATTTGTAGATTTTCATCCTGCTTATTTCCCAAAACACTCCTCAGAGGAAGACGTATAGGATGTGCAGCCACTGCGTATCCATCTCTTGGCTGGTCTTCCTCTTCTCCCGGTCCAGTGGTCTATCTTCTTTAGCTCATTTTGCAAGTCTGTTGTCTTCCATTCTTTCTATATGATCTTTCCAATATTTCGTTCTGATAATTATAATAAATTTGGTTATGTCTTGAATTTGACATTTGTCTCTAATTTTCTGCATTGTGTAATCCTATCAATAATGTTTTCCCGTGAATAGTTTTAAGGTCTTAATTTCACTTGTGTCTTATTATTTGTTAGATTTTGTTATTCAGCCCAATTTTCTGTCCATATATGATAACTGGTCAAACTTGTGTTTTGTATATGAGGAAAAGAACAAATTAATATCCAAAACAGCAAAAATAAGGTTATACAAACCCTCATTAGACCAGTGGTTACATATGCTAGTAAAAACTTGGGTTCTAAAAAGAAAACAATAAAACAGAAATTAATTTTTTAAAGGCACATTTTAGGATAATATTTGGACCAAATAGAGGAACTGATAACTGTTGGAGAATCAAAATAAATAAAGAACTAAAATTGATCAAAAATCAGAATATAATAAACCATATAAGATCTCTCAGAATTGGTTGGCTTGGAAATTTGATAAGAATGGATGACCAGAGACTGGTCAAGAAAACACTATAAATGGAAACCTATAGGAGGCCAGAGAAGTTGGAAGGATGAAGATCAGATGGGAGGATGGACACAATGAATGATCTAAAGAAAATGAAAATGACAAACTTGAATATGGCAAGAGACAGATTGGCATGGAGGAGGATTGTTGAGGAAGGCCAAAACTTTCACCTTTGAAGTTGTTGTGCCTTGAGATGATTATGATATGCCGGAAAAGTCATAAGCCACCCAAAAGAAAAGTATAGCACAATCTGGAATAGGCATGTTGCCTACACCAAAGTGTTTGAAGAAAGTATACATGATGTTGAATATATATAAAGGATAGAATTTTACATGTAAAAGTAAAGTTACAAAAATAATAATATACATTTTATAAGTACAGACAAAAATGCAGATCCGTTAGTAGCTGGAGGGGAAGGCAGACACGCGGGATTTCAACTCTACAATGCCTGACGCACTCCACAGTGGGGAAACGGACCGCATTAGGATCGCAGTATGATACAAACCACACACACATTTTCGTAAGTATTTTAACAAATTGTCATACTTTACCAACTTAATTGAAGCAGGTGTGTGGAAGCGGTTCACCTTCATTGTCCATACAGTTTTGACAATCTCTTTATAAAATTGTTGGTTTTGTACCTATTATGGACTATTGAATTTGTGATCGGATTTTTACACCAGCGAATCGTGTTTTCAAAACGTCTTCGTTACTTGGCTGGCAGACTGAGTTAAATAAATATTGTTCATAAATAAAATACACATAGTTACTTACTCAATGGCATTATCGAACCCCGTAAGGTTCACTGCCTCACGCGGACATATAAGCTCACTCCATTACATACCCTATCCTGAGCTAATGCTTTCCAATCATTCCCTGTATAATTATACTTCCCTCAAATCATATGAAGGGTTATTCTCCCACATCATTATTGGGTTTCTACCAACTGTGGTTGTTTTCTCTTGGCTTTCCTACAAGAAGCTTCCATGCAGCTAATGATATAATGAGCGGAAAATTTGAGGAACTTGAGGAAGTGGCCTGAATCAAAAAATAAATACACATTCAGTAGAAAAAATGATTAGCAATACTACAGTTTACACTCATGCACACGTGATTCATTTACACTTAGTTTCGTAAGATACAAATTTAAAATGAAATAACGATATACAATCATGTCATTCAGTTCACAAGGAAAAGCAATCAAGCACCTTATCTACATGAGGTACACTATCTGAAACTGTGGTCATGAACTCGTAAACTGCTGAGTCAGGTGCACATTTCAGGTCCCGTGCCTGCACGTATAAAAGCCTTCGTTATCACACAGCACAAACCCCGCATCTACCTTCCACTACTAAACTGATCTCACTGTATATGTGCACCTGATATACCTCAAGTTCGTAAATCATTTTGTCATATTGCATTTTCTATTTTGAAAGAGGCAGATAAAGGGACTGGTTTAGAATGACAAATAAAATGGCATATGTAATTTTATAAGAATTTATTTGTTCAATAAAATATAATATAAAGTGGCAAAATTCTAGACTATAATGCCCTTTGGTTTAGATTTATAATGCACCGCTCAGATACAGAATTGAATTGGCACCATAACTTTGTTTGTACGTATGTGATAATTATTTTGCGTAACACACAACAACAAACCTGCTTCTCAATATCACCATCTCTGTCATTTAATAAAAACATAATCTCACTAAAGTATTTTTGTTAGAATGTATTTTTTTTCTTTACCCATGTCTAGGTTATATAGGTACCTTCATTAGGTTAACATCAGCATACATTTGAGTATTTCACTTCTTTTTTTATACAATAGGAAGTAGCATATCAGTTTTACTTAATACATAAGTTTGGTCTGTGTTATTCTTACCTCATATCATTGTTTGTTGGACATGTTTCAAGGCGTTTGCCCCATCTTCACTTGGTAGAGACTGATTTTTTTCTCCCCGAGTTGTCAGCCCTGGATCTCAAATCCTGCTCTCTCTTTTGAAATTCCTGGAGAGAGGAACCTAATTAGCAAGTTCTTTGGACCACAGAAAGAGGAAGCAGGAGTCGAGATCCAGGGCAAACAACTTGGGGAAAAAATTAGTGTATACAAACTGAAGATGGGGCAAACATGCCTTGAAACATATGTCTAACAGAAACAACCTTATGAGATAATAATAACACAGACCAAAGTTAATTATTTCACTATTGGCTGTCACCATGCTGTCAATATTATGTAAGTTATATTCAGTGGTAAAGAAAAAATGTGTTAATATTGAGTGGAGAACATATTTTTAATAGCTCACCTCATACAATTTCAAATTTATTTGATTTAAGACCATTGGTTTCAAATGAATTTTTCATAAGTAATGCCACGAGTGATTTCCAAATTATCGATAAATTCACGACTCACGAAGTGAGGAGTGAATTTATCTAGAGAATTTGGAAATCAAGAGTGGCATTTGTTAGGACTATTTAACGAATAAAATTAAGCTGTTTACTCACAAATCATTATTTAACTATAGTTATTTTAAAATATTTATATATTTAATGTAAACGGCGATGTTTGAAAACAAATGAGAAACGATAGGTACGCTTCTACTGCTTCTTTTGTTTATCACTGCAACCAGATCATACTATTTATTGCCAAAGGAACGCAATATTGTAAGAATGCTCTCTAGTGGAGAAAAAATGAAACACATCAATCTGTATATTAATTCATTTTGATGTCGTATGATGTAAATATGACAATTATATTTTTCTCGATTATTACCTGGGAAAAAATACATTTAAGAAAGTGCAAACAGTGGTTTCTTTTTTTGGTGGTATAATCAATTGCTACAAATGTTGACATGTAAGCACTATTATATACAATCTGGTAGCCGTATTTGTTATAGGCTCAGTCACTGCAAAATAACGGTCAGACCTGTTCAGAATATTAAAAAGGAGGAGCTTTGTTTAATATATGATAATCCTAACACTGATAAATATTTCGTGAAACACGACTCTGATTGGTTGTAAAACAGAAATCATTGAAACGTGATTGGTCATTGACTCCCATTTGGGGCATGAGTTAAATAGTCATTCAAAACCAATGGTCTTAAATCAAATACATTTGAAATTGTATGAGGTGAGTTATTAAAAATATGTTCTCCACTCAATATTAATGATATAACCTCATAATGTTTACTTCCCAACAATTTTAATACAAAAAAATGTGTGCCTGAGATCCAGTTCAGGCATAAATTTTTATCGTTTAATATTTAGAGGAAGTGACACTATGAGGTTTATTTTATTAATAAATAGAGTTAGAATTTTACAACTCACCTCATAATTGTGAAAGGTGAGTCATAAAAATCTAACTCTATTAAGTACATTTTTCTCTTTACCATTGATTACAATAGTTTAGATGTGTATATTAATTTACTTATTTCAGTCATAGTAATAGCTTTAGCTTCTTAATATTAATTTAATATATAAGTTATTTAAATGATTGTTTATGTAAATTCTTATCACTCACCTCATATTATTCTTCTTTTTAGACTAGTTTCAAAACCTTATTCCTG
The DNA here is from genome assembly GCA_030220185.1 of Diploptera punctata. Taxonomy (NCBI): domain Eukaryota; kingdom Metazoa; phylum Arthropoda; class Insecta; order Blattodea; family Blaberidae; genus Diploptera; species Diploptera punctata. Next base: position 20,969 of record JASPKZ010000844.1, on the reverse strand, counting down.
GGGAAAATGTTTGATTTGAGGTTTTTCAGTCTACCAACAAAGGGAGCAAGATATGACTCTTCAAGACGACAGAACAACGGTTGACAAAATACTGATGATGGTACCGAATAAGGTTTTGAAAATAGTCTAAGAAGAAGAAGAATATGAGGTGAGTGATAAGAATTTACATAAATAAATAATACCCCATAGTGTTAATTCCTAATAAAAGTAAATGATTTTAAAATATAATAGGAAATAACATTAAGAGGTTTGTTTAATAAATTAAGTAAATGATTGTTGCTTGGGACCTTGTACAGCAAGTTTGATTATTTCTTCTAAATATGTCATTAAATGCAAATTCTTGGTCGTGACCATACACAATGTCAATCTGAATGTTACTATAACGAATAATACATAATATTTAGCATTGTAGGACATTCTCATAAAAAAACAAAGATTAAAGTATAATAATTATATATACTTTGGCATATGATTACTTCTTTGGTTTCGGTAAGATGCCACAATAGATATAACATTTTTTAACTTAAATTTCATTTGTATACATTTATGATTCAGATTTTAGCCACAAGATAGTTAACACTTTCAAAGCCAATGTCATATATTTTTTTTATTCATTCTGAGTGCATTTTTGAGGCTTTTATCATCGTCAACAATCACAGATTAAGCCCATGTGGCTTGCTCCGGTCTCATAGATTCTCATTCAAAAAATTGAATCCATCTCTTTTTTGGTATGCATTCATCTTTCATTCTTTGAACATTCTTTCCAATTTTTTTCTAGATTCTTTTATTTTATCTAAAAGTTTAAAATATTTAGCTCATTTCTAATATCTTCACTTCTTCTTTTATTTAGAGGTTTGCAGCTAGCTACACTTCTCAGAAAATTCTAAATTCACTACTATACAACAGTAAGGGACTGCCACTGCTTTATAAAATTTTAGTTTTGTTTCCTTTCTTGTATTTATTAATATTCTCTTAATTGTGCCTTACATATATATATATAATTAAATCTATTAAGTTTGTTAAAACGATCTTCATTTTTAAAATAGGAGGTTTTTATAATATAAAAAATTCTGGGGCTGCAACACATCAAAGTGATCATTAAATATTTGAAAATGACATGAGGTATTTGTCAAGAGAAAAAAGTTATTTAAAGTCATTATCTTTGTACTGAACACAAATTTGAAAAGTTAAGTATCCAATTTAAATTAAAATATTAACTCAAAAAGGAGTGATATATGAAAAATTTAATAATAGCAGACATTTAATAGGGACATTTTTGATCACTGTCTTATAATGTGTAATTTTGGATCCACATGAAATGGATCTTTTGTTAGTTGGAAAGCCAGTTCAAGTTTATTTATTCTGGATTCCATAACATTCCAACTATTCTCCAAGATATTTGAATTCTTTGAGGTATTTATGTGTTTGGGTATTTTAGTATAAATCTAAAGAAAAATTCAAACCTATTATCTCTGAAGAAGAAAAGAAAAGAAGACCATAAAGAATGAAAAAATACTGGGCACTGAGAAAGGAACAACACACAGAGAAATGATTGATCCAACATACCCCAAAGAGGGTAAAACGGGAGGGAAAAAAAAAAGAGAGAATGTTTAAAAATGTTTAGTAATCTTAAATATGAATTTCCTCATTGGGATAGTGTTTACAAAACTTCTCTCTAAATTTTAGATCATGGGTTTGACTCTGACCAATAAAAATGAACTTTTTCAAGTTAAAAAAAGTATCTTGTAGAAATGTTTCTACATACCAAACCCTAACTTATTAAGCATTAAGATATATAGGTAGATTTTAGCAGAGATGATGATAGTTTGAGAAAGAAAATAATTTACAGATTATAAAGAAATCTCATGAAAATTTATCACAGTTTGGTAAATACGCACACACACACACACACAAATGTTAAATTATAAATAATACTGCACTGCATACTCTAGAATCAGTTAGTTAATCTGGAAGACAAGGTTGTGAGGATGCATGTACTTGCATACCAAATCTAATTATTGGTTCAGCTCCATTTGTTCAATATATTATTTTTACCATAGAACCACACATACTAATACATAATAATTTTTATGCCTCATAAATATATTTCAGTGGCAAGAACCAATATTAAAATAAACTTCCCAGCTGTCCTAATGCTATATTTATATTATCACTTTCCAGACCTAGACACAATTTTATTTTAGAAAGAAAAACTAACACTCAAACCTCGGATCTCTGACTCTACGCATCAGTATGATAACCAGTGGTTACACAGTGTGTCCAGCAAATTACAAATATGAAATTCCAGACTATTTCCCTGTTTTTTCATGGCATCAAAGAATAGTTCCCGAGTTTTTTTAGTGCTAAATTGAATTAATTTTAGTGAAGCTAATTTTATAAACATTCTTTACAACATGTGACGCGAAAAATTTTTCTAATTTCCAATCATACACCATGCGCATATGCCAACAAACGTGAAGTGGTTTACACTATGGAATCACGGGATGCAGCCAACATATACACAATATTTAACGAACCTAAAAGTTAAACTAACGCAATTTAAGCACTCTAACCTGTGAAAGAACGCAACACCCAAAAATAAATAGTAAGATCTGAAATTCTGAAGTATATGTGTATAGTTAATTAGTCATTACTCTATGTTGGCTGCACTGGAACACAATTTTGTTTTTGATTAGAATATTCGTTAAAATCAATATGGCTGCCACATCTTCATGCATGTGTATGTAGTTAAATATCATAGAAACATATATATATATTGGAATAATCATTAGAAAAAAATGTAAAAATCATTGTAATGGTGGGAAATATTTTGAAAAAATGGAACCGTAAAAATAAAATTTGACAGGAGTTTATGAAGGAATTAAGAGAGTCGCATACAATGTTGTAAAGAATAGCCTTTTTTTTTAATATACGTAGGTAATAAAAACATAATTTATTTTTATGTTAAGTCAAATAACAAAATAATTTATTTTTAAAAATTATTATTTGAACATAAAATATATTATGATAAAACACTGCAAACAATCTCACATTAAAATTACTTTATTCATATCTTATATTCCAGTTCTTTTATAAAAATCTCAGCTTTTCTTTTTTTAACTTTCACTTTTTCTTCGGATAATTTATTTTTTCAACCTAACTCTGTTTCCTTATATATTGAATAAGCATTTCTCATTGAAATAACTAACAATTTTGGTTTATTTTAAATTTTCGAAGTTCATCAGTATCAACCATAGCATATAGAATACAAGATAGATGCATGTCACTTTGTGAATTCACGTCTATTTCCCGGTTTCTTTCAAATCCCTGACTTATTCCCGGTTTTCAACATTTTTTCAACTGCTTGTCACCCTTCGAGCACTGATACAAATATCAACAATTCTTTCATCTTATATAATTCTCTTTCATCCGCAGGCCGATAGCCGTTGCTACCAACAATGCCCTCTGATGACTTATATTCAAGAAGAATTTTATTGAGACTTCAGACATTACTTTAAGCGTTGAGATGAACAGCTTGATATTTTAAAAGTAAAAACCCGTGTTGTTCGTTGTGATTCTTATCTCAAATTATGTGCTGTTAGGGACATAGGGTTTAAAAGCTTGTTAACCTCATGTTCAGTAGTTACAGACTGGTTTTTCTCAAGGTTGTCTGTCCTGGATCTCAACTTCTACTCCTCTTTCTGTGGTCCAAAGTTGGGAAAAACTAGTCTGTAACTACTGAAGATGAGGCTAACAAGCTTTAAAACATATGTCTAACAGAAACAATGATGTATATTATACTTTTTAAAATTATTTTTCACTGAGAGTAATTAATATTATAATTAAAAAGAAATAAACGTTATCTCAGTCAAAGCATAAATTTATTATGTCAACGTTTCAATTTCCTTATGTGAGATCATTTTCAAGACATGGTTGTATAATAAATTTATAAACAACCATGTCTTGAAAATGATCTCGCATAAGGAGATTGAAACGTCGACGTAATAAATTTATGCTTTGATTTATAAACAACCATGTCTTGAAAATGATCTCACATAAGGAGATTGAAACGTCGACATAATAAATTTATGCTTTGACTGTGATAACGTTTATTTCTTTTTAATTATAATAGAAACAATGATGTGAGGTAAGAACAATAAAGACAGCATTTTTTATTGAGTAAAACCTCATAATGTTACTTCCTATTGTATTTTCAAATTGCTATTTTAATGTTATATTTAATTTAACATTTACCAGTCCTGGACAGAATTTTATTTTCAAAAGAAAAATTAATGTTCAAACCAGGACTCAAGAATTAAATAAGAGGAAAGAATTGTTGATGTTCATATCAGTGCTCGAATTATGTAACAATTATCATACTGACTCAAAGAGTCAGAGATCCAGGGTTCGAATATTAATTTTTCTTTCTAAAATTTCTTACAACTTACTTTTTCTGATTTTTATTAAAGTATGTAGGCCTACTATATACAGCACACTTTTTGCAAGAAAACACTAAACTAAAAGTGTTTCAAACACACATTCCAGGGAACATTACTACACTGAATTTTCCCATTTATACAGACAATATAATTTCTTAGCATCGACAAAAATATCTTCAGGGAATATAAATCTAATTTGAGATTAAAAAATAAGGAACATTTCAAACCGCTTGCCAGGTTGGATCTATAGTATAAGATCTTATATAAAAAATTTTACACCTCACCTCATATCCAGTCTTCTAATTAAACCAGTTTTAAAACTTATGTGGTTTCATCATCAGTAATTTAATGACCGATGTTCTGTCATGCAGGAGAAATGCTTCTTCCTCCATCTGTTGGTGGACCGATGAACCTCCAAATCAAAACAAATTCCCCAGGAATTTCAAAAACTGTTTTTCTTTCTTGTGGATCTTTTCCCAAACCGTGATCTCTTTTGATTTTTCTATTTAAATTTAGAACAAAAATTTGTTTATTATTGAAATAAAAAAACCAAAAGAGCTTATGGTTTGGTTAAAAATCTGTATTAAAAAAAAACTAATGAAAATTCGTAAGATTCTGATTTGATCCGGAGGTTCATCAGTCCTCCAACAGAGTGAGAAAGAAGCAGTTCTCCTGATTGACATAACATTAGTTGACAAGAAATTACTGAAGATGAAGCTGCCTAAGCTTTGAAACCGGTATAATTAGAAGACTGGATATGAGGTGAGGTATAAAACATTTTAATTTAAATCCTAAATTAAACCTCATAGTGATTTCTCCTATAAAAGTTCAATGTTATTCTTTGTTTACTGTTTTTTTTTTTTACTTTATTCCAGGCGTCCCAACCTAAGAAATAGATTACAATTCCATCAATGCCAGGGAAGGAAGCTAGAAATGTCATAAAAGACAACCTGGTGGCATTGGATAAAAAAATGCTGTACAGTGCAATCAATTTTTGTTTAGAAAACAAAAAAGTACATAGGATACTAATTACAAACTAAATCTAATTAAAACAAAAAATAATTGAGCAAATTTAAAGGTTTAATAAGTTTTTTTCATTATATATGCTTATGATATGTATACTTTTCTCCTAAACATATTTTGAAATATTAAACTTTTTTAATGAATGCTTGAAACACTGACTGGCCTATTACGTATAATGCACTTAATAGATTACTTCTTAATGTGGGCTATGGCAATATCTCTTGAATAAGAAATAAAATGTCTATGATATGATAATGGCAAACTTTATTATTGAAATATTATTTCATGATATATAGGGTTGGCATATTTTAATCTTCATTCCTAATAAACCTGTTTACATCAAAAAGTTTAAAGAAATAGAAGATAACATATATATGACATGTAGAGGCATCCTTTTGTAGCTTTTTTTCTGTCTCTAATAATGTGATTTGTTCTATTTAATGAATTGCAACATTGAATTTAAAAAAAAAATCACTCAAACACTGTTTCAATATTAATGGTTCTATTAATAACACACAATTTTCACTGGCTTAATAATTTGACATTAAAATAATAGTTTATTTGATGTTTTTATTATTAATTTAACACTTCTCACTGAAGGATAAATTATATTTGAAGAGAAAAATTTTCGCCCAGACTGAGACTCGAACCCGGGACCTTTAGATTTCTAGGCCAATGCTCGACCATCTGAGCTATTGGGGCGAGTTCCGATCTAGATGCAATTTTTTTTCTTATATATGTTGTAATTCCCTGCACCAAATGCTATGAAGCCTTTGCTTCTATCTTTGCAAATGGCGGCTTCTTAGTTAAGAAGACATTTATCGAGAATTTAACACTACTTTATAAAGCCACTAGGTAGAGCATTGGCCTAGAAAGCCAAAGGTCCCGGGTCGAGTCTCGGTCTGGGCAAAAAATTTTCTCTTCAAATATAATTTATCCTTCAATGAGAAGCGTTAAATTAATAATAAAAACATCAATTGAAGCCCTACTGGCTTTATAAAGTAGTATTAAATTCCTGATAAATGTCTTCTTAACTAAGAAGCCGCCATTTGCTTCATATCATTTGGTGCTGGGAATTACAACGTATATAAGAGAAGAATCTGCATCTAGATCGGAAATCACCCCGATAGCTCAGATGGTAGAGCTTTGGCCTAGAAAGTCATAGGTTCCAGGTTTGAGTCTTGGTCTGGGTGAAAACTTTTCTCTTCAAATATAATTTATCCTTCAGTGAGAAGTGTTAAATCAATAATAAAAACATCAATTGAAGCCCTACTGGCTTTATATAGTAGTATTAAATTCCCAATAAATGTCTTCTTAACTAAGAAGCCGCCATTTGCAAAGATAGAAGCTAAGGCTTCATAGCATTTGGTGCTGGGAATTAAAACGAATATAAGAGAAAAATTTGCGTCTAGATCGGAACTCGCCTCGATAGCTCAGATGGTAGAGCATTGGCCTAGAAAGCCATAGGTCCCAGGTTCGAGTCTCGGTCTGGGCGAAAACTTTTCTCTTCAAATATAAATAGTTTTATTATTAGGCCTGATAAGAAAATCAACATCAAATACACAAATTTTGTGTAACTTTAAAGAAGCTTACAAACATTTCAAAGACAAGTTTCCTGGCATAAAAATTGGTTTCTTCGAATTTTAAATAATATGAGTTAGAAAATACACAACTCACCTCATATTTGTAGTTTCTTGAAGACCCAGGCTTTCGACATTCTATGTGTCATTATCAATTCTTTCTAACTTGTAGAGTGTCAAAACCCAGGGTCTTCAAGAAACTACAAATATTAGGCGAGTCGTGCATTTTCTAACCCATATTATTTAAAATAAACCTTATAGTGTAACTTCCTTTAAATATTAAATTCTCCAAATTTGTTGATTTATGACCAAAACATTAGATTTTTTTGATCACATTCTGTAGGTGTGTGCACAACTAAGTATTGAATTAATTTGAAAATTTTAAAATATGTACTTTTGAAAAAAAAAAAAGATTTTTATTTAGATTTGACATTATTTCTTAGCTAGAATTATTAAAACATAAATCCATTAATTCAAAAGAAGTATAATCACATCCAAAATTATAGCTTAACAAAAATATGGAGTATTTTATACCAGAGGAAAGTGCTGAAAAATGACATCTCTCCCAGTCTCTAGTTCAATTAGAAGAACTTCTAGAGCAATTCAAAAAGTTTTGTTTCACTATTTTTCATTGATTTTTTTAATAGTTTACTGCTGTAATTAAAAAAACTAGTACACATATTTCATAAATTAATTATGGAAAACACTTTAGAAATATTACAAATGGTGAATATTTAATTTTAGGAAGTGATATTTTGAGGTTATTTTAATTAATTAATTTACAATCTGATCATCTTACCTCAATATTAATGTTGATTTGTTCTTGGACATGTTTCAAAACAATTGTTTTATCGTCAGCTTGTCCAGAATGGTTACATTTATGTTGCATACCCTGGATGTCGATGTTTCAACTCCATCCTGTGGTTGGCCAAAGAACCTCCAAACAAGGTTGTGTTTTTATTAGTTTATTTAAAACTGTAGTTATTTTTCGGTGCTAATTTAATATTAAACTTCTCAAATATCTCTTATTGGGGTACACAATAAATTCCAAAAGATATTTGAGAAGTTTAATATTAAATTAGCACCGAAAAATAACTACAGTTTAAATAAACTAATAAACACCAACAAAAATGAAAAAACAGATAAAAATAAAAAATCAGGAATATATAAAATTGAATGCATGGGTTGTGAAAAGATATATATAGGAAAAACAAAAAGAAACCTAAAAATTAGACCAAAGGAACACATAAGAAATATTAAAAATGGGGAAATAGAAAAATCTGGCAGTTGCTGGCTCATGTTTGGTCTGAAAAACATAATATAAATTCGGACACTAATTTTTTTTTTTTTGAATGTCCCAGGTTTGTCTTTTGACATTCCTGGTTTCTATCCTGGCATGGCGTACTCGTAACCCACTTCTGAGGTTGGGGCACCTGGAAGGCGGGGTTACGTTGCCCCGATGATATGATGGGTGATGATGATGATAATGGTGCACCAGGAGAGTCCCTAATCCTAAGCTTAACCTAAGACGAATATGAATGATGATGATTGCGATGGCCATATGAGTTCGGGGACCATTTGGGCCTTAAAGTTTTCCTGACATTTGTCTTACAGGTGAGGAAAAACCCCGATAAAAACCTCACCCAGAAAAACTGTCCTGACCAGGGATCTAACCCGGGCCTGCTGCATAACAAGGCAGCATGCTACCCTGAGACCACAGCAGTGGACTACACTAAATTATTAAAACAGTTAGAAAATACAAAAGAGCTGACTTTTTGGGAAAAAATCATCTATATGGTTGGTATCTAATGTCGAGCACTTGATAATGAAATCATTCGCTCTTCTATCATCTATATTCAGAAGAACAAAAACAGAGTTATGAATTTTGAAATACTGATGGAGCATGACCTTGTTTGGAGGTTCTTTGGCCAACCACAGGATGGAGCTGACATCGACATCCAGGGTGTGCTATATAAATCTAACCAGTCTGGACAAGCTGACGATAAAACAGAATTGTTTTGAAACATATCTAAGAACAAATCAACATTAATATTGAGGTAAGACGATCAAACTGTAAATAAATTAATACAAATGGTGAAATTGAAAAATATGCAATTGTGGCTCATAGTTAGCTAGAGAGCCAAATAATTAAAAAAAGAGGCTAAACTTTTGAAACATTGGTACAATCGTTTTGTTTTGACAGTTTGGGAAAAGATACACATTCAGAAGAACAAATTTAGAACCATGAATTTTGAAATTCCCGCAAACAAGTTTTGATCTCAAACTTAATCAGATCAACACCAGATGGCAACTTTGAAGATGAAGGTGTAGGTCGAAATGAGCAGTTGTAAAGATGGGTGAAGTGTGAGGGATGCTTCTTGAAACTCCAGTTTCTAAAAACTAGTTATCACTATTTCTTTATACAGAGAATATAACAACATTTTGAAAAACACAATGACACCAATTTCTTATGAATATATTAAATTAATGTTGGGAAGTAAATATTATGAGGTATAATCATTAAAATTCATCGGAGAACATTTTGTTTAAACAACTCACATAGGATTCATGCTTCCATGATACCGCGGTTTCAAACACAGTCGTATTCAGCCTCAGCCATAACTCCGACTGACGAAATGACAGTTGACGGCCGAAGAATTTCATCAGTCGGAATTATGGCTAAGGGTGAACACGACTGTGTTTGAAACCGCAGTATCATGGAAGCATGAATCCTATGAGGTGAGTTGTTTAAACAAAATGATCTCCGATGAATTTTTATGAATGTTTGGAAAATTGAGCTTGTATGACCAACCCTATATATATTTACGTTTAAGCATCTGGCAATTCTTTTTGCATATGATGCTTAAATATGTCATGGTTGCAAATGTTATATGAGTAATGGCAAATGAGACTTATGGCAAAGCCTAGGCATTAGAAAACAACACTTTGGTAAAACAGCATTCACACACACATACTAGCACCTCAAACGAAACTGGACTGGACTGTAATAAGTATAATGTAGTCAGTGATGGAATTCAGCACAAGACAGAAACTCCCTACAGGTACAAACTGTTTCTTCAACTCAAAATTAGTTGCGTCTCTAAGAAACGGTTTTATAATTTATGACAACTTATTAAACAGGGCCAATCTCCAGGAGAGGCAAATATTTCTTGCTTCCAATTATGGTCATTAGCATAACTGAAATACATTGTCATTACTCTCATCAGGAACGTATCATTTTTATTTGGATTTCAAATTCAAATTTTTCAGTTGGATGGGTAAACAGAGATATAAGATTTAAATTAAAATGTTTTATACCTCACCTCATATCCAGTCTTCTAATTATACCAGTTTCAAAGCTTAGGCAGCTTCATCTTCAGTAATTTCTTGTCGGTCAGAACTGCTTCTTCCTCCCTCTGTTGGTGGATGTCTTCACTTTTTATGATCTAGTGGTGTGTATCTCATTTCAGCAGATTTAAGTATCTATATATCCTTCTGTTTCAATGTCCATACTTCGCTACCATGCAAAAAAGTTGGAAGAGCCAGTAATGTAAACACTTTCAGTCTTGAATGTTTTTGACTAACTGTGGCTTGAAGATTAGAATTTATTAACCCTAAAATCTTTAGAAATTTTGGTATTTTTGCATTTACATCCTTTTCTTCTCATATGAGGTATTGCAATCTAGATATGTGAAATTATTCACCTGTTCCAAAATGTTATTGTCAAGTACAATTTTACTTCTGACAGGATCTACAACTTGAAATGCCATAATTTTTGTTTTCTCTGTATCTTCAATCCATATTCTTCTGTAATTTTGTTAAGTTCATACAGATCTTTCTGCAGATTATCTTCTGAATTTGCAATTATTATTTGGTCATCTACAAACAATAAGGTGTTTAATTTTCTGATATTCTTATTCCAAATGTATATTTCTTGTTCCAACAACATATTACTTCGTTGATTTAGATCACAAAGAGTGTTGGGGAGAGGGGACAATGTTTTAAACACCAAGAAACCAAAATTACGACGTACCATGAAATATACTTATCATCACTATAAGATATTGCTCTGTCCTACAATATCAATATTTACTATTTTTATGACACACAAAAAAAAGTCATTCTTTGTACCTGGATAACTCATTTTTCACAATTTTGGAGATATCTATCTTTACCCACCCAAGAATCTATTGATTCTTGAAAACATGTTTCAGAAGGGTGAGGTGTTAACTTAGTGTATATTCATGCTTTAACCTTTGAGTCAATAAACACAAGGAGAGTTTTAAAGGTTACATTAATTTGTGTAATGTGTATGAAACTAATAGAAAGAAAAATATTTGCAAACTATCTAAATAAGACAATATGGCCCGAGAACGAAGACCAAAATCAAATAAAAAAAGAATAGGTAAAGCTATAAAAACCATCAAACCATTGAATAAGATGACGAAGAAAGATATTCTACCATTTATCTGCGTAACTAGTACAGTCTCTTTTATTATAGCACAGTTTTTTAATATCTATCGAGAAAAAGAACCCTCCCAAAACATAAAAATCTTATTTCTCATACAAGTACAGACTGTCTCTTACCAGATTAGACTCTTAATTATGAAATTATATAAAAGATTCTCTCCAATGACCAAATGATTATTCAACAGCTAGAAAAATAATCAACAGTTTCTCTTCGAGTGAATCATTTATCATAGGAGGAACAGCTTGAATTCATCACTGAATATAATATTTGTACATAGAGTCTGGTTTCACAAGGACGGATGACTGATACCAAGGTCATGAAGAAGAATAGCACGACCGCAGAGGCCTGCAGCAACTCCACCTGGAGGCAGAATGTATGATCTGCCATCTGTGGCACGGCCTGGATCCATCTCCATGAGGTTTTCATTGCTGCGTTGAAGTTCTTCGTAAGACCATACTGCAAGATGGCGGCTCTTGCCTTGTCTTGCTAGCAGATGGCAAGTGTGCTGCGACGTAGCCGAAATGATAACACCGGATACAACGGCCCAGTGTGCCTTGTGGCCTCGTCGACAACATGGTGCATCATTAGCATCTGCATCATAGCTAATGTTCTGTTAAGGTAAGTTTATATTTAATTTTGATTCAAAATTATGCATAGATCAAATGTTCTTCACTTACAGAGGAAAATATTACAGACAAAGAATGGGACTTGCAATGAGAAATCCATTATCACCAATTTTGGCAAATGTTCATGGGATACTTTCAATGTTAAATAATAATCAAAGCATACCCTTTTGATTTTGTTGAGCTATTTTTTGACTCACCTCATACTTCTTAACTCCCTCATAGATCCGGATTTCTTCACTGTATTTGTGGCATTCTCAATGCTGTATCACGTTCACAACTGACGTCCAATGGTCTCCTCTCCTGAAGACTGACATAACTTAATACCCTTTGATATTTAAATTTTGAAATAGGTATGTGGACAATATCATAGCAATAGTCAAACACTTGGAAGATGCTGTTAAACTTTTGAAATATTCATAATAAAACAATTAAATTTACTATGGAAGTTGAAAATAACCAACAACTACCATTTTTAGACCTTAAATTGATCAGAAATGAAGAAAAAAAAAGGAAAATAGCATTTGAAATTTACAACAAAAAAACACGCATTGATAATTATATTAAAGCAACAGGTGTCAACATATTGCACATAAGTAGGCAGTCTTTAATAATACAGACTTGTGAACGTTCCCAAGAGCAGAGAAAATTTTAATACAAAGAAAAAAACACATTGAAAATAGCAAAAGAGAATGGTTTTGGGGAAAAGATAATTCATAAGAAAATAAATAGATTAAAAAAAAACAAAAAGTGATAAATGAAACTACTCTTCAGACAGATAGAGAAATTATAGAAAAATCAACAACCAGAGAATTTCATCAGTGGAAGTCATGACTGAAGAGGGACGTGATGTCGTCTGAAACCATCGGTATCAAAGAAATTTGAAATTGTATGAGGTGAGTTGTTAAAAATATGTTCTCCACTTACTATTAAAGATAAAGAAATTGTTAAAACATTCAAGAAATTTACATTCCATCCTTTAGTCTAATATATAAAAATGAATGTTTGTTTGTTTGTAATTAAAACATTTTGTCTGTTCATTCTTACCTCTTAAGAGTTGTTTTTGTCGAGCTTCTTAGCCCCATCTTCAATTAATGTTACTTCCTACTATATTTTAAAATTTTAAAAAAAAGTTTATGCACGGCCATACAGTTGATCCAATTGTGATGGGTTTTTGGCAAAATGTTCAGGAGATTCCCGGAATGACCATAGGCTATAAGAGAGTTGTGATATTCAACCCCTTCACCCCTAAAAACCACCCTTTGTAATGAAAAACGTGAAATAAAGTCCCTATTTTGACGCTTAAATGGCTTATGCTGCCTAAACCATAACAGATACACCAAATTAATGTACACAGAATTGAATATCTCAAAAAACTCTTCAAAAAAGTCCGTGACAGCATATGTTTATCTTTTACAAATAACTCACAATAACCATTTTTGTCTTTTATTGATGCCAAGAAGATTGGGATAAATAGATTCCTGGGAAAGTGTGCTCTGCCATACCAATCATCCGATTGAGATGGGGCTTTTTGGAAAAGATTCAGGAGATTCCGGGGATGAACATAGGCTATAAGAGAGTTATATTTGAAGAGAAAAATTTTCGCCTAGACTGGGACTCGAACCCGGAACCCTTGGCTTTTCGGGCCAAGTGCTCTACCAACTGAGCTACCGAGGCGAGTTACGATCTAGACGCAAATTTTGCTCTTATGTACGTTGTAATTCCCTCGCGCCAAATGCTTGAAACCATAGCTTCTATCTTTGCAAATGGCGGCTTCTTAGTTAAGAAGACATTTATTGGGAATTTAACACTACTTTATAGCCAGTAGGGCTTCTATTGACGATTTTTATTATTAATTTAACACTTCTCATAGAAGGATAAATTATATTTGAAGAGAAAAATTTTCGCCTAGACCGGGACTCGAACCCGGGACCCTTGGCTTTCTGGGCCAAGTGCTCTACCAACTGAGCTACCGAGGCGAGTTACGATCTAGACATAAACTTTTCTCTTATGTACGTTGTAATTCCCTCGCGCCAAATGCTTGAAACCATAGCTTCTATCTTTGCAAATGGTGGCTTCTTAGTTAAGAAGACATTTAATGGGAATTTAATACTACTTTATAGCCAGTAGGGCTTCTATTGACGATAAGTGTTAAATTAATAATAAAAATCGTCTATAAGAGAGTTGTCATACTCAATCCCTTCACCCCTAAAAATCATTCTTTGTAGTGAAAAACGTGAAATAAAGTCCCTATTTTGATGCTTATATGGCTTGTGTTGCCTAATCCATCCATCCAATGGCTGATTGGCTCATATTCGAGCTTTGCCACCTAAATCATAACAAATACATCAATTTAATGTACACAGAATTGAATATCTTAAACAAACTCTACAAAAAGTCCACGACAGCATATGCTTATCTTTTACGGATAACTCACAATAACCATTTTTGTCTTTCATTGATACCAAGAAGATCGGGATAAGCAGACTCCTGGGCAAGCATAACAGCACGGCTGGTGGTAAAAACACATTAACATTTATTTAGGAGTAGCAGCGCATGCTGGGTATTAGCTAGTATCGATTAGCTACTATTTAATAAGTTTAAAAGCTGTGCAAAACATTTCTTCCACTTACTTGTGTTTTGCACTCTTTTAACTTTACTATCTAACCTCTCTTGGTTAACTCTTGTTTTTTCGACCCCGATGCTATTAGGGCATCCGAGGGCTAGGGAGTCCTTCCTTTTTTCCATTTCTTATTTCCTTTATTTTCTTTCCTTCTCTCTAAAAGCCTGACCAGAGGCTATAAGATGGCAGCCCCATCACTGGTCTTGCCTTCCTTTGGCCAGCAACCGATCGAAGGGACTATTATTATGCTTTCAAGTCTTATACGAGAATTTCCCATAAGGGAAAATGTTCTATAGGATCGTAACAGGCCTTGGCCTAATACTTGGAAGGAAGAAGAAGAAGAAAAACATTTTCAACAAAATTTAACATTAAATTAGCAACAAAAAATATTACAGCCTGAATAGATTAATTAAAACCAATAAAAATGAAAGGATTAATGAAGGCAACAAATCAGGAATTTACCAAATTTATTGCAAAGCTTGTGAAAAAATATATATAGGAAAAACAAAAAAGAGATTGAAAGAAGATTAAATGAATACAAGATTGAAAGAACACCTTAGAGCTGTTAAAAATGTTGAAATAGCTGCACATGCTTTTTAGCTTCTCTGAGAACAGTTCAATCCAATGCCATCCTGGCGGGGCCATCTGGAGGTCAGCAAAGTGTATGTCTAGTCATGGTGGCATAGATTCCCTGCTTGTTTTTATGGTAAGCTACTAATTTGTTGGTGATAACATTAACAAACTATAAAGGATACGGAATAAGAAGAATGC
The DNA here is from genome assembly GCA_030220185.1 of Diploptera punctata. NCBI lineage: Eukaryota > Metazoa > Arthropoda > Insecta > Blattodea > Blaberidae > Diploptera > Diploptera punctata. The sequence continues at coordinate 5,439 of JASPKZ010000844.1, read as the reverse complement.
TATCTGATTTTAACTTTTGTAAGACATATTCTTTATCTTGGCCAAGTCCTCCAGAAAGAACTTCAACTTCTCGACAATTTTTTTCTAACATATCACGTGCTAGAGTAGCCATGTCGTCAACTGAAAACATTTCGCCGTGATTTGTAAAACCTCGTGCTCGTGCTTCTAGAAGTAACTGCTCCTCGGAGAGGGGACTCGAAGTGCAAGATGACGCCATACACAAGGCAACCAGCCCACAGCTATATTCAAACAAAACAATGTATAGTTAGCTGTGTATAATAATTTACGGATTCAACTTTAGATTACCTTTCCCTTGATTTCCATATTATATTCTTGTAATACTCTTGCTCTACGTACTTTTTTCTGTTTTTATTAACATTTTATACTATTTTAAATGTTTTTAATCAATATTTATAATTTTTTTTTTGACATGGAGGCAAATCAAGTTTTGCTAAACATGTTACAAACACAGGTCATCAGTTCAACACAACAGAAAACACTTTCCCAATAATGCATAGAGAAAATAATAACCAGAAAATAAACATCTTAGAAGAAATAGAAATTATAAAGCAAACAAGAAACGATAAATTATATTTGAAGAAAAAAATTTTCACCTAGACCGAGACTCGAACCTGGGACCTTTGGCTCGCCGGAACAAATGTTCTACCAACGAGCTACCGAGACGAGTTGCGATCTAGACGCAAATTTTTCTCTTATATTATATTGCAATTCCCATTACAACGTATATAAGAGAAAAATTTGCATCTAGATCGCAACTCGCCTCGGTAGCTCAGTTGGTAGAGCATTTGGCCCAGCAAGCCAAAGGTCCCGGGTTTGAGTCTCGGTCTAGGCAAAAATTGTTCTCTTCAAATATAATTTATCCTTCAGTGAGAAGTGTTAAATCAATAATAAAAACATCAAGAAACGATAACCTGCTGAATAAGAACATGCCCTACCAGATCAACCCACTATGCAATATATTCGTTAAAAACAACCAGTACCCAATGAACAGCTTTGAAAATGGAACCAGTTCCGAAAGGCATAGCTGAATATTTTATACAAATATAATTTGTTGAGGACGACTGCCACAACAGGTACAAATTTTATTGTTTTAAATATTTATCTAGGTATGCAAATTGTCATAATGATCAATGATTTTTGTTATCTCAAAATCAATTAAGAGATTATTGTAACAGAATATGGCACAAGTTTAGAATGAATCACCCTATGATTTTCCATAATGTATTAATATAATACTGTTGCTCTATGTCACTATTTCCCAACCTGTGGTTTGCAAACCCCCAGAGGGATCCACAAAATATTTGGCTCAACTGCACTTCTACTAGCGCTTGATTTTTCAGTTATATTATTGTAAACTATAGCTCTTCTTCTGTATTTGCTAGCATTATTTAATACTTTAAAGCTTTTCAAACAATTTTTATAACATTGTTAGACAATTTTGAAGTATTTATTTAAATATGCAAATCACAATATTATGACACTGTTAGACAATATTGTGATGCTAACTGCTATTTTCTCCACAGAGTATATTACTTAGTCTAAGATTTTTCTATCGATGTTTTGGGTTATCGATGGTTGGATCAGCATTAGGGAGTGATAAGTAAGTGTACACCCATTTTTAATAAATGTTTGGTAATTTTAATATTATTAATATATATTTTTAACATAGATTTGGGGAATTAAATTAAACCTCATAGTGTTCTTTCCCTGTGAAAATTAAATAAATAGATTTGGGGATTTATAGCAAATATTGGCCATTTAAGTTTCATAGCGATGGATAGAAATCGAGGATGATAATCGATATGTGGTTCGATTGTGGGTTATCGCTGGCTGTATAAACTCTGACGCATGCGCACTGTTGTTCTATAGGACTTTGAAAATATTTCACGCTAGTTTAAGTGCAGTTTTTCCTTTTATTGTTTTAAATATTTATCTAGGTATGCAAATTGTCACACTTATCAATGATTTTTGTTATCTCAAAATTAATTAAAAGATTATTGTAACAGAATATGGCACAAGTTTAGAATAAATCACCCTATGATTTTCCATAATATATTCATATAATACTGTTGCTGTATGTCATTGTTTTCCAACCTGTGGTTCGCAAACCCCCAGGGAGTTCACAAAATATTTCAAGGGGTTTGCCAAAACTTTTCCGTAATGGCAAGTTTCAAGGTTAGGTGTGGCAGCATTATAATAATAATTATTATTATTATTATTACTATTTTAAAATTAAATTAACTATATAATGCCTCTTGTTGCATATGTGTAACATCAGGAATTCATCACATTATTTCCACAATGGGGGGCTGAGGCTAATTGGGATTTCCAGATCCTTGATCTGGTCAAAAACCCTGATGGAACTGATATTTAACCTCTGGGGTGAATTTCGGTGAAGTCCGGAGGGTCTAACTTAGCCAAATCCACTCTCCTCACCTCCAAGTTGGGGCCCCTCGGGACCTTCTTAAGATCTTTTAAGATTTTAAGATGAAAAAGAGAGAGTGGGGTGTGGAAAGAAACGGGAAGCTACCACACCTATATATCCCTAGTAAAGCTGCAAACATGGCATGATGAGTCTTTCCACGGTAAAAGACTCCGGACGTAAATTATCCCCCCATTCGGATGTCTGGGAGGAGGATACTGCGGAAGGAAACATCATGCAGTCTAAACAACAGAAGAAAAGAAGATTAAGGATTGGAGCCTGGAATTTGAGAACTCTTTTGCAAGCCGGGAAACTGGAAAATTTGAAGGAAGAAATGAGAAGAAACAAAGTGGATGTGATGGGAATATCAGAAGTGAGGTTGGGAACAAAGTGGTGAATTAGTGAGTGATGAATTTAGAATGTTTTATTCCAGTGGTGATTCTAAAGGAAATCATGGTGTCGGTGTGGTATTAGGACCTCGTGTGAAAGAAAAAGTGATATCAGTGCGTTATGTGGATAATCGGATGATAATGGTGAGGTTACAAGGGAAAAAAGTGGACTTGGTGATAGTGCAAATTTACATGCCCCATAGTGGGTTAGCAGATGAAGATGGAGGAAAGATATGACAAGATAGAAGAGATTGCTGAGAAAGAGAAGAAGGGGGCATGTGTTATCCTAATGGGTGAATGGAATGCTATAGTTGGAGAAGGGCAGGATGGAAGTACAGTTGGAAGATATGGATTAGGAAAAAGGAATGAGAGAGGTGAATCACTGGTGAGTTTCTGTAAAAGGAATTCAATGATAATTGGAAATACAATGTTTCAACAGCATAAAAGAAGAAGATACACATGGATAAGCCCTATGGACAACAAACGATACCAGATCGACTATATACTGATACAGGAAAGATTCCGAAATTGCTTGAAAAATGCGAAGACCCTACCAGGAGCAGATATCAATTCAGACCATGTCCTACTAATAGGCGAAGTAGATATTTGCCTGAAGAAGATAAGAGGAAGACAGGCAACAAAGAAGTTTGACTTGGAGAAACTCAAAACTGAAGAGGAAAGGAGAACATTCCAACAAAATTTTCAGGAGAAAGCCTCTACCATGGAAATCTCATGTGGCAATACAAAGGAACACTGGAGTCATTTGAAAACCTCTATACAGATAGCTGCAGAGGAAACAATATGATACAAAGAGAGCAAGAATATTAAGAAACCTTGGGTCACAGAAAAAATGTTGGAGAAGATGGAAGAAAGAAGAAAATGGAAAAATAGCAATACAGAAGAAGCCAAAAGAAACTACAGGAAACTAAACAATGAACTTAGAAGAGAAACTGACAAGGCAAGGGAAGAATGGATGAAGCAGAAATGTGAAGAACTAGAGAATCTGGAGAGGAAAGGAAAATATGATTTAATGTACCAGGAAGTTAAAGGCTTGGACTATGGAAAAAAAAAGAGCAGGAAAACTATGTGGCTGATTGAGGACGAAAATAATGAAGAAATAACAGACAAACAGAGAATTATGAATACATGGGAAAAATATGTAGAAGAGCTATATGAGACGAGAAATCGTCCGGCTAACTTAGATATAGAAAATGAAGAAGACGTATCAGAAGACGAAAAAGGATTTTCAATTCTGAAGGAAGAAGTTGAACTAGCAATTAAGGAAATGAAAAATGGTAAAGCAATAGGGGTAGATGGAATCCCCATTGAATTAGTTAAATGCTTGGGTGAAGGAAAGAAGGAAATTTTGCGTTTATGCAACAAGATATATAAAGAAGGTGAATGGCCCGAATAATTGACTGAGACAGTGTTAATACCAATACCGAAGAAAAACAATGCAAAGAAATGTAAGGAGTTCAGAACTATCAGCTTGATATCACACTCTGCAAAGATTCTTCTGCGAACACTAAATCGACGTTTACGTTCTACAATGGAAAGCGAATTGGAAGAAGAACAGTTTGGCTTCAGGAAGGGAAAGGGTACAAGAGATGCAATTGGATTGATACGAACAATAGGAGAAAGATATATAGAAAAAGATAAAGATGTTTATGCAGTATTTGTCGACCTGGAAAAGGCCTTTGACAGAGTAAATTGGAATAAACTCCTGAAGATCTTGAAGAAAAGTGAAGATAGGAGAAGAAATGTCAGAGGGAAGAGAAATTGGAAGAGGGGTGAGGCAAGGATGTCCTCTATCACCTACTCTTTTCAACATCTACCTGGAAGACCTAATGAAGAACTGCTTCAGTAATACGGGAGGCGTAAACATGGGAGGAAGAAGAATAAAGTGCATAAGATTTGCTGATGATATGGCTTTGCTAGCAGAAGATGCAATGACATTGAGGAACATGCTGATGGAGCTGAATGATAAGTGCGAGGAATATGGGATGAAGATAAATATAAATAAGACTAAGACCATGATTATAGGAAAGAAACAAAGGAAGATAAACATGAAGATTAAAGATGAGGCCATTGAGCAAGTGGAGAGCTTCAAATACTTGGGTTGTACTATCAGTAGTAACATGAACTGTGGTCAAGAAGTAAAACAGAGGATAGCAATGGCAAAAGAAGCTTTCAACAAGAAGAGAAGCATTTTCTGCGGACCTATGGCAAGAGAAATAAGAAAGAGGCTAGTGAAATGCTTTGTGTGGAGTGTAGCATTATATGGTGCAGAGACGTGGACATTACGACAGAATGAGGAAAGCGGACTGGAAGCTTTTGAGATGTGGATATGGAGAAGAATGGAACATATAAAATGGACAGACAAAGTAAGAAATGAAGATGTGCTAGACAGAGTGGGTGAAAGAAGAACAATGCTGGAACTCATAAAGAAGTGGAAAAGAAATTGGATTGGGCACTGGCTAAGAAGAAACTGCCTGCTGAAGGATGCTCTAGAAGGAAAGGTCAACGGAAAGAAAGAAAGAGGCAGAAAAAGACATCAGATGATAGACAATATTAAAATAAATGGTTTGTATGCAGATACAAAAAGGA